>CM065486.1:11765713-12181852 GCA_032873175.1 Leptopilina drosophilae
GCGATGAAGAGACATGTGAGTAAAAATATGAGTAGTTCCTCATATATTAGACAGATAGATAAGAAATTTCTTCTTATATCAACAAATTTTACACGTTATTAGAATAATTATTATTTCTGTATGGGTAAGAATTCCTGAAGTGTCCCCTAATTTTCTTTTGGTTACTGAAAATAAATTATTCTTATATATTTTGATAGTCCATAATGTCACTAATAACATCTCCAAACGATTTTTCAAAATTTTAATTTTTGTAATTTTTATAAACAATTAAACTTTTTTGCACCGTTTTAGAAAAAATTCAATTTCTCGAAATTGGCTGAACCGATTTCAATGAAACTTGTATCGTTAGAAAGATTAAAAAATGTACTATTCAGAAAAAAATATAATATGAATAAAAAGTTTAATTTGTTTAAACAAATTATATTTTTAATTTTTATTGTTATAAATAAACAATGTTCGCAATCGATTTTGGTCACTTTTATTATAGCATAATAAAGAGGAACTTTTCATGATTCCATAGCAAAAATAAAAAACCGGAACTCTCTAAAAGTTTAGAAGTTCTATCATTTTTAGTCTCGCCGTGCGCGAGCTTTCTCGGTATCTAATGCTCACGGTACGACGCGACGCCACAGTGGGATTCTTTACAATTTACAGTACAAAAATATCTAGAGCTTACAATTTTTAACCGATTTGAGTTTTTTTTAAATTAAAGAGAACTAAATTTTTTCAAATTTTCAATTGTTTACAATTATTTATTTTAGTCAAAGTTAACAAATTAACCCCTTTTTTTAAAAAAGTACGTTTGATTTTTAATTCTATTACTGCAGATGACCAGAATCAATTAAAAATCATGTAAAATGTTCTCTAGATGAAAAATAAAGAGAACACATATTTTTTCATTTGTTATAAACAATATTAATAAACAAATAGTTAACTTGGGTTCCTTTCAACCAAAAAATTTTTTTCACATTTATATTTTAATTTAGGCTTATTTTAAGAATATATGTCCTTTTTTGATAAGCAAATTATTTTAATTGTTATAAAGAATATTAGTTAAGGGTATGTCCAAGTTGTGAAATGTAAACAAACCAACATGTAAACAAACAAAGCACTAAAATCATATTTTTCAAAGAGCTTTTTTTCTCACAAAAATTACCATTAGAAAACTTATTTTTACAAAAATGATGAATTAGAGTGTCAAAGTTCCCAAAAAAATCATTTTTGAGTGTGATCAATAAATAGCAATTAGTAAAACAACTAATTCAAAAGACCTGTAAAATAGCATTTTTGACGCGTCGCGAAAAATAAACAGTTTGAGTATATCAACCGCACTGACGATGAAGAAGTCTCATATCAGCGATTGGACCTTCAACATGTGGAAGGGGAAATTTTTCCCTTTCCTCCATGAAATTACAGGGAGAAAGGGTAAAAACTTCTTCATCGTCCGTGCGGTTGATATAGTCAAACACTTTAATTTTTCCCGATGTCAGACGATTGCTCTACGCGCACGCGCAGACCGTGCCAAGGACGCATTGAAAACACTATGCAAAAACACACATTTTGTTTTACTCTGAAACTCACTTATTTTCAGATACTTTTAGGTATACTAGGTATAGATACCAAATTCAACACTTCAATTTACCATTTTCATAAAAAAACTGTAAATTTCTATTCATTTACGAAAATGTGATGGTCGAAAAAAAGCAGCAGTAGAAGACCGAATATTGAGGATTTTTTCGACCATCACATTTTCGTAAATGAATAGAAATTTACAGTTTTTTTATGAAAATGGTAAATTGAAGTGTTGAATTTGGTATCTATACCTAGTATACCTGAAAGTATGTGAAAATAAGTGAGTTTCAGTCTAAAACAAAATGTGTCTTTCTGCATAGTGTTGTCAATGCTTTCTTGGCACGGTCTGCGCGTGCGCGGAGAGCAATCGTGTGACATCGCGAAAAATTAAAGTGTTTGACTATATCAACCGCACGGACGATGAAGAAGTTTTTACCCTTTCTCCCTGTAATTTCATGGAGGAAAGGGAAAAATTTCCCCTTCCACATGTTGAAGGTCCAATCGCTGATATGAGACTTCTTCATCGTCAGTGCGGTTGATATACTCAAGCAGTTTATTTTTTGCGACCCGTCAAAAATGCTATTTTACAGGTCATTTGAATTAGTTGTTTTACTAATTGCTATTTATTGATCACACTCAAAAATGATTTTTTTGGGAACTTTGACACTCTAATTCATCATTTTTGTAAAAATAAGTTTTCTAATGGTAATTTTTGTGAGAAAAAAGGCTCTTTGAAAAATGTGATTTTAGTGCTTTGTTTGTTTACATATTGGTTTGTTTACATTTCACAACTTGGACATGCCCTTAAGTAATTGTTAACTTTGGTTGAAGTACATATGTCCTTTTTGTTTAATAAATAAATAATTTGAATTGTTATAAACAATATTACTTAACTAATTGTTAACTTTGGTTAAAGTACATATGTCGTTTTTGTTTAATAAATAAATTATTTTAATTGTTATAAATAATATTAGTTAACAAATTCTGACTTTGGTTAAAGTACGTATGTCCTTTTTATTTAATAAATAAATAATTTTAATTGTTATAAACAATATTACTTAACAAATAGTTAATTTTGGTTTCTCTCAACCAAAAATTTTTTTTCACATTTATTATTTTTAATGTAGGCTCATTTTATGAATGTATGCCCTTTTTGATAAGCAAATTATTTCAATTGTTATAATCAAATATGCCTAAATTAAAATATAAATGTGAAAAACAATTTTTAGTTAAGATTAACCAAAGTTAACTATTTGTTAACTAATATAACAATATAAATATAAACAATAATAAAAACAATATACTAATATAACAAATAAAAACAAAATTTGCATTCTTTATTTTTCATCTAGAGAACATATTTTACATTATTTTTAATTGATTCTGGTCATCTGCAGTAATGGAATTAAAAATTAAACGTACTGTTTTTAAAAATTGTGTTTATTTGTTAACTTTGACTAGAATAAATAATTATTAACAATTGAAAATTTAAACAAGTTTAGTTCTCTTTAATTAAAAAAAAACTCAAATCGGTTAAAAATTGTAGGCTCTAGACATTTTTGAACAGTATATTGTAAAGAATCCCACTGTAGCGTCGCGTCGTACCGTGAGCATTAGATACCGAGAAAGCTCGCGCACGGCGAGACTAAAAATGATAGAACTTCTAAACTTTCAGAGAGTTCCTGTTTTTAATTTTTCCTATGGAATCATAAAAAGTCCCTCTTTATGATGCTATAAAAAAGTGACCAAAATCGAATGCGAACATTGTTTATTTATAACAATAAAAATTGAAAATATAATTTGTTTAAACAAATTAAACTTTTTATTCATATTATATTTTTTTCTGAATAGTACATTTTTTAACCTTTCTAACGATACAAGTTTCATTGAAATCGGTTCAGCCAATTTCGAGAAATTGAATTTTTTCTAAAACGGTGCAAAAAAGTTTAATTGTTTTTAAAAATTACAAAAATTAAAATTTTGAAAAATCGTTTGGAGGTGTTATTAGTGACATCATAGACTATCAAAGTATGTAAGTATTATTTATTTTTATTAACCAAAAGAAAATTAGGGGACACTTCAGGAATTCTTACCCGTATATCATTTAATTTAATAAATATTAAATAGTAGATTTTAGTCCAATAAATTTCAGTTGTGGAAGCGTTATTAAAAAAAGTCATTACATATTTTATGTCAATGAAGAATATTGTAACTATAAATTCCAATTTTCTATGATTTTAATTTTAATCCTCTTCAAAATTCAATTATATATTTCTAAAAATTCACTTTATGTTTTTAATATTCAATTGTTATTTAAAATTTTAAGTGCAATTCATTTTCAAATCAACTTTTATTACAAAATTTCAGGAGAGTTCAATTAATTAAATTCGAAAATAAATAATTTATTCAGTAATTGCATATTTTTAAAATTGAATTTTTATGAAGAATTTTATCAAAAATTTTTAATAATAATAATTGAATTCCTGTGAAAATGTTTATTTAAAAAAAATTAAATTCTTGGGAAAATTTTTTAAATAATTGAATTGTTTGGAAGAATTTTATTTTGTTATGAAAATAATTGAATTGTTTGTTTGTATTAGAATTCTTGGCAATTTATACTCTTTGTGAGTCTTCATATGTAAATCAAGTATTTATAGTAAGAATTAATCAGAACAAAATTAAATTTCTGTATTCAGATGACATCTTTGAATATTTCCCACTGTCGGTGGAAATTCCACTTCAGTCGGTTTCATCACCACAGGACACATCTGAAGAAATTCAGGGTGAAGCAAATTTTTATAAAAATGATCTCCAAACGGAGAGATTACTCGTCCTGCGTGAAATATGTAATCAAATTCCTAAAAATAATAAACTAAGCTGCTACAGGGAATTAAAGAACATAATGATAAATGTATCAAAGTAGAATAAAATGAAAATTTTATATGAACAATATTTAAAACACATTTATTTCCTTTTTTACATTTCATGATATAATAAATATTTTTCTCTAAAATTTTCCAATGAAATACCTTAGAAATATTTTTGGAATATTTATTTCTTTGAAATGATTATATATATATTATTTTTTATGTTGAACATAAAACAAAACGTATGTTAAATAAAACATGAGTGAACAATACAAAATTTTATGTCACAGCTTCAGAAATGAACGTTAGATAAAGATTCATATAAGCGATCTGGTGCTTTTCCAATATATCTTTGAGTGCATTGGAGGAACTTTTTCTTTCAGAGTATTCTACATACAAATCGTTTGTTAAATTAAAAAATAAGTAAAGGTCAAAATAAGTGAAACTGGCCACTTGAGAAATTTATGTTTCCAATTTGCAAGTTATCTAATTTTTGGTAGATATACGAGTTCACTTTTTACCCCTACGATATTTTTAAAAATAAAAATATTATTTTTGAAGTATGTTATCAGATGTTGAAGTTTTGGGTCCTTTCATTTACATTTCATTACTACTTTGAAACAAATAAAGATATTTTTTAAATTAAAGCTTAAAGTCTATACTTTAAAGATAACATAAAGCAATTGTTAAAAATGAAAATTTATAATTATTATTAACAATTGTAAATTGAAGAATGTTCTCAATGTTTTTATAAGATTAAATTACAATATATTGATGAGAAAAATTCGAAAGATTAATTTAAAAAAATAGAAAAATCTCTTTTAATCTTAAAAATCCGCTTTAAAGCGTAAAGTTTCTAGCAAAACAAAACACGATCTTATTTATTCTTTTGCAATTATATTTTTTCCAGAAAGTTTTTCTCTTTGGAGTCTTGCACATTAATACATCGTAATTTAAAAAGTAAGTCGAATTTAAATGCTGTCTTTTCTTTTCTATTCTAACCTCCAAATTACCCTAAATCGTTTCATCCTAGTTCCGGAAAGGTGTTCTTCGTCGCTAGAGAACGTAGTTCACCTATTCCTATATTTAAAATTCTAGTTTATACATTTTCCATTGGATTAAAAAGAAAAGAATAAATTGAAAGTAATCCCAAGCTATTGGACGTAATAGTCTAGGCTTAAAAATAAATTCTTTAATTAAATATGAATTATTTAATTAAATTAAAATTAATTATGTTATTTTTAAATTATTAGACGTAACAGTACAACTGAAATATATCCAAACCATTGAAATTTCTTCTGGAAGAGTTTTTCTAGAGCATATAATGAATGTGAAAATTATCATTTATATTATAAAAAATATAACACAGAAAAATATGAAATTTTTCTTTTTTATGGCACACGATCATTGTCAACCAACCAAATGACAGAACTCTATTTATACAACTCATAACATGTTATTTTCGTAACTTTTCATATTTGGTTTATGTTTTTAAATTTTGCAGTACTCTTCTCACAAAATCTTATAATTAGTAAAAAGGTACTAATGAAATGATGAATAGTCTTAACCCAATTAGTTTAATTTTAATTTTACTAACAAGTAGTAAAATTTTATTAATTACTAGATTTTACTGATTACTTAATAGAAATGTAGTAACAAGTAGAACTATTTTATTAGTATAGTCGATAAAAGAGTTTCACCAATTCATTTAGTGAAATAAGTTACTTGCAATTAGTGGAATTCCAGTATACCATTAGTAAAATTTTACTTAAGATTAGAAATATTATCAAATTTAAAATAAAACAAATTAAATATAGCATAAAATTTTGTGACTGAGAAATAATATTTCAACTAAATTTAAAATGTGAGAAATTCTAAATAAGGTCAATAGAGTACAAATGTACTGGTGTATTTGAAAACCCATGGAAACAGCACAGCTGATCCAAGGCCAAGGTTAAGAAAAAGATAAGAAATTTTCATATTTGAAGAATTGAAAAATGATTTCAAGACAAGATAAATTTTATGCACAATTATGATAATTTTTTAAATAGAATTATATATTTTGTTTTGTATAAATAGTATAAATTTTAACAATTAAATTTATATTGTTAATTATTAAAATTACTTGAAATAAATATAGTAGTAGCAAAATTAGTATGGATAAAAAGATAAAAATTAGCATATTTTATTACAAAAAATTAGAGTGTTGAAAATTTATTATTTAAAGATTTATTTAAATTATAAGAAATAAAATAAATTCAGAGATGGAAATAAATGGCAGTTACGCAATAGCATTGTTATGGGTAAACGGTAGACAATTTGGAGACAAGAGAAAGAGAAAATATATCTCTGTGTTTTCGGGAAAAATTTAAATATTATTGGTGGAAAGAATATGACGTACTACGAATTTCCGTGAGTAGGGAGAAAGCTAGCTTCACGAAACGGAAATGACGATGCGTAACCGGAAGAGATTAAGGGCGAATATCAATATAGAAAATTCTAGACACTTCTAGAGAGTCCTAGAAGTTTCTATAGCGTCTCCAAATTGGTATATACAGCGAAATTGAAGGTCTCGCTCTCTTGTTTCGACTTCTCAATTCACAAAGGTACGTGAGTATGAACTTTAAATTTGTACTTATAACATCCAGGAATTCGTTGTTTTATAACTTACTACCTGGTAATTAAATAAAAATTATCTACAAAGTCAAGCCCTGGTAGAGGTGTTGGGGAATTTACCAAGAAATTGGTTTACTACCTCATAATCTGAAACATTAAGGGGTAAAAAAAGCAAATCGTAAGTTTATTGAATATTCTTATGAGCTGTGTTCATACAGTAATAGGCTATATCGATGTGGCAGTTTGAAAGATTCAATAAATATTGATCCCAAACCACCAAATTATTATTTATAATAGGAAATAATTAATTCATTTGAATTAATTATTTTAGTTAATTTTTCAGAGAAATAAATAGATTTTATTATGTAAATTGAACAAATTTTTATCATTTTTCGATATTATAATTTTATCATATCCAAAATAAATCAAAATTTAGAAAATTTATAATTTTAAAGAATATTTATTTATTAATAGATTAATTAATTTAGGGAATAGGGAAACTTGACCTTTTGTAGGTAGGAGTTATAAAATTTTATTATTAAATTTTGTTTAATTTTTGTTTATAGATTTGTCAATTTGGGAAAAATTACATATTGTAATTATTAATATTATTGAGTGAAGGAAGAATACTTACGAAGGTGAATGAACAATTTTATTTATTTTTATTTTATTTATTGCTGAGTCAATTCATATAGATTATAGCAACCGAACTTACAAAACTTATTTATTTAAATAAACTATATCATAAGAAAAAATTTTTTTTATAGTTAAAAAATTGTTTTAATTTAATTATAATTTATAAATTTATATTTTATAATTTTTATCCAACGAAAGAAAGATAAAAAAATTATCTTATTTAGTAGTGGATAAATTAGAAAGAATAAAAGCTGAATTACCGAATAATTATTGGAGCAGATTCCTTTAATTTGGTTACAAAAACAAGATCTTATCAGTTGATATAGTTTGGTGAGTGCCTTATTGTTAAAGGATCTTTAAATTTTGGAAATAATGTCGCTTTAAGGGCATGTCCAAGTTGTGAAATGTAAACAAACGAAGCACTGAAATCACATTTCGGAAACAGCCTTTTCTCCCACAAAAATTAATATTGGACCGGTTTTTTTTATAAAAATGATAAATTAGTGTGTCAAAGTTTCCAAGGAAATCAAATTTCACTATAAGCAATGAACAGTAATTACTAAAATAACTAATTCAAATGACCTGTGAAATAGCATTTTTGACGCGTCGCGAAAAATAAACTGTTTGAGTATATCAACCGCACCGACGATGAAGAAGTCTCATATCAGCGATTGGACCTTCAACATGTGGAAAGGGAAATTTTTCCCTTTCCTCCATGAAATTACAAGGAGAAAGGGTAAAAACTTCTTCATCGTCCGTGCGGTTGATATAGTCAAACAGTTTATTTCTCGCGACGTGCCAAAAATGCTATTTTCAGGTCATTTTAATTCGTTATTTTAGTAATTGCTTTTTATTCCTCCTGGTCAAAAATTATTTCATTGGAAACTTTGACACTCTAATGAATCATTTCCTTTATGAAAATGAAAAAATGTTAATTTTTGTGAGAGAAAAGGCTGTACGAAAAATGTGATTTTAATGCATTCTTAGTACGCTCTGCGCTTGCGCAGAAAGCAACAAAGTCTCAGGTCGCGAAAAATTAAAGTGTTTGAGTATATCAACCGCACGGACGATGAAGAAGTTTGTACCCTTTCTCCTTGTAATTTCAAGGAGGAAAGGGAAAAATTTCCCTTTCCACATGTTGAAGGTCCAATCGCTGATATGAGACTTCTTCATCGTCGGTGCGGTTGATATACTCGAACAGTTTATTTTTCGCGACGCGTCAAAAATGCTATTTTACAGGTCATTTGAATTAGTTATTTTAGTAATTACTGTTAATTGCTTATAGTGAAATTTGATTTCATTGGAAATTTTGACACACTAATTTATCATTTTTATGAAAAAAGCTGTCCAATGTTAATTTTTATGGGAGAAAAGGCTGTTTCCGAAATGTGATTTCAGTGCTTGGTTTGTTTTACATTTTTGTTTGTTTACATTTCACAACTTGGACATGCCCTTAAGATCTTCCACTGTCTTTATTGCACACTCTGATTGAGCGTAGCTAATCCAAGAAAGTTGACGTTGTGTATAATTGACACCCGGCAACAATGGCTCAAGACCATGAGTTTTCATATACTTTTCATAAGCTGAATATGCGACTTCAATTCCTACATAATCTGACATATCTTCACTTTTCGTTTGGTTCCCGTTTATCTGTAAATTATTTATCAAGATATGTTTTCGTTAATAAATATTTTTATGTAGGCGAAGTAATTGAACCACCCTTCATTTATTCGATGAATTTTTACATATTTTAAGAAACTTACATTTAAATCAACTTCATCGACTTTGTAGTTGTTGTGTTTATTGATTATACATTGAACTTTACGATAAAATGTTGCATTAGCTTCTTGAGACCACCAATTGACACGATATCCATTCTTATCATAATTTTTATTTTCACTGTCAAAAGCGTGAGATATTTCATGTCCAATTATAGATCCCATTGATCCATAATTCATATATTTAGGTCTTTCTTCATCGTAAAAAACTCCTTGAAAAATGCCCGGCATTAGAACTAAACAAATTTTTATTTCATAAAGAAAACATTGCGATTACGTAGACTATCTGGATAATATTAATCTATAAACGTTGAAATTTAATATACACACCAATAATATTATTTTCCGGACCATATGCAGAATTTACTATTGCTGCACTATGAAGCTTTGTCCACCTTTTCTCAATCCCTGGACGGATTGAATATTTATCAGATTCGAGCTTTCTTTTAAATTCTGTAATGTTTAATAATGACTGACTATAATTGCCTGGTGTAATTTCCAATTTTTTATAATATTCATCAACTTCCTTGCCATAAGAAAAATATTGATATGGACTTTCAACAGTTATAGATTACAACTTTTCTAATGCTTTAAGTTTCGTTTCATTGTCTAGCCAAGAACTCTAAAAAAAGAGAAAAGTATCAAGATATTTTGTTATAGTTGTTAATTTCTTTAAAAAAATTTATTCACTTACATTCTTTAGAATAGCACTAAACTCCTCATGAATATTATGAAACATTTCATCTATATATCTTTCGGAAAGGAGTCATTATTAAAATTATTTTCCAAATACAAAAATCCCCAAGCCTTATTGAAATTTTCAACCGTACTATTATAACATATTTGAAATGGATAATTTTTTGTGTCAAGTGAGTCAAAATATGATGCTGAATTTTTGTAAATTGCTCTCCACAAAAGGTAGTTTGCCTGATCTCTTTTTGAAATAGTTGGAATAAGTTTGTTAAACTTGTCAAAGTAGCTGATATGATTAACATATATAACATCGACATCATCAATTTTAAATGGTTTTACTCTCATATCGAAAAATTCCTTCCACGATATATTTGGATAATTTTGGACTAGTTCATTGACAGTCATTTTTTGAGTTGAATAATCTTCATTGTTCTTTGGTTCATATATCTATAAATAATTTTCCCCTTAGCAAGAAAGGCTTTATGTATAGTTTTGTAACTTTTGAATACTCACTTCTTGCAGCTTATTATGAACTTCTA
The DNA here is from genome assembly GCA_032873175.1 of Leptopilina drosophilae. NCBI lineage: Eukaryota > Metazoa > Arthropoda > Insecta > Hymenoptera > Figitidae > Leptopilina > Leptopilina drosophilae. The sequence goes on from CM065486.1 coordinate 11,776,415, forward strand.
ACATTTGTTTTAAACTATTTTCAACATCATTTTTCTCTGCTCCAAACAATTCTCCAAAAGTAAGTAAGTTATTGTACAATTCCTGCGATGTAACAATTTTTCTTGGTTGTGCAATCTAGGTTATTGAATTATTTTTATTTAGACAAGAAATTATTTAAAGAAATTAATTCTTTGTCTTTTTTTGAAGACATATTTTTATTATATAATTTTATACTCACTAGTCGGCCTGGTATCTTTCTATTCTTTATAATGACAAAAGCAACATCGAAATAAATAAAACCTTTATACAAGATATTTCTATATTCGGTTTGGGAGCCAAATTTTTCCCATTTAAAATTCTCATCTTTCCAAGTATTATTTTTTATAAGAGGCCATCCATTGGTTTTATTTATTAATTCCATAGTTGAATTTAAATTTCTTTCTTTTGCTTTATTAGAAACTGGGCAAAAACAATGTAATAAGAATAATAAAAATTAACCAAATCAAATAATTTTATGTTTCTATTGTAGAAAATAATCTCACAATCATCAATGCAGCTGCTGTAAAATGTTTTAATTAATCTCGCATATCTTGGTAAAGTAGGCAAAGTTTCATTCTCTAGATAATCCATCATTTGTCGACGAATGTCATTTTCTATCAGTGAAAACTGATTTACAGTATTGGACCCATGAAGTAGATTAGTATTTATGAATTTACCACAGGCAAATTTATAAAAATTATCACAGGGATCTAGACTTAGGTTCATATAACTTAACACTCTTGACGCTATAAAAAAGAATATCATGTCATTATGGTATTATCTTCTAGCCTCAGAAAAATAGGCTAATGGACTATACAGCTTATTAACTATACGAACATACTACTTTTTAGATTTGTGTTATTAAATACTTTGTCTATTTTTTAAACAATTATAAATATTATTTTTCAACGTTGTTAACGAAATACATTTAACAAACTTCTTCCAACCTGTGTCTATGCATTCTGGTGTGGAGCAAACATTTCTGGCCTCTGATGGCTTTAAATCTGGATCGTCTGGGACTATATTTATTTTATATTCATTTACATTTTTAGTTCAGTAAGAAATGATTTTTACATCCATATTAGATAAATTATGATTTTACAAATATTATTTCTGCCTTTTTAATGGAATACTTATAATAAGCAAAAAAATATTTTTCTTTTTCTTAGTACTTACAAATGGTTATATCATTACTTTGTGCTCTTGAAGAAGAAAATGCAATAAGACATAAACTAGAAAAAATTTTCCGTGTAAATAAAAGTAATACTTATATATTTGTGAAAAAAAGTAAAATGAAACAAAAGTTACAAAAAAATTGACATAATTTTAATATAATATTTTCTACTTCACTTACATTATTTCAAAAAGCAAAAAGTTACAACTAGTTTTCTTTATTTTTGGTAAAGTAACACTTTCTGTTAGAGCGTACATTTTGATAGTTAAACACAACATTGTATAGTGAATCGGTATGATTCGAAATTTTATTTGTATTGTCGACTGTATTTCTATAAGACATTAATACTGTTTTTAAACTCTAACATTTCTGCTTTTCTTTATTTATCAAACATTGTTTGAAATTTATTTCTCGCACATTTTTACTGCTTTAAAACTTTGACTCTAAAAAAATTGAATTTATATTTAAAAAACAGAGCTCATATAATCCGGATCCTAAAAACTCTGATGCAATAAGGCTCCAAAATATTATAGATACTAATAAGAGAAAATATTTCCAAGCTGGAGTTAAAATTTAAATTAAAATGTAATTAGCAATAAACAAAACTTTTTATTTTTTGTAAATTTTAAACAAAAAAGCAATTTTTTTATCTAGTAATTATTAATAAATTTCATTCATTGCGATTAAAATCCCTGTGGTCTTGTCGCTTTTTAAATGCTTTTTTAAAAATTATTTACGATTCAATTATTTTTGGTCTCGAAATTTTTTAAACCACATGATTCGCTCAGAAGAAATATTTTAACGTTTTGCGACATACTTTTTGCCTTATTTTGATATTTTTATTTAATAAGAATTAAAATTAATATTTGAATTCTAATAATTATCAGTATATTTATTAAATATTAGGTTAAAAAAGAAACCACTAAAGAAAAAAGTAACTTTAAATTAAGATTTATTGAAGCAAAGTAATAAACATTTTGCACACAATTCAAGGCGAGACATTTCATAGAGTATGCTAACATTGTCGTCACTTTCCTCTGTCGATGATTGTGATCATTCGACTAAACTATTGTCTTTAGAATATATTTTGCGTAAGTATTTACAAAAGTTTGTTACTTTTTTATTAAATTCTCTCTTATCTATTTTTGGTTCAGTGTACAAGTTCAAATATTCTGTAATTCAAATTATTTTTTTATATTTCTTTTATTAGATAAGCATAATTATACCATGTTATTTTCTTTGTATGAATAGCTTACCATAAACAAAATTTAAAACATTCGTAGGTATATTTATCCGCTCTAAATTTTTTCTTGTATACATATTTCGCAAATTTCTTTCGCCTATAATCATTTTTAACAATGGATTTATCATGAAGTTGTAATTATTATGGAATTTATTTGCAATGACGAATAAAGCATTTATATCCACATGAATTTGAAATTTCTGTAATAACAGTTCAACCTATAAGCAAAGAATTTGAGTATAATTATTCTTATATCCTTAATTGTCACAACTTTTTTACTTTTGTGTATTTAACTTTTAATTATATTGTAGGACGCAGAAAATTTAAACAAATAAAAACGGAGAAAAATGGAGTATTCAACTAACTATCTGGAGGGACAAACATACCATATTTGAGGTTAAGTTTTTTGTAACCAGCTCGGAGGGATAAATAGACTCTCCGATGATCAATTTGACTTACTCGAAGGAAAAACTTAACTATCCAGAGAATCAGGCTTAACACTCAAAACCTAACCGTCTAAGTTAAACTATCCAGTTTTCTCAGTGAAGTCAAAATAAATGAAATAACGTCAAAATGAAAATGAAAATCTGTGAAAGTGTGACTAAAAGTAGAAATAAAAGAAAAAACAAAAATTCATGAAAATGAGTGTGAAAATTATAGTGGGACTAAAAATCTGCCTGAATGTGAAAGTGAAAAGAATGTGCTTGCTACTGCTCAACATAAGATTACATACAAAATATTCAATATAGAAACCTGAAATGCAGATGGAGTTTCTTTGGTCGCTGACATTATTGAATCTAAAAAATTTATTTTTAATGTTAATACAGTATATCGTTCATAACACAGATTTATAAAGTTTTAGACGCATGAAAAGAAAAACTGTTTTTGAAGTAAATTTGAAAGTTGAACTCGAATCAATAGTCAAAAATAACGGACAGAAATATTAAAAATCCAAAGTATTTGCTTGAGACTCATTATTACTCAGAGGTGTTTAGGGTTGCTGTTTACGAATTTAAAAATTTAGAAAGGTAAATTATAGGGAAGCATAACCTTATATTTACCTGATATTAATGTTAAAAATTTTAAAAAGTCAAAAAATGAATAATTTGACAAGAATAATGCGCAATATTAAAAAGGGGAATTTTAAAGGGACTGAACCATACCTTTCATACGGGACTTTCTTTCGTTGTTAAAGCGTAAATTATTGCATAAATCCTGTAGTGCTTTTAAAAATGTTGAATTATCAATGCCTGATTCGGCTTGTGAGTTCACATATTCTGAAATAAATATACATGTAACTTTCGGTCAACATTATAAGTGTATGTCCGCATGAAAAGTCAAATTATAATTGTGGCACCCCTCTAAGTTAAAAATTCCTAAACTTATAGAGATTCAAAGTTAAAAATGCCAAGAAACTACATAATTTACAGAAAAATTATTAGTTATTTAAATTACCAAAATAAGATCATATGAAACGTATAATGTAACATATAGGGCAGTTTGTAGTTTGGTTTTTAACAATTAAACATAAAATTAAGGTCAATTCCTAAAATAAAATTGACAAAGTGGTTCCTTTTTATGCGGCGACGTAGACTTATGGCTATTAATAAACAATTGTTTTTTAGATTTACCTAAAACAAAATTTTGAACATTCTCGGGTATAAGGGTATACAGTACATTCTTGCTTTTTCTTGGTGTCATGTTTTGCAACGTCTCTTTACCTAAGATCATTATCATTAATTTCTTTGTCATTTCTCTTGGATTATCAATAAATCTCCTCGTGATGAGAGTTAAGTTTTCGACATTTGCATCAATGTGCCATTTCTGTAATAGTTTAGCCTATATCCAAGATAAATTAATCAGTTATACTTGTTGAACATTAATGAAAACAAATTATATATATTATATTAGAATAATCAATATATCTTTACGTAAGGTAGTGTTGTTTTATTCTCATTTTTTGTTTTAAGTTAAAATTTTTATGTCGAAAGTTTGAAAGTAAATTTGTAAATAATGCAGGATAGTTTCAGAAAAATTATATTCTTTTTAAGTGAAGAATTTTCTACTAAATTTCAAAAAACAACTCTTTGATAAAACAACAACGACAACAAAAATTTTGGGCACGTATAGTTTTACTATAGTTTTAAAAATAATGACCACAGAAACCTGCATATATTGTAAAGAGCCTTCGTCTGTCGACTGTTGAGAATCTAGAATTTTGTTTAGTTTTTTTAAAAATAAATATATAACTAAATGTACTAGAAACACATAAAATATAAGGTTAGTTGTTTGAAAATATTTAGCATACCAATTTTGTTAAATAATTCTTTTAATGCATCTGTGACAAAACACATAGTTATAAACATTACAGTAGGCCCTCGAAAATGGGACTTCTTTAAGAAAATATATTTTTAAGTTGAAAATGTCAATATAAAATACCTGAATCTGCATCTTGCAATTCTGAAACATTTTTAAAAATTGAAATAAAGTTATTAACAATATTTTAGAACTTGTTAATGAGAAAGTTACTTAAAATTTATTGTACCAATTCCATAAATTTTCAGTTCATCTGTAACATGAAGTGATTAATTCCTATGTAAAATAATATATGAATAATTAGAATATAATGTATAAATAACACGTACCTGTACTAAATTCTGGTAATTCGTCTGTAAGATGTAAATATAATTAACGTTAAAAAAAGATTTATTCAAATAGAGAAAGTAATCGTTTGAATAATTATAAGTTTAGTTAATATAACTCCAGAGATAATTCAGTAAATAAAAAGAAAGTAAATAAATAAAAAAATAAAATAAAAATCAATTGAGTATCACAAGAATGATGAATATGAACAATATTTGATTAATAACACACAAAAAACCCAGTCTCATTTTTGTTGCATCTCAAAATGAGACTATGTTAAACGCCATAGAACGTGGCGCCACCTAAGAGTCTCATTTTTGTTGCAACTCAAAATGAGTAGCATATGATACTCATTTTGAGACTAGGTTTTTTCAGTGTAACTGTAAACATTACAGTAGTCCTTCGGATATGGGTTGAAACTATTACGACTATGCAACAAGTAAATATAAACATTTAATATTAAAACTTACCGAGATTATCCCATTCAGGATTGCTGTTCACAACAGTATTGTACCATATTGATAAAATATGTAAAATAATGCACAAATTGAGCAGTCTACGATCACTTGCCATTTTGTTGCTGTTCAAATGAAAAATTATAGAAACAACAACAGCCTAGTGCAATTTAAGGCACAATCGATTTCTAAAACATATATTATTTTTTTGTTGTATTAATAATGTCTAAAGTCTAATAAAACATTCGTAGAAAATACTCTGCAACTCTCTAGTCAAAATCCTATAGTCACCAGTTAAAAAAAGTCAATACTTCATTTTAAAAATCGTTATTTATTGTTAACATTTTTTAAATTACAGAATAAATTTTTATTCATTAAACGTGGAGTTCTAATCAATTCTGTACAATTTTTAACATACGTATCTTTATAGATTCTTTAATCTTAATAGCTAGAAAAAGTTTACTGCTATTTAAATTAGTTTTTTTAACTTTAACACACGTCATTCCTTTTGGTTAAAAACTTTTTTTACTTGTACTTGAAAATATTTTAACGATTTTAAAATTATGAGTTTCGTTTCATCAATTTTCTTAAAAGAAATTTTCAGGGTTGCCAGTTTTTCTATTTGGAAATTCCATGACTTTTCTCGGTTTACGAAGTAATAAAATTATTTTTTTCCTGACTTGCGTTAATTTATAAACTACTGCAGGCAAAATATGAAACGCTTTTTTAATATATATTCTGAAAAAATTTTAATGTTCTTGTTTTTAAAAATATGTGACCTTATATAGGTTTGAAAATTATTTTTGCTCGTTCAAAAATTGGCAACTGCTTGCACAAGTTACGAACGATATTTTTCATAACAAGGTGAAAAAAGTGTGTTTATTATAACACACGAAGCGAAAGTAAATCATTTCTTATCTGTAGAGCAGGAGAAAAGTTTATCTTTTCACCTAATTTACAAACTAAGAACGTCAGTTAACTAGTAAATAAATTAGTTAATCAATCATAAAGTTCATTATGAAAAATTTTAGTTCATTTAAAAAATAAGAAATTTGTAAAATAGTAAAAATTTCTTATTTTTTTACAATTTTCATATTAATATCAGTTCAGAAAAATGTTATAACCATGAATTTTTTTGTAAGATGTATCGAAATTTTATGCTGTTATTTTGTTTGGATTTATAGTTTTAGTGTGATATATTATCTGATAATCTCATATATTCCAAAACAAAGAAAATACCTTGCATATTTGTTTGAAATTTTTTTTTCTTTGTTTTGAATTATATGAGATTATCAAAGAATATAATATCACACTAAAATTATAAATCCAAACAAAATAAAACAACACAATATATATTATATCGATTTAAAAATTATTCAATGCATATGAAAGGAATTTTCTTTGTTAATGATTATATGAGATTATCAAACAATATATACAGCTACAGTTTTTAATTAATAATTTTTTTCTAATTCAGGCTCATTTTTTTCGAAACGGTTTTACACTTGGAAATATTTAAGGAATGGAATACAATTTTAATTTTTTTGTTAGGACGTGAAGAACATATTTATTTATTAACATTTTATAAACAAATTTTATAAAAAATGAAAAAATTTAAAAACAAAAATATATTCAAATAGTGCAATTCAAGACGAAAAAAGCCCATATTTTAATTTTAAAATCCGTCATAACTTACGACGTAGAAGTCCACAACTTTTATCAACGAAATTTTTTTTTTTAAATAGAAGATTTAACTAACACATATCAAAAGAAAAGTCACAAACACAATAGAAGGCAAATATTAAAACTCAAAATCCCAAAAAATTACACTTTTTTACAACATTAAAAAAACAACTATATGTATGAAAACCACACAAAAATGACAACAACATATGTGAGATCAACAATTATAATTTGACCAAGGATATTTTGTTTAATACTCCTATTAAGTATACCTTAATCTTCGGTTTTCTTTCTTTCCCATCCTTCCATACTTCTTCAATGAAAGGATTATCTTCCGGTTCAGGATAAAGCGGTGATTTTTTCAAATGAAGATTCATTTTTGATCCTATTGACGTTTTTAAACTTGCTGCCTTTATCATGTCTTGTACATTATCTTTTAAATCACGAACTACCTTACCAATTGTGTTCTGTTTTCGATTTTTAAAAACTTTATGCTTGATGACTTTATTGTACGACTCTACATAAGCATTGCTGACCCTTGAAATATTTTCGTCTACTAAACTGATCATTAACGTTTCGCATATTGAGATGTAGGGCATAAATTCAAGAGTCAAGTATTCTAAAAATTTCGGACCATATAATTCGTTTGAAATGTCCTCGACTTGAATAGAAGCTCCTTTCTCTGATAAAACTTTCTATCGCAATGAATTTCGAATAGTACCTTTTATAAAAGGGCGAGGTACTTGCAGTCGATTTTTCATAAATGAAATCAAATTCCGCCTCTGCAATCATTTCTTCTTTTGCTTTCTAGTACTCTGTAAACTCTTTTGCAAGATCTGAAATTTCACTTTTTTTTTACATAATTTAACTCCATTCAAAGATGCTAATGTTTCTATTACGTTCATTCTGTCTTTAGCTAAAAGAATGTGGGCTAAATTTTCGTAAACTGTGTCTAGTTTGATTATATTTTTGCATAATAACATGCTGAAAAATTCTAAAAATGTTTCTTTTTTTTATTTTAAATTGGGAAAATTTTTGTCTATATAACGTGATGCGGTATGCATAAGATGAGCAATACACGATACCAAAAATGTAATTCTTGAGGGTATTTTTTCTTCAGTTACATAATCATATGTTAACTGCATATACTGTTCGACTGACATATTGTTCCATTCGTTCAATATTGAGGTAATAGCTGTCCAGGACCAATCAACTACTATTCCTACAAATATAGGCCATATGTTGTCATTATTTGGATACAAACTGCAAACAAAGGATTTAAAATCTTTCAAAAATTTGCTGACAGAAGTTGTATCATGTTGACATGTTATCATTTCAGCAGCTGGAAGAACAGACTCTACTAATCGACAGACAATGCAATAGTAATATACCTTATTACAATTATATGGTCGACGAATAAATCCTCCAGTCGAGTCTAAGTGTGCAATTAGAACATTCAGAGTTTCGATAATTGTTCTAATTTGACTCTTTGTAAACAATACTACCCTGAGGGGTAATCTTGCAGATTGAACGTAAGGATCATTCAAATCACTTTCATTTAGGCATAACTGAAAAAGGTCTTGCAAATTTTTGCTTTCTAGCTCCAAGCGAGAGCCTTTGTTCATTTCCGACGTTATTTTATGACACAATTCTATATTCGTTTTGCGAATCCTATCACTGAAAAAATCTCTAGCTCTTTGATCTTTTAGTTTTTCTTTTGCTCTTTGCCGCTCTTCTCCACGAATTTGCTGACATTTTTAGATTTTTGTTTCTTCATGAGCATCTCGAGAGTAATAACCTTCATCTGGATGTGTCCATTTAGTTCTTGGAATCTTGTAAGTTCCAATATCAATTGCATATTGAATATTTTTTTATTACTACTAACATTTTGCTGTTTTGGAATTTCAATTTTTTCTTTAATGTCTTTTCACTTTTTTGATGTTGAGTTAGAAGTACTTGAAGTAGCGGCCAATGATTCACAATCTTGAAGCAGAGAATGTGCACCTAATGTTTCCAAGCCATGTTCACTATTTACATCTTCAATGCTGAAATCAAATCTTGTCGAATCTTTAGGACTTTTCAAATATGCGTTTTCAAGTTCTTCTCCATTTCTTATCATCTGTATTACATATGTTTCTGCTTTTCTCATTCTCAAAAAATTGATATCTTTTTCACCATGTGTAGTCGATTTATTATTTCCTTTTTTTTAATCGAGTTGACTGTTTTATCTTCTTCTATGTCACTATTTTTCAAGCTGATTTCTTTTCTTACTCTTTTTCTACTAATACACCAAAATGCTTACGTCGTTCTTTGTATTCATGATCGTGTGTAAGTAATAAATTTATGCACTCTGTACAATCATGGTTGTCAACAGGAATAAAGACACGTATTAGAAAAATTTTTTATTTAATAAACAGAGTATATATCGGTCAGGGAAAGAGAAAATTTTATTCAAAATAAAGAAAATTTCTATTTTATTCAAAAATTAAAATTTATTGTGAACTTAGAATTTGTTTTAATCTAATTAACCTTAAATGGTTTTATCACCATTTGGTTAACTTTGTTAGATATTAATTTATTGTTAAATATGTCAGTAACCATATTATGTCCAAAGAAAGCGGAAATAATATTAGTAAAATGTCTGGAAAAATCAGAAAAGTCAGGAAATTTTTTTCTCAATCCTTATTGGAGACACTCTGATAAATTTTTAATTAATTTTATTGTTTTCATGTTAAGGGCATGTCCAAGTTGTGAAATGTAAACAAAGCAAAATGTAAACAAACAAAGCACTAAAATCACATTTTTCAAAGAGCTTTTTTTCTCACAAAAATTACCATTAGAAAACTTATTTTTACAAAAATGATGAATTAGAGTGTCAAAGTTTCCAAAAAAATCATTTTTGAGTGTGATCAATAAATAGCAATTAGTAAAACAACTAATTCAAGTGACCTGTAAAATAGCATTTTTGACGCGTCGCGAAAAATAAACAGTTTGAGTATATCAACCGCACTGACGATGAAGAAGTCTCATATCAGCGATTGGACCTTCAACATGTGGAAAGGGAAAAATTTCCCTTTCCTCCATGAAATTACCAGGAGAAAGGGTAAAAACTTCTTCATCGTCCGTGCGGTTGATATAGTCAAACACTTTAATTTTTCGCGATGTCAGACGATTGCTCTACGCGCACGCGCAGACCGTGCCAAGGACGCATTGAAAACACTATACAAAAACACACATTTTGTTTTATTCTGAAACTCACTTATTTTCACATACTTTCAGGTATGCTAGGTATAGATACCAAATTCAACACTTCAATTTACCATTTTCATAAAAAAACTATTAATTTCTATTCATTTACGAAAATGTGATGGTCGAAAAAAAGCAGCAGTAGAAGACCGAATATTGAGGATTTTTTCGACCATCACATTTTCGTAAATGAATAGAAATTTACAGTTTTTTTATGAAAATGGTAAATTGAAGTGTTGAATTTGGTATCTATACCTAGTATACCTGAAAGTATGTGAAAATAAGTGAGTTTCAGAGTAAAACAAAATGTGTGTTTTTGCATAGTGTTTTCAATGTGTCCTTGGCACGGTCTGCGCGTGCGCGTAGAGCAATCGTCTGACATCGCGAAAAATTAAAGTGTTTGACTATATCAACCGCACGGACGATGAAGAAGTTTTTACCCTTTCTCCTGGTAATTTCATGGAGGAAAGGGAAATTTTTCCCTTTCCACATGTTGAAGGTCCAATCGCTGATATGAGACTTCTTCATCGTCAGTGCGGTTGATATACTCAAACTGTTTATTTTTCGCGACCCGTCAAAAATGCTATTTTACAGGTCATTTGAATTAGTTGTTTTACTAATTGCTATTTATTGATCACACTCAAAAATGATGATTTTTTTGGAAACTTTGACACTCTAATTCATCATTTTTGTAAAAATAAGTTTTCTAATGGTTATTTTTGTGAGAAAAAAAGCTCTTTGAAAAATGTGATTTTAGTGCTTGGTTTGTTTACATTTTGCTTTGTTTACATTTCACAACTTGGACATACCCTTAAAGTAATATTTTTTTATAATGTAATGATTAAAAAAAGCATTTTTCATTTAAACGTACAGAACTTATAGCATTTAAAGTGGAAAAAAATGTCCACAAAAATTTACAGATCTTTCAGAATTTAGTTTAAAATTCAGAAAAAACTATTTTGTTGTAATGAGTGATGGCACTTACCTTTTCAAAAAATTCTTGTGTCAGAATAATGTCCTCAAAACGGTCACATGATTGTAAAACAATGTTGAGAAATGCTTTTTTAAGCTTTTTTTTGGCTATTTTTTCATCCAATATAAAATTAAATTTGACAAGCAGGTACAATTTACATAATATTCCAATACGAAATGATCGCCAGTATTTAAAATAATCATTGAATCTTTCAAAGTCTATATAATATATTTTTTCACATGAATCACACTAATAATTTCACAGTATTTTATTTAAAAATGAATAAGTCTTCCTCTGTACTTTTGATAATTTACAATAAAAACTGTTCTTTTAATATAACACGTGCTTTTCCAATACAAACTTATAATAGTAGGAGAATTTTTCTTTTACCATGCGTCCATCCATACACACTACGCAGAACATGATAAAACACGCACGGCGTTAGCGCGCACAGTAGAGTTTGCGCAGTGCGACACTCTTACGATGGCGCCAATTATTTAAAGTGAAATTTCATAAAAATTTATAATAATTTGTTAATTAAAAATTAATAATTAATGAATTGATGTTTTAGTGTCCAATCAGTTTCAAAATGTGCAGCATTATCGCATATCAGTTGCGAATAATTTTTTTGAGGTTAGTTTCTGTTTTAATATTTATATAAATAATAATTATTATAATACTAATTAGTATTATTGTTTAAAGTAATTTAGAATTTTTTTCCATTTCTAATTTATAAAACAATTTGTTTTTTAAATGTTATTAATTAAATTTTTTCTTTCTAAGAATTTAATAATTGCTTTCGTAATAAGATTTATTGATAGTTTTAAAAACTTTTAATTTTTATAGAATAGTTTGTATTTCAATTAAATAATGAAATAAAGAATTCTTTTTTGTATTACTTAATATAAAACTATTTGACTTAATCAACTTTATCAAAATTATCTTAATCAAAATTATTTGATATTTTTGAGAGATTTTATCACCTAAAAGATTTTGAAAAAAAATTGATTAATTTTTCTATTTTTGTGCACCATGTTTGTGTGGCTGCACATTCTAGAAAAATTTAGAGAAAAATTTTAAACTCTAGCAACATAATCTTTAAAGTCTCAGCTTTTATTTGAGCTTTGAAAATTGAAAATCCGTTAAGTAGTTTTTGAAATATCTAAAAAAATGTCCAAGCATGTTGTTTTATAATTTAGGAGGTGATACACACTTATTGCACTCTTGCTGCTCACCTGGTTCGTTGCGGCAGGGCCGAATAAGCGGCATATAGAGTGGGGGTCATATTTGGAGCCCTTTTTAAGTTTTTTGTAATTTTGGATTTAATATTCATTAAAAATTTAATAATTGTTAAACTTAATTATTATATATATAAATAAGTTATCATTTTACAAACTTTCATGATCGTTTATTTTGGGTAAAAAAGTTAGAAAAGTGAAAATTTGTACGTATAAATAAACGACTATTTGAACATGAAAGTTTGTAAAATGATAACTTATTTATATATATAATAATTAAGTTTAACAATTATTAAATTTTTAATGAATATTAAATCCAAAATTACAAAAAACTTAAAAAGGGCTCCAAATATGACCCCCACTCTATATGCCGCTTATTCGGCCCTGCCGCAACGAACCAGGTGAGCAGCAAGAGTGCAATAAGTGTGTATCACCTCCTAAATTATAAAACAACATGCTTGGACATTTTTTTAGATATTTCAAAAACTACTTAACGGATTTTCAATTTTCAAAGCTCAAATAAAAGCTGAGACTTTAAAGATTATGTTGCTAGAGTTTAAAATTTTTCTCTAAATTTTTCTAGAATGTGCAGCCACACAAACATGGTGCACAAAAATAGAAAAATTAATCAATTTTTTTTCAAAATCTTTTAGGTGATAAAATCTCTCAAAAATATCAAATAATTTTGATTTATATATCAAACGATGCAGTATTTAATTGGCTTTCAAACGATCCAAGAACCGAGTTTCTATCAGTTTTTAATAATAAAATAGCCGGTAGTGTAATTACAAATATTTTGAATGTAAAAAGTACTTAATTTTTTTAAAAACAAATGAAATATTTTAATGTTATTTATATTAAAAGCAATAATATGTTTTTTGTGAAATTTAATAAATAAAGGAAAATGATAATTTATTAATTATTTTAGAGTATTCAATTATAATATCATAGTTATCAATCAATAAAATCAATAAAATTTAATAAAGAAAACCTTATTTATATTCCTTAAGGCTATGTCTAAGTTGCAAAATGTAAACAAACCAAGCACTAAAATCAGCTTTTTTATACATCTTTTTCTCTCACAAAAATTAATATTTTTACACTTTCTTAACGGAAATGATAAATTAGAGTGTCAAAGTTTTCAACAGGGACCGTCACGAAGCAAAGGTATCGTGTCGGTATCGTGCCACGATACGATATGATTCTACCACGGAGAAGAGTATCGTGTCGCGACACGATGCCGACACGATAGGATTTTCGTATCATGTCGCATTACAAAAATAGCTGATTAAATTACATAAGATGTGCACAATCATATTATACAAAATTACAAAATAATGTTGGGGGCCATCCATAAATTACGAAAGATATTTTTTTTAATTTACCCCCCCCCTCCCATTAATGTAAGATATTTTACATACATTAGCGCCATTTTTATTGATTGTAAGAATTTACAGACCCCCATACCCCCTAAATGTCTTACGTAATTTATGTAATTACATTACATATAATAACTTAGTAACAAATTCAATATGGTGGACATGCGCAGAAGTGCAATTTAGTATTTATTGTTGCGCAGTAGCAATTACATTACTCTTGGACATGCGCAGTAGTGCAAATTAGTACTTATTGATGCGCAGTAGCCTATCACTACACTTGGACATGCGCAGTAGTGTAATTTGGTATTTATTGCTGCGCAGTAGTCTAATTTAGTATTAATAGATGCGCAGTAGTGTAATTTAGTATTTATTGCTGCGCAATAGTGTAATTTAGTATTAATGGATGCGCAGTAGTATAATTTAGTATTGATTGATGCGCAGTAGTCTAATTTAGCATTAATTGCTGCGCAGTAGTCTAATCTAGCATTAATTGCTGCACAATAATGTAATTTTGTATTTATCACTGCGCAGTATGCAGGTTTAATATACTACGCAACAATTAATACTAAACTAGACTACTGCGCATGTCCAATTGCGGTGGTAGACTACTGCGCATCAATTAATACTAAATGAGACTACTGCGCATTAATTAATACTAAATTACACTACTGCGCAGCAATAAATACCAAATCATACTACTGCGCAGCAATAAATATTAAATTACACTACTGCGCACCCATTAATACTAAATTAGACTACTGCGCAGCAATAAGTACCAAATTACACTACTGCGCATCCATTAATACTAAATTACACTACTGCGCAGCAATAGATACCAAATTACACTACTGCGCATATCCAAGTGTGGTGGTAGTACACTGCGCAACTTAAAATATATATATTTTTGGTTTTACAAGATGGCCGAATATGCGTCATGTGCTGATAAAAAGCATTTTTTAATGTAACATGTGCGACACGTTAATTTCGTATCGTGTCGGTATCGTATCGTGTCGCAACACGATACTTTTCTCGACACGATGCATCGTATCGGGCGTCGACACGATACCGACACGATACTGATTTTCGTGTCACATCGTGTCGGTGGCGGTCCCTGGTTTTCAAAAAAATCATTTTTGAGTGTGATCAATAAAAAGCAATTAGTAAAACAACTAATTCAAATGACCTGTAAAATAGCATTTTTGACGCGTCGCAAAAAATAAACTGTTTGAGTATATCAACCGCACCGACGATGAAGAAGTCTCATATCAGCGATTGGACCTTCAAAATGTAGAAAGGGAAATTTTTCCCTTTCCTCCATGAAATTACAAGGAGAAAGGGTAAAAACTTCTTCATCGTCCGTGCGGTTGATATACTCAAACACTTTATTTTTCGCGACCTGAGACTTTGTTGCTTTCTGCGCAAGCGCAGAGCGTACTAAGAATGCATTGACAGCACCATGTGGAAGTGCACATTTTCTTTTGAATGAAACTTAGTTGTTTTCTCATTTTTTTCAGCTATGCAAGGCGTAGTTACCAAATAGAATACGTTAGTTCACCATTTTAATAAAGTAAATGTAATTTTATATTCATTTGTAAAAATAGGAACCGCGAAAAAAAGTTCACAATTCGGTCTTCTGTTACTGGTTTTTTTCGCGGTTCCTATTTTTACAAATGAATATAAAATTAAACAGTTAATTAAACAGTTTATTTTTCGCGACGCGTTAAAAATGCTATTTTACAGGTCATTTTAATTAGGATTCGATTTCTGATCATTCCGATTTCTGATTTTTTTCTGATTGATTCGAGTCGTTTTTCGAAAACAACTTTGGTACAATTTCGATTTTGATTCAATCTTTTAGTGGATCATGATTCGATTTCTGATTTCTGGATGTGCCATATGAAGTGTTAAACAGTGGTGTCACGTGTAGTAATATCTACAAAAAATGACCAGTGTTAAAGAAAGTGAAGAGCAATATGCGAATACTCGACCGAAGAGGAAAAGAGTTGACGAAGGGAATCTTATAAACCCTAATATACCGACGACGAACAAATATGATGTTCTGAACACATGAACTAGTACAGATGAGGAAATGGAAGACTGCTCACCCCCCAAAGACAAGACAACTAAAATGAAAATTCCCCCGATATTGATCACAGAGAGGATTGACAATTATTCTTCTTATATAAATAACTTAGTACACAAGTACACAACGAGCGAGGTTAACCTTAGTTATTCATCCGGGAAATTAACCGTTCATCCAACTACTGTTGGCGACTTTTTAAAATTAAATTCAATACTAAAGGAAGAAGGAATAACATTCTTCTCATATACTCCAAAATGGCTTCGGAACAAGCACATTATTGCTAAAGGTCTCCCGGAGCTCCCACTACAAGAAATAATCGACGATTTAAAAGTGAGTGGTATTACTTGTGAAAAAATAGTGATCCTTAAAAAGAAAACTAGTTCTATTCAAACGTATACAAACCCAATATATATGTTAACATTCGATTGTGAAACTGATATGAAAACCATCTGGAATATAAAGCATATATGCTATGTTAAAGTGAAGTGGGAAAAGTATAAAAACTCGAGATTAGTAACTCAATGCCGAAACTGCCAGATGTTTGGCCATGGAACGATCTACTGCCAAAACAAACCCAGATGCGTCAAGTGCGATAACCAACACGCAACCAAGGACTGTACTAAAACTACAGATACACCACCGACTTGTATAAACTGCAAAGGACCCCACCCGGCCAATTTTTCACAGTGCCCCGAGTACCTGAAGCACGTCAATAAGATACAAACAAAGAGAACTGCAAACCGACTGAGAAACAACTATACTAGAAACAATGAAGTTATCAAACGATCAGACTTTCCGACAATGTCTAACCGACAGCAAAACAACAACAACTCCAAAACAACAACAAACAGAACTTCACGAACTTTTCCACGAGATCAACAAATTATTCTCAATGTGCAATGTAAGTAGAATGCTGAGAGCAATCAAATTATTAAACCAAAAATTAGTAAACTGTCGCACAAATTTTGAGAGACTTGAAGCCTTTTGTTCAATTAGTAATGCATTTTAAAACAAAAATAAAAATATTTTAATTGGCCATTGGAATTGCAATGGAATTTTTAATAATAAATCTGAATTAACTGAATTTTTACTTGAACATGATCTCGACTTAATGCTGCTCAATGAAACTAAACTCGCGAGTACAAGGAAATTTAAAATAAATGGTTATAATTGTGTCCGCAAGGACAGAGATAATCTGGGACGTGGTGGGGGTTTAAGGGCATGTCCAAGTTGTGAAATGTAAACAAACAAAAATGTAAACAAACCAAGCACTAAAATCACATTTCGGAAACAGCCTTTTCTCCCACAAAAATTAATATTGGACCGGTCTTTTTATAAAAATGATAAATTAGTGTGTCAAAGTTTCCAATGAAATCAAATTTCACTATAAGCAATTAACAGTAATTACTAAAATAACTAATTCAAATGACCTGTGAAATAGCATTTTTGACGCGTTGCGAAAAATAAACTGTTTGAGTATATCAACCGCACCGACGATGAAGAAGTCTCATATCAGCGATTGGACCTTCAACATGTGGAAAGGGAAAATTTTCCCTTTCCTCCTTGAAATTACAAGGAGAAAGGGTAAAAACTTCTTCATCGTCCGTGCGGTTGATATAGTCAAACACTTTAATTTTTCGCGAAGTCAGACGATTGCTCTACGCGCACGCGCAGACCGTGCCAAGGACGCATTGAAAACACTATGCAGAAAGACACATTTTGTTTTACTCTGAAACTCACTTATTATTACATACTTGTAGGTATACTAGGTATAGATACCAAATTCAACACTTTAATTTACCATTTTCATAAAAAAATTGTAAATTTCTATTCATTTACTAAAATGTAATGGTCGAAAAAATCCTCAATATTCGGTCTTCTACTGCTGCTTTTTTTCGACCATCACATTTTCGTAAATGAATAGAAATTTACAGTTTTTTTATGAAAATGGTAAATTGAAGTGTTGAATTTGGTATCTATACCTAGTATACCTGAAAGTATGTGAAAATAAGTGAGTTTCAGAGTAAAACAAAATGTGTGTTTTTGTATAGTGTTTTCAATGCGTCCTTGGCACGGTCTGCGCGTGCGCGTAGAGCAATCGTCTGACATCGCGAAAAATTAAAGTGTTTGACTATATCAACCGCACGGACGATGAAGAAGTTTTTACCCTTTCTCCTTGTAATTTCAAGGAGGAAAGGGAAAATTTTCCCTTTCCACATGTTGAAGGTCCAATCGCTGATATGAGACTTCTTCATCGTCGGTGCGGTTGATATACTCAAACAGTTTATTTTTCGCGACGTGTCAAAAATGCTATTTTACAGGTCATTTTAATTAGTTATTTTAGTAATTTCTTTTTATTCCTCCTAGTTAAAAATTATTTCATTGGAAACTTTGACACACTAATTTATCATTTTTATAAAAAAACCGGTCCAATATTAATTTTTGTGGGAGAAAAGGCTGTTTCCGAAATGTGATTTCAGTGCTTCGTTTGTTTACATTTTGCTTTGTTTACATTTCACAACTTGGACTTGCCCTTAATGATACTAATTAAAAAACATATTAACTTTTCCGAACTCTCCACAAACACAAAAAGTTTTGAATCCCTGGGAATAAAAATAAACAATGAAGCATTTTTCGCAACATACTTTCCCCCAAATAATCAAATTGACATTGATGAGTTAAAGCTATTGTTTAAGAGTGCAAATAAAGTGCTTTTATTTGGTGATCTGAATGCAAAAAACACCTTTTGGAATTGTAAAGGTGTAAACAAAAAAGGGAAAATTATCCTGGATTTTGCCATGAAACATATGTACAGAATCTTACATCCACAAAATTTTACCCTCTATCCCTATGATGATTCTCTCCCAAGTACGGTTGACATAGGACTTGCAAAAAATTTTAATAGTGTAATTACGATTGATGCCATAAATGAACCTTACTCAGATCACATGCCAATAATAATAAATATCCAAAGAGATGTCTCAATTCCTTCCAATAATAAAACATTCCTAAATTACAAAAAAGCTAACTGGACGAAATTTTGAGATATATTAAATCGCAAAATTACCATAAATCCCAACTTAAACACGGTCTCCCAAATAGACTCCACTGTCGATTCTCTCACCTGTGCCATCAATAGTGCTGTATCACAGTCCATTCCATTGCATGGACCCTTCAGGGACTCTAACAGACTTCCCCCCATATTACAGATCTAATTAAAACTAGAAATGACCTCCGAAAAATTTTTAATCGAACCGGAAATCATGATATTAAAAAAATTAGAAATAATCTATCCAATGTAATTAAAAGAAATATTGCCAAACATAATAATGATTCCTGGAAAACTAAACTTGAGTCCTTGAAGGTCACTGACAGATCACTGTGGAAAATGGCGCGCTGTTTTTCAAAAGAAAATACATACACCATACCCACTCTACATGGTCAAAGTGGTTTAAAAACTAACGACTCAGAAAAAGCTGAGGAAATAGCAAACTGCTTTGAACAAGTACATTATCTCACGACAGACATGAGCGACGACAGTACAAGACGAACGGTCACGAGAGATTACTGCAAGGTACTGACCACTGAATTAAATGCAGATGACATTGAGTTGTCAAGTCCTCGTGAAATTTCCAATGTAATCAAGAAATTAAAGTCTAGGAAAGCACCGGGACTTGACAACATACAAAATATAGTTTTAAAAAACCTCTCAAAAAAAGAACCGGCTGAAGCTAGCAGTTGTACTCAGCACCGATCTTTAAGCTTCAAATACTAATATGCATCTTTATAAAATTTAATAATACCTTATGTTAAAAAAATCATCGAATATTGTTATTTAAGAGTCAATAACCACTAAATAGCAAATTTGGTAAGTTTTTAGTCATTAATTTCATAAATTAGTAGTTGAAGCTTAAAGATCGGTGCTGAGTACGACTGCTAGCTTCAGCCGGCTCAAAAAAGCCATAGTGCAATTAAATCATATCTTCAACTCCTGTTTTAAAAAGTCATACTTCCCTGCCAAATGGAAGAAAGCTAATATATTGCCGATACTAAAAACTGGTAAAGATAAAATCTTCCCCCAAAGTTACAGACCCATCAGTTTATTAACAACTTTTAGTAAAATCTTTGAAAAAATAATCTACAACAGAATTGCAAAATTTGAAAAACATAACAAAATAATTCAACCCCAGCAATATGGCTTTCGACCAAATCGAAGCACCACTCAACAACTTTTTAGATTAACAAATTATATTAGCACAGAATTTAATAAAAATAAACATACAGCAATGGTGCTGCTTGATATGGCCAAAGCCTTTGACACCGTTTGGCATAAAGCACTCATACACAAATTAAACAAATATAAATTTCCTCTATACATACTTAAAATAATTCAGAACTATCTTAAAAATAGAACTTTTGTAGTCACTGTAAACAATGCGGAGTCTTCCGAAAAAGCAGTGGTGGCCGGAGTATCGCAAGGAGGTATTCTTGCGCCTTGTCTCTTCATCTACTATACGAGTGATCTGCCCACACATAAATGTGAAAAAGTGGCACTCTTTGCCGACGACACTGCTCTCTATGTTTCCAGTTTGAGAAGATGGTTGGCTCTAAAACACTTACAAGAGTATAACATTTTGGTTGAATACTTCGAAAAATGGAAATTAAAAATAAATAGTGATAAAACAGAGCTGATAGTCTTCTCAAACGCAATCAAGGAGGAAAATAAAAAACAAGATGTTATCATTGATGGCGTTAAAATCGAGATAAAAAAAAGTCAAATACTTAGGTTATTTTCTGGATCATAAATTATCACATAACTACCATATTAAAGAAATAAAGAATGAAGCCTACATCATTGCTATGATGCTCCATCATTTAATAGGTAGGGCAAGTACCCTTTCTCAGAAAAATAAATTAATATTATACAAGCAAATTGTAAGACCGATCCTTCTATACGCAATGGCGATCTGGTCAAATACAAGTGAAACCCAATACGGGCGACTGCAAGTCTTTCAAAATAAGATACTCAGGGACATAATCAAAGCGGGTCCCAAAACATAAAATAAGACTGTACACGAAATCTGTGATATCGAATTAATTAAAGACTATATTTACGTACAAGCAAAAAAATTTTATGACAATATCAAAAACATAGACGAATTAAAAAAAGAACTAATTATTTATAACAATAAAAGTGAATTCCCCTTTAGAAATACTTACAAGAAGTACATCACCGCCACCTACAAAGTCGACGTCGAGAAGCAGGCTCCCTTCATCAGGAAGTACCTGAAGGCTGCAGTCGCCAGCAAGGCTCTGATCCAGACCAAGGGCAAGGGCGCCGCAGGATCCTTCAAGTTGAACGTCGCCAAGGCCGAGGGCAAGGCCAAAGCCAAGCCCAAGACCAAGACTGCCGCCAAACCCAAAGCCGCCGCACCAAAGGCCAAGAAAGCAGCTTCTCCGAAGAAGGCCGTGGCAGCCAAGATCAAGAAAGCCGTCGCCGAGAAGAAGAAGACCCCGAAGGTTGCGGCCAAGCCACCGAAGGCCAAGACCACCGCCGCCAAACCCAAGGCTGCTCCCAAAAAGGCCAAGGCTGCTTCACCCAAGAAGGCTGCCGCACCCAAAGCCAAAAAGCCCGCGGCAAAGAAGGTTGCCAAGAAGTAAATGAAAATAATGTTGATAGTGGGTGGTTGAAAACAAACGGCCCTTTTCAGGGCCACCAACTATTTTTTACGGAAGAAATTTTTTGGTTTCAAAAATAAGTATTTAAAATGATATATTAGCATTAACCAAGTTGTAAATAAGTTTTTGAGATTTGAATTTTTTTCGATCATTTGATTATTTTTTTTATCAATATTATTTAGATTGACAAAAGCATTACTATAATTAGCAAATTATTTATTCTTGATGAAGTGTTTTTTGAACTATTTTTGCAATCAGTTTGAATTAATAATAAATATACTAAATAATCATACAATTTGCAAATAATTTTGACTCTTCACAACAAAAGAAACAATAAAATAAATTCCACAAAAACCTAACGAACTAAGTTGTACATTCATAGAAACAGATTGTATATTATCAGGGTGTCTAGCGATTCGGGAAAACCCCACACTGAAAAAAATATATTTATGGTACTGCCATAAATATAGTCAATTCAGACATATTATATTGGTAGATATGATACTGCTATACAGTATTGCTGTTTTAGCCATACGCAGTGTAGAACAGTAATATGTATTTGAGAGACAATAATATGTATGCGGAGAACACGAATACTGTATTTTAAGAACAGCAATACGGTATTACTGTTTCAGCTATACATCCTAACCATACTTGCATGTCAAAATTAACATTATCATTTTTTCCAGTGCAAGAATTTGGTTTAACCCTGAAAATTGGGAAAACCCTCGGGAATTCGTTTCGACCCTAAAAAACTGGGAAAACCCCGGAAATTTGGTTCTAACCCCTAAAAACCGGGAATTTTCTACTCATAGGGTATTTTTTGAATTATGTATAAAAAAAATTACAATTTTTTTTAAAACTAAACATCGGGCATTCTATTTCAAAACGATCCTGCTTATAAGCAATTGACATTGTAAGACAATTTTAAAATAATTATTTCTTATATTTACTGAAGCCAAACTTTGTTTACTATTAGTGGTTTTAAAACAAAAATTTCTCAACTTTATAATGGTACAAAAATTTTTTTTAAATAATACAATTTATGAAAAAACTAAGTTTGAAAGATAACCTTTTTGAATATCTCAAAACATGTCGCATCCGATTTTCATGAAACTTATGTCAAAATAAAGTTTAATTATTCTAGTTTAATTCCATGTAAACACTATAATGAGCATTAAATGGTTTGACAAATTAATTAAATTTTACAATAATTTTGAAGGTTTTAATGTATGTACTAAGCGGATTATAATGTTTTCAGCAAATTAGAAATTTTAAGCTTTACTTTGACACAAATTTTTAAAAAATGGAGGGACATTGAATAAGTTATTTTTGAAACTTCATTTTTTTTATAAATTATGTTATTCTAAAAAAAAAATTTTCACCATTATAAACTTGACAAATTTTTATAACGGAAATATTGATATTCTGTGTTATGTTTTTAGAAATTATTATAGGGGAGAGGGCCCCAAGGTGATCAGGGCCCTAAGGTGGTCACTCTAAGAAAATTTTTGTATATTATTATTATATTATTATTTTTTTTTATTATTTTTATCTTCAAATGTTTTCTGTTATTGTTATTATTTGAGAAGACATAGATTTTAGTAAAGTTTTGAGGTAAATAGTCGTATGAGTCTCTTTGTAACGTGAACGTTGTAAAATTTCTGTTTTTAAATGATCGAGAAACTTTTTCTCAGGGTGTTAAAATCATCGAAATTAACCATTTTAAATTAGTAAAAATCGTTATAATTATCTTTATATATCGTACAATAATATTCCAAATGAATATAATTAATATTGTGCTTTAAAAAATTTTTTCATTAACGTTTAAAAAATTGTGTCTTGGCCCTAAGAAATAGAATTATTTTCAAAATTTTACGTGTCTAATGCATACACAAAAAGTATCATTTTTTTATAACTTTTTTAGTGAATTTTCGTATGGTGACTACCTTGGGGACACTTTTTTAAAAGTCGAATTTTCAATTTTTTTTAAAAAGTTACATAATTTTTTTTTATTAATGAAATGAAAAAAACTTTATGATCCCACGTGAAAATGTTCTCGGGAATCGGTCCCGGGAAATTACCGAGAGTCACTACCGGGAAATTCCCGGTACTTACTCCCGAGAAATTCCCGGTAAAATCTTTTGACATTTGTCTCCATATTTCTCAGAGAATTTAACCTCAAGAATAAAAACATACTACTATAAAATCTTCAGGATCGTATTCGTGATTGAGATGACTTTTTGTTTATTATAATAGTCACGTTAAGCATACAAATTGAAAGTCTACTATCAACATATTAAACGGATTTCAACACCTAAGTGAGAAAAATTAATGAGCATCATAACAAAAGGGCTTAAGCATCAATTTTTAAAGTTAGGATTTTCCCATTTAAGAAATAAGTAACTATTTACACATTTCCATTAAAAATTTTCTATTTTATTGAGTTTTTAAACAGTTTTCAATGAAAATTAGAATTATAAAATAACCCCAATTTTTAATAAAATTGTAATAGCAAAAATTGTTTTAACTTTGAATTATTGTTATTATTTACATGAATAACAATTCAATTCGAGAATTTGTGTATTGCTTGATTTCAAAACAATCACTTAATAAATAATTTTTTGTTGAGATAAAACTCTTTAAAAATTTACTTTTATCCATTTACTTTTTTAATCCTATAATATGAAAAAGGGTATATTTTTTAAAATAAAAAATATCATTAAATTAAAATTAAATTCGTTAAATCGTTAATTTTTATCAATGAAATTTTTCTTCTAGATTGAGCAATACACAAATTCTCAAATTGAATTGTTATTCATGTAAATAATAAGAATAATTCAAAGTTAAAACAATTTTTGCTATTACAATTTTATTAAAAATTAAGGTTATTTTATAATTCTAATTTTTATTGAAAACTGTTTAAAAACTCAATAAAATAGAAAATTTTAATGGAAATGTGTAAATAGTTACTTATTTCTTAAATGGGAAAATCCTAATTTAAACAATTGGTGCTTAAACCCTTTTGTTATGATGCCCATTAATTTTTCTCACTCAGGTGTCGAAATCCGTTTAATATATTGATAGTAGACTTTCAATTTGTATGCTTAACGTGAATATTATAATAAACAAAAAGTCATCTCAATTACGAATACGATCCTGAAGATTTTATAGTGGTATATTTTTATTCTTGAGGTTAAATTCTCTGAGAAATATGGAGACAAATGTCAAAAGACACGGAGAAAATTTATTCCTGAAAATTTACCGAACTTTGTTCGGTAAAACTGGGATAAAGTGTCAAAAGTGTAATTTTTCAAGAACAGGACAGTAAAAGCAAATGCATTGAAAAATAATGTAAAAAGCATAACCCTTACGGTACATGTATTTGCGCTTCACTTACAGCTCGGTAAAACGTAGGGTGAGTGTCCATTATACACTGAAAAAAAATTTATTTTATTCAAATAACCGATTATTTGTCTATAATCAAATAAATATATACTTGAATCAAATAATTTTTGATCAAATTAATTGTATTTGAATCAAATATTTCAGTATTTAAAGCAAATACTAATTAATTGATTCAAATAAAAATTATTTGATTTAAGTAAATATTTATTTGATTATTGACAAATAATCGGTTATTTGAATCAAATAAATTTTTTTTTCAGTGTACTCAGTTTTATTGAAAGTTCGGTAAAACGTAAGGCACAGTGTTCGGTAAAACTTATATTTATTGCATAGTTCAGTAAAACGTAAGGTACAATGTACGGTAAAATTTATATTAATTGAATTACTGAATAGTTCGGTAAAACTTGAAGAATAAAAAATAAAAATAATGTCATTGCAGTAGTTCTGTAGTAATACTCCCGTAAATCTCATTGTATCTACTTTAATCATTACCTAAACCCCCTACAATTATTGACGAACAAATACTTACACCTGCCTACAGTACATTCTAAACGCATACATTAATACACACATCGCACGCTTTACATTATTGCTTCAGAAAATTTCAACTCTCCTTATATATGAATCTGAATTTTATTTCACCGCTTGTGAGAAAGATTCAAATTAATAAACAATAATTGTATAAAATAAAAGAATCATCCATATTAAATCCATGTTACTGAATAATTTCTAACTATATTTAAGGTCAATTTATGAAATAGTTTCAAATTAGGTTTTTATTGTTATAAAGAAAAATGTTTAAATTTGTATTTCATGTAATAAAACAATAGTTTATTAAAATTCTTATTGTTCCCAAATTTTTATCAAAAAAGATTAAAATAATCAATTTTAGTGTTATTGTTACTATAAATCAGGGACCGTCTCTAAAGTTTAGTTTCGTTTAAGTTTTCTAGATGGCACGAAACTAAATTAACAAAGTGACTTTAATTTCAAGTCGACACGAAACTAAACTAATGAAGTGTATTTAGTTTCGTGACAACTCGAAACAAAAGATTAAAGAACATAATTATTTAGTGTCAAACAAAAAAATTGTTTTCCCTGACTTACGTAACTAGAGCAACTTAAATAATTAATGTAAGTTACGCAACCAGTGTAAATTTCGTAACTATAGTAACTTACATAACTAAAGGAAATTACTATAATTACATAACCAGACTAAATAACGTAACTACAGTAACTTATGTAAATGATAAAACTTACGTAAATTCTTTTAATTGCGTAAGGTGTTATAGTTACGTAAGTTATGCAACTTTGATCATTCGCATAAGTTACATAAGTTTTAACATTTACGTAACTTGCGTAAGTTATTCTAGTTACGTGACTTATGTAAGTTTGATCTTCTACGTAATTTACATACGTAAGTTACGTAAACTCGATTATTTTCGTAATCTGTGTAAGTTATTCTACTTACATAACTTACGTAAAGGATCCAACTTACGTCACTTACGTACGTTTAATTTTTACGTAAGTTATATTACTTACGTCAGTTGCATTAGCTTGATTATTTACGTAAGTTACGTAAAATTGGTAAACTGCGTAAGTTATTGTAGTTACGTAACTTACGTAAGTTTGATTCTTTACGTAAGTTATTGTAGTTACGTAACTTACGTAAATTGTATCCTTTGCGTAAGTTATTGTAGTTACGTAACTTACGTAAGTTGGATCCTTTACATAAGTTACTGTACTTACGTTATTTACTCTGGTTACATAACATACGTAACTTGCTGTAATTATGTAAATTACTATAGCTACGTAATTTACTGTGGTTACGTAAGTTACATTATTTACGTTGCTCTTGTTAGATAAGTATGCAGAAACAATTTTTCTGTGATTATCACTAAATTATTATGTTTTTCATTCTTTTTCTTCGAGTTGACACGAAAATTAAAAGTTTCAAATACTTATGTTTTTGGATTATTTAAGAACAAATACAAAAGTCATTTTCTATTTAATTTCGTTTCAGAAGCGGTTTCTGCTATAAATGAAATTATTAAGTGAGTACAAATAAGTTAAAAATAACTAACTATTAACGTCAGTTTTTTTTACTTCGGAGCATTTAAAAAAGTTTTTCAATCCTGAAAACAAACAATTCTGGCAAGTCAAGGAAGTTTTACCAAACTATTCCATCAAGGAGGTGTTCAAAAGAAACGTTAAAATTTTATGTAATTTTTATTAAACGTTCAGTTTTGATTTTGTTTTAACTTTTACAGTACTAGTTTGTAAGGAATAAAGATATGACATTAAATTTTGAATATTACTCCTGAAAAAATAATTTAAAAATTATTAAAAATTACTGTTATGCCACTATATCCCAACTTTACTGAAGAATTCGGTAAAATATAAGGAACAAATTTTCTCCGTGTGCACCTTAGGGCCCTCTCCCCTATAACTTTGACCATTATAATTTAATAAAAGCAATATTTAATAACGTAACTAATGATATAAATATACATTTCAATACGGTTTTAAATCCTTTATGATTATCCGGGAAAATTGTTTAAAACTCCGGGAAAACCCCAGAATTTTAAATTGCTGAATCCCTAAATACCCTGATTATAAATAAATAAAAAAATTTTTTGTACTATTTTTTCGAATTCTACATGAAAAAATGAGCGAATACCTGCACGGAGACAAAAAATAGACTTTTCCCATAAAAACATGCGAAGTGCAGGAATTCTTCCCGAAAGATATTTGATCGAAAAGACATTCGATCGAATATACATTTGATCGAAGAGACATTTTATTGAAAAGACATTCTATCGAATAGAAATCTGTACATAATTAACTTCCATGGTATTTCATGCTATGACTATTTGTAGAATAAAGAAAGGAAACTCTTATGCCAAAAAAGATTTGATCAAATGGCTATTCGACGGAATATCCTTTCGAACAAATGTACATTCGATCGAATGTCTTTTCGATAAAATGTCCATTCGATCAAATGTCTTGTAGGAAGAATTCCTGCGCCTAAAAGATGCATTTAACGCGTAATAATTATCACAGAACACTCTCTAAATCTGAATCAGCGATAAGTATGCCACTATTTCAATTAGCGTATATGCACTGTGAATTAGTGAAATTTCACTGAATAACCAGTGAAATTTCACTGATTAATTAGCGCATATACGCTGATTGAAATTAGTGGCATACTTATCGCTGAGAATCAGTGAAATTTCGCTGATTCAGATTTAGAGAGCAAATGCTAAACGCTTACGAGTTTTCCCGGTGAAACTGCTACCTGATTTCTCGCACCGTTTCAAAGAAAAGTCTAAAACTGAAGTGTTATATTCTAGAGCTACTATACATTAAAAATTTGGTTTCACTTATAAACAGAAATGTACAGAACATAGAAATCAAACGTTAAAATATTTGTTGGCCCTGAAAAGGGCCGATTGTTTGGTGCGAGGGTAAGAATGGAAAATATTTAGGCTTTCTTTTCGGTCTTTTTGGGCAAGAGAACAGCTTGGATGTTGGGGAGAACACCACCCTGGGCGATGGTGACTCCAGAAAGGAGCTTGTTCAATTCCTCGTCGTTCCTGATGGCGAGTTGGAGGTGACGGGGGATGATTCTAGTCTTCTTGTTGTCACGAGCTGCGTTTCCGGCCAACTCCAAAACTTCGGCAGCCAAGTATTCCATCACAGCTGCAAGGTAGACTGGAGCTCCAGCACCGACTCGCTCGGCGTAGTTTCCTTTGCGCAACAGTCTGTGGATGCGACCCACTGGGAACTGGAGTCCGGCCCGGTTGGAGCGGGTCTTTGACTTGCCCTTGGTTTTGCCTCCTTTGCCGCGTCCTGACATTTTAGATTTAGTTTTTTAGACTTACGAAGTAAACACAACAAAGTATTCAAAGCGAATGATGTTTTTCCACCGAAAACCCGCCTATTTACGCTCTCTCCGTAGGGTCCCCCTCCAGTGCTCTCCCCTCTTTGTGCCGTGAGTGGCAGATGGTCGCAGTGAGTGTCCGCACCAATCAAAAGGCTACACCAACACTACGAGCCAACATAAATACGATACTGGACCGTTGGAAACATCAATTCACCCTGAGTTGTTATTGTATTCAGACGTACTTTCTCTGAAAAAGGAACAATGCCTCCTAAAGCAAGTGGAAAGGCCGTGAAAAAAGCCGGCAAGGCTCAAAAGAACATCACCAAGAGTGACAAGAAGAAGAAGCGCAAGAGGAAGGAGAGCTACGCCATCTACATCTACAAGGTGTTGAAGCAGGTGCACCCCGACACTGGAGTCTCCAGCAAGGCCATGAGCATCATGAACAGCTTCGTGAACGACATCTTCGAGCGCATCGCTGCCGAATCTTCCCGCTTGGCCCACTACAACAAGAGGTCCACCATCACCTCCCGAGAGATCCAAACTGCAGTGAGGCTTCTCCTTCCTGGTGAACTCGCCAAGCACGCCGTCTCTGAAGGCACCAAGGCTGTCACCAAGTACACCAGCTCCAAGTAAATCTTCTCCATGTCTCTCACAAAACAATCGGCCCTTTTCAGGGCCAACAAATATTTTTACGAAGGAAGATTTTGTTCTACATGATTAATTAACTCATCCTGAAACATACTGCTATCACTACATAATTTTTGAATAGTTAGTGAATTAGTTAGCTCGAAAAATTAGTGAATTTGTTTAGTTAACAAATTAATAAATTATTTGGTTCAAAAATTAGTTTTTTAGTAAATAATTTAATTAGTCATTTCGGAAAGTAGTTAGTAAGTCAGTAAATTATTTAGTTCAAAAATTAGTTTTTTTAGAAAATAGATTAATTAGCAATTGATTAGATAGTAACTAAGTTACTTTGTAAATTAGTTACAAAGTCAGTCAATAAACTAGTAATTCAATTAGTAGGTTTGTAAATATGTTACTTACTAAATTAGTTCATGAGTTAATGAGTAAATTAGTTAATACGTTACTTAATAAATTAGCTCGAGAAACTAGTTACTGAATAAGTTAATTTGTAAATTGGTTAGTTAATAAATAAGTGAGTTAGTAAATTAATTAGCTTAAAAATTAGTTTTTTTAGTGAACACGTTAATTAGTTAGAAAATTGGTAAGACAGAAAATAAGTTAGTTCGAAAACGAGTTAGCTAGTAAGTTAATTAGCAAATAGTTTAATCTGTAAATTAGTTCATTGAATATCAGTCCAATATAATTGTCATTTTAATAATTTATTATCGATTGGCTAACAAAAAAGTTGGTTACAGAAACCATTCTTGCTTTAGATAATAATGTAGTGATAAATTACTAATATTTCAGTATTTTGAAAGTGATTTTCAATTAAATTTTACTAAATCAAATGGTACGGATAAGCATTGGTCCCGAACGTGTTCAAAAGCAGCCCAATCTTCCATGGTTATCAACAATTACCCCACATGGTACACGCACTTAAACTGGAAACAACCTAGCATGATTACTTTTAACTAGAGAACTTGGAAGTTACCTGAATAATAAGAAAATTACATTTTTTTCTTATGTTAAAAGAATAACAAAGAATAACATTTAGTTTCATTTGAAACTATTTCTAGGACCAAAATATACGCCCACGTAATAAAATGTGTTGGCCCTGAAAAGGGCCGATTGTTTGTTGGGAGGTGGAAAAATTAAGCGCGTTCTCCTCGGATGCGACGGGCCAATTGGATGTCCTTTGGCATGATGGTGACTCTCTTGGCGTGGATGGCGCACAAGTTGGTGTCTTCGAAGAGACCGACGAGGTAGGCCTCGCTGGCCTCCTGGAGGGCCATCACGGCGGAGCTCTGGAAGCGCAGGTCGGTCTTGAAGTCCTGAGCGATTTCACGGACCAAGCGTTGGAAGGGCAGTTTGCGGATGAGGAGCTCGGTGCTCTTCTGGTAGCGACGGATCTCACGGAGAGCGACGGTTCCGGGCCTGTAGCGATGGGGCTTCTTCACTCCACCGGTTGCAGGTGCGCTCTTTCTCGCTGCCTTGGTGGCGAGTTGCTTCCTTGGCGCTTTTCCGCCGGTGGATTTACGCGCGGTTTGCTTGGTACGAGCCATTGCTTACTAAATTCAGAGTACGACTGACTGAAAAATAAAGTTTCGGCGGCAAAAAATTACGTATTTATAGGTTTCTGAACCTCTCCCACCGGTTAGTCAAGGAGAAGGGGAAACTGACATTCTGATTGGTGGATCGAATCACGGAGGGGAGCAGTGTAACTCCAGAGGGAATAAAACTGCACCGATTCACTGCGAAACATCATTCTAAGTTTGTTCTTCGTTTAGTGTGAACGTAAAAACTTGTTCTCTGTGAAAATGACTGGTCGCGGAAAGGGAGGAAAGGGATTGGGAAAAGGAGGAGCCAAGCGGCATCGCAAAGTGTTGCGTGATAACATCCAAGGTATCACCAAGCCCGCCATCCGTCGCCTTGCTCGTCGTGGTGGAGTGAAACGTATCTCAGGATTGATCTATGAGGAGACTCGTGGTGTCCTGAAAGTGTTCCTTGAAAACGTGATCCGTGACGCCGTCACTTACACCGAGCACGCCAAGAGGAAGACCGTCACCGCCATGGACGTCGTCTATGCTCTCAAGCGTCAAGGCCGTACTCTCTACGGTTTCGGCGGTTAAATTCATCCAGCATCATCCAAACAACAATCGGCCCTTTTCAGGGCCACCAAATGATTTTACGTCGGAATTGTTTTTTCAGTTCATTTTAGAATGCTTGCCGATGAGAACGTTTTAGTATTTTTTTTATCCGAATATTTCATTGAAATTTTGTTTTTTTTAGACACTTTCTATATGTCGTTTATGTGAATTAGCATAATTTTATTTCACTGATGAATTCAGTCAATACAAGTGTGTGAATATGAAGTTGAATAAGTGCATTAATGAATAACTAAGTGAATTAATGTATGAATGTAGAATTGAAAATTGGATATAATGGCTAAAAACAAAGTTAGAAATTGGTTATGTTGCATAAAAGACAAAAATTAAACAAAGTTGGACTGAGATTTAAAAATATTTTCGTGATATGCGTGACTCAAAATGTAAACTTGATAATGTAAATTATTTTGTTGAAGTGCACAGTTCAACTAGGAAAAAATTTGATATCGAATACAAAATAGAATATTATGAAAACCTGAAAATAAAAAAATATGACCAAATGAGTTAAAAATAATTAATCATGTTTTGATTCTGTTGAAAATTGTGATTGGTATCTTTGACAGAATGTTATTTTCAAAAAAGTACAATTAAAAATGCTTACAATTCAATGTTTAAAAACAATTTTAGAAAAATTAATAGTCCTTCATTTATGTACTGTAACCTCCTGTACGATGACGTCATATTTACAATATTCGTAATATCTATATTATATACAAAAGAAAAAATTTCTTTTAATAAAATTAAAATTGTTTTGCATCATATTTAAAGTGAAATTTTTTTGGTGAAGTTGCAGGGAAAATTTTTTTCAAGTAAAAGTGAAAAATTTTTTGTATAAAATTGAATTAAAATTTTTTGGTGAAGTTGAAAATGAAATTTTTTTGGTGAAATTAAAAATTTTGTTGGTAAAGTTGAGAGTGAAAATTTTTTTGGAGGTGAAAAATTTTTTAGGTGTGTTACTTCCTACTATTTGGACATAATTACTATTATTTCTTATTTATTAAATAAATAATTATTTAATACATAATCAATGTGATTTGATCCTAGACTCTCGCCTAATATTTCGGGACACTTCGTGTTCTATTTTGTTTTTGAAATAATTTTTGGGATTTTTTTGGAAATTTAATTTAGACGGAATGAAAGCAAATCACTGAACACAATAAAGTAAAGTATCAGCTTTCGATAACATAGGTAACTCGTTAAGGAGTCACAAAGGTTTTAAAAATTGGTGTTGACACGGAATATTCTAACTTTCGTAGAATAAAAGGATTTAAGAAATTACGAAGACTTGAGTAAAGTTGAGAAGAGAAAGATGAATTTAATAATGAAAATTGATAATTTATTTGTACTCACTTTTTATTTTATAATATCCAGTTGATAAAACGTGGAATAATTTGAATTTTGGTGTTATATCGATCGATATATCGAAAATCGAGGTATCGATATTAATAATCGAAATATCGATATATGCCTCGAGAAAGTAGTTGAAACTGTTGAATCTTGGATTTAATTTGATTTTCTATCACTCGCGAAATAATACTTGAAATTTGTCGTGAGTATTTTTAACACGCACTACTTTTCACTTGAAAATAAGACTTGTTGTTTCGAGATATGTTTATAAATTGGAAATATGAACTGGGAATTTTGTAATTGGTAATAAGAACTTGGAAATTTTGTAATTGGAAATAAGAACTTGGAATTTTGTAATTGGAAATAAGAACTTGGAATTTTTGTTTAGATAGTTGCTTGAGAATTAAACTCTAAATTGAGAACTAACTTCTTGTCTTGTGACTTCTTGTCTAACTTTGCTTTTTAAGACTTAAAAGCTAACTGAGTTGTTTTGTGAGGATACTGTTTTTAAAGTATTGTTTCCACTAAGATTTTTGAGAGTTTCCAAATTTTGGGAAAATATTTCTAGAGGGTGGATAATTTTAGGATTTTGTTTCCCGAAGAAAATGGAAGAAAGAAAATAGAGAAAAGCAAGGAAAATTAGAGTCTGTCGTTTCAGGATTGAGCCTTCGAGACCCATCCCTTTATTGTAGGGTGTGACTCAAAGGGACGTACCCTAGGTCAGTGTCTATTTCCAGAAAGTAGGGTTTTGTCTTATGATTTTATTTTAAGTTGGAAAGGATTTTTCGTGATGTTGAAAGTGAAATATTTTGGTGAAGTTGAAAGTGAAAATTTTTTTGGTAAAGTTAAACAAGTGAAAAATTTTTTGGGTGAAAGTGAAAATTTTTTTGTGTGAAAGTAAAATTGAAATTTTTTTTGATAAATTGAAAATTTTTTTGGATAAAATTGAAATTGAAATTTTTTGTGTAATTAAACATTTTATTGGTAAAGTTGAAAGTGAAAATTTTTTTTGGTGAAGTTTAAAGCGAAAAATTTTTTGTTTGAAAGTGACAATTTTTTTGGATAAAATTGAAATTGAAAATTTTTTTGGGTGAAAGTAAAATTGAATTTTTTTTTGTGAAATTAAAAATTTTTTTGGATGAAATTTAAAGTGAAATTTTTTTGGTGATGTTGAAAGTGAAATTTTTTTGGTGATGTTGAAAGTGAAAATTTTTTGGTGAAGTTAAAAAAGTGAAAATTTTTTTGGGTGAAAGTAAAATTGAAATTTTTTTTGGTGAAAGTAAAATTGAAATTTTTTTTTGGGAAATTGAAAATTTTTTTGGATAATATTGAAATTGAAATTTTTTTCGTGATGTTGAGAGTAAAATATTTTGGTGAAGTTGAAAGTGAAAATTTTTTAGGGTGAAAGTAAAATTGAAATTTTTTTTGGTGAAATTGGAAATTTTTTTTGGATAAAATTGAAATTTTTTTGTGTAATTAAACATTTTATTGGTAAAGATGAAATTGAAAATTTTTTTTGGTGAAGTTTAAAGCGAAAAATTTTTTGGGTGAAAGTGACAATTTTTTTGGATAAAATTGAAAGAGAAAATTTTGTTGTGTAAAAGTAAAATTGAAATTTTTTTTGGTGAAATTGAAAAATTTTTTGGATGAAATCGAAAGTGAAAATTTTTTTCGTGATGTTGAAAGTGAAATATTTTGGTGAAGTTAAAAAAGTAAAAATTTTTTTGGGTGAAAGTAAAATTGAAATTTTTTTGGTGAAATTGAAAGTTTTTTTGGATAATTTTGGAATTCGAATTTTTTTTCGTGATGATGAAAGTGAAATATTTTGTTGAAGTTTAAAGCGAAAAATTTTTTGGGTGAAAGTGACAATTTTTTTGGTTAAAATTGAAATTTTTTTTGGGTGAAAGTAAAATTGAATTTTTTTTGGTGAAATTGAAAAATTTTTTGGATGAAATCGAAAGTGAAATTTTTTTTTGTGATGTTGAAAGTGAAATATTTTGGTGAACTTGAATGTGAAATTTTTTTGGTGAAGTTAAAAAAGTAAAAAATTTTTTAGGTGAAATTAAAAATTTTTTTTGGTGAAAGTAAAATTGAAATTTTTTTGGGTGAAATTTGAAATTTTTTTGGATAAAATTGAATTTTTTTTGTGTAATTAAACATTTTATTGGTAAAGATGAAATTGAAAATTTTTTTTGGTGAAGTTTAAAGCGAAAAATTTTTTGGGTGAAAGTGACAATTTTTTTGGATAAAATTGAAAGAGAAAATTTTGTTGTGTAAAAGTAAAATTGAAATTTTTTTTGGTGAAATTGAAAAATTTTTTGGATGAAATCGAAAGTGAAAATTTTTTTCGTGATGTTGAAAGTGAAATATTTTGGTGAAGTTAAAAAAGTAAAAATTTGTTTGGGTGAAAGTAAAATTGAAATTTTTTTGGTGAAATTGAAAGTTTTGTTGGTTAATTTTGGAATTCGAATTTTTTTTCGTGATGATGAAAGTGAAATATTTTGTTGAAGTTTAAAGCGAAAAATTTTTTGGGTGAAAGTGACAATTTTTTTGGTTAAAATTGAAATTTTTTTTGGGTGAAAGTAAAATTGAATTTTTTTGGTGAAATTGAAAAATTTTTTGGATGAAATCGAAAGTGAAATTTTTTTTTGTGATGTTGAAAGTGAAATATTTTGGTGAACTTGAATGTGAAATTTTTTTGGTGAAGTTAAAAAAGTAAAAAATTTTTTAGGTGAAATTAAAAATTTTTTTTGGTGAAAGTAAAATTGAAATTTTTTTGGGTGAAATTTGAAATTTTTTTGGATAAAATTGAATTTTTTTTGTGTAATTAAACATTTTATTGGTAAAGTTGAAATTGAAAATTTTTTTTGGTGAAGTTTAAAGCGAAAAATTTTTTGGGTGAAAGTGACAATTTTTTTGGTTAAAATTGAAATTGAAAATTTTTTTGGGTGAAAGTAAAATTGAATTTTTTTGGTGAAATTGAAAATTTTTTTCGTGATGATGAAAGTGAAATATTTTGTTGAAGTTTAAAGCGAAAAATTTTTTGGGTGAAAGTGACAATTTTTTTGGTTAAAATTGAAATTAAAAATTTTTTTTGGTGAAAGTAAAATTGAAATTTTTTTGGGGTGAAATTTGAAATTTTTTTGGATAAAATTGAATTTTTTTTGTGTAATTAAACATTTTATTGGTAAAGTTGAAATTGAAAATTTTTTTTGGTGAAGTTTAAAGCGAAAAATTTTTTGGATGAAAGTGACAATTTGTTTGGATAAAATTGAAAGTGAAAATTTTTTTGTGTAAAAGTAAAATTGAAATTTTTTTTGGTAAAATTGAAAAATTTTTTGGATGAAATTGAATGTGAAAATTTTTTTCGTGATGTTGAAAGTGAAATATTTTGGTGAACTTGAATGTGAAACTTTTTGGTGAAGTTAAAAAAGTAAAAAATTTTTTAGGTGAAAGTAAAAATTTTCTTGGGTGAAAGTAAAATTGAAATTTTTTTGGGTGAAATTGGAAATTTTTTTGGATAAAATTGAATTTTTTTTGTGAAATTAAACATTTTATTGGTAAAGTTGAAATTGATAATTTTTTTTTGGTGAAGTTTAAAGCGAAAAATTTTTTGGGTGAAAGTGACAATTTTTTTGGATAAAATTGAAATTGAAAATTTTTTTGGGTAAAAGTAAAATTGAATTTATTTGGTGAAATTAAAAAATTTTTTGGATGAAATTGAAAGTGAAAAGTTTTTTCGTGATGTTGAATGTGAAATATTTTGGTGTAGTTGAAAGTGAAAATTTTTTTGGGTGAAAGTAAAATTAAAATTTTTTTTGGTGAAATTGAAAATTTTTTTGGGTGAAAGTAAAATTGAATTTTTTTTGGTGAAATTGAAAATTTTTTTGGATGAAATTTAAAGTGAATTTTTTTTTGGATAAAATTGAAATTGAAATTTTTTGTGTAATTAAACATTTTATTGGTAAAGTTGAAAGTGAAAATTTTTTTTGGTGAAGTTTAAAGCGAAAAATTTTTTGTTTGAAAGTGACAATTTTTTTGGATAAAATTGAAATTGAAAATTTTTTTGGGTGAAAGTAAAATTGAATTTTTTTTTGTGAAATTAAAAATTTTTTTGGATGAAATTTAAAGTGAAATTTTTTTGGTGATGTTGAAAGTGAAATTTTTTTGGTGATGTTGAAAGTGAAAATTTTTTGGTGAAGTTAAAAAAGTGAAAATTTTTTTGGGTGAAAGTAAAATTGAAATTTTTTTTGGTGAAAGTAAAATTGAAATTTTTTTTTGGGAAATTGAAAATTTTTTTGGATAATATTGAAATTGAAATTTTTTTCGTGATGTTGAGAGTAAAATATTTTGGTGAAGTTGAAAGTGAAAATTTTTTAGGGTGAAAGTAAAATTGAAATTTTTTTTGGTGAAATTGGAAATTTTTTTTGGATAAAATTGAAATTTTTTTGTGTAATTAAACATTTTATTGGTAAAGATGAAATTGAAAATTTTTTTTGGTGAAGTTTAAAGCGAAAAATTTTTTGGGTGAAAGTGACAATTTTTTTGGATAAAATTGAAAGAGAAAATTTTGTTGTGTAAAAGTAAAATTGAAATTTTTTTTGGTGAAATTGAAAAATTTTTTGGATGAAATCGAAAGTGAAAATTTTTTTCGTGATGTTGAAAGTGAAATATTTTGGTGAAGTTAAAAAAGTAAAAATTTTTTTGGGTGAAAGTAAAATTGAAATTTTTTTGGTGAAATTGAAAGTTTTTTTGGATAATTTTGGAATTCGAATTTTTTTTCGTGATGATGAAAGTGAAATATTTTGTTGAAGTTTAAAGCGAAAAATTTTTTGGGTGAAAGTGACAATTTTTTTGGTTAAAATTGAAATTTTTTTTGGGTGAAAGTAAAATTGAATTTTTTTTGGTGAAATTGAAAAATTTTTTGGATGAAATCGAAAGTGAAATTTTTTTTTGTGATGTTGAAAGTGAAATATTTTGGTGAACTTGAATGTGAAATTTTTTTGGTGAAGTTAAAAAAGTAAAAAATTTTTTAGGTGAAATTAAAAATTTTTTTTGGTGAAAGTAAAATTGAAATTTTTTGGGTGAAATTTGAAATTTTTTTGGATAAAATTGAATTTTTTTTGTGTAATTAAACATTTTATTGGTAAAGTTGAAATTGAAAATTTTTTTTGGTGAAGTTTAAAGCGAAAAATTTTTTGGGTGAAAGTGACAATTTTTTTGGTTAAAATTGAAATTGAAAATTTTTTTGGGTGAAAGTAAAATTGAATTTTTTTGGTGAAATTGAAAATTTTTTTCGTGATGAT
The DNA here is from genome assembly GCA_032873175.1 of Leptopilina drosophilae. Classification (NCBI taxonomy): domain Eukaryota; kingdom Metazoa; phylum Arthropoda; class Insecta; order Hymenoptera; family Figitidae; genus Leptopilina; species Leptopilina drosophilae. Next base: position 11,814,969 of record CM065486.1, read on the forward strand.
GAAAGTGAAATATTTTGTTGAAGTTTAAAGCGAAAAATTTTTTGGGTGAAAGTGACAATTTTTTTGGTTAAAATTGAAATTAAAAATTTTTTTTGGTGAAAGTAAAATTGAAATTTTTTTGGGTGAAATTTGAAATTTTTTTGGATAAAATTGAATTTTTTTTGTGTAATTAAACATTTTATTGGTAAAGTTGAAATTGAAAATTTTTTTTGGTGAAGTTTAAAGCGAAAAATTTTTTGGATGAAAGTGACAATTTGTTTGGATAAAATTGAAAGTGAAAATTTTTTTGTGTAAAAGTAAAATTGAAATTTTTTTTGGTAAAATTGAAAAATTTTTTGGATGAAATTGAATGTGAAAATTTTTTTCGTGATGTTGAAAGTGAAATATTTTGGTGAACTTGAATGTGAAACTTTTTGGTGAAGTTAAAAAAGTAAAAAATTTTTTAGGTGAAAGTAAAAATTTTCTTGGGTGAAAGTAAAATTGAAATTTTTTTGGGTGAAATTGGAAATTTTTTTGGATAAAATTGAATTTTTTTTGTGAAATTAAACATTTTATTGGTAAAGTTGAAATTGATAATTTTTTTTTGGTGAAGTTTAAAGCGAAAAATTTTTTGGGTGAAAGTGACAATTTTTTTGGATAAAATTGAAATTGAAAATTTTTTTGGGTAAAAGTAAAATTGAATTTATTTGGTGAAATTAAAAAATTTTTTGGATGAAATTGAAAGTGAAAAGTTTTTTCGTGATGTTGAATGTGAAATATTTTGGTGTAGTTGAAAGTGAAAATTTTTTTGGGTGAAAGTAAAATTAAAATTTTTTTTGGTGAAATTGAAAATTTTTTTGGGTGAAAGTAAAATTGAATTTTTTTTGGTGAAATTGAAAATTTTTTTGGATGAAATTTAAAGTGAATTTTTTTTTGGTGATGTTGAAAGTGAAAATTTTTTTGTGTAATTAAACATTTTATTGGTAAAGTTGAAAGTGAAAATTTTTTTTGGTGAAGTTTAAAGCGAAAAATTTTTTGGGTGAAAGTGACAATTTTTTTGGATAAAATTGAAATTGAAAATTTTTTTGGGTGAAAGTAAAATTGAATTTTTTTGGTGAAATTCAAATTTTTTTTCGTGATGATGAAAGTGAAATATTTTGGTGAAGTTGAAAGCGAAAAATTTTTTGGGTGAAAGTGACAATTTTTTTGGATAAAATTGAAATTGAAAATTTTTTTGGGTAAAAGTAAAATTGAATTTATTTGGTGAAATTCAAAAATTTTTTGGATGAAATTGAAAGTGAAAAGTTTTTTCGTGATGTTGAATGTGAAATATTTTGGTGTAGTTGAAAGTGAAAATTTTTTTGGGTGAAAGTAAAATTGAAATTTTTTTTGGTGAAATTAAAAAATTTTTTTTGGATAAAATTGAAATTGAAATTTTTTTGTGTAATTTAACATTTTATTGGTAAAGTTGAAATTGAAAATTTTTTTTGTTGAAGTTTAAAGCGAAAAATTTTTTGGGTGAAAGTGACAATTTTTTTGGATAAAATTGAAATTGAAAATTTTTTTGGTGAAATTGAAAAATTTTTTGGATGAAATTGAAACTGAAAATTTTTTTCTTGATGTTGAAAGTGAAATTTTTTGGTGAAGTTAAAAAAGTGAAAATTTTTTGGGTGAAAGTAAAATTGAAATTTTTTTTGGTGAAATTGAAAATTTTTTTGGATAAAATTGAAATTTTTTTGTGTAATTAAACATTTTATTGGTAAAGTTGAAAGTGAAAATTTTTTTTGGTGAAGTTTAAAGCGAAATTTTTTTTTTTTTTTTTTCGTTTGTTGGAATGTCGTGACAGTATAAGTTGAAGAGGGTAGGAGAGAGTTTGGAGCCTTGAGGAACTCCAGAGGAGATGGAATGAGGAGCTGAGAGAGATTTGCCAACACGGGCGCTGATGGTTCTGTCGGTAAGAAAGGATTTAACTAGACCGATGAGGTAATGAGGAAAGTTTAGTTTGATGAGTTTGAAGATAAGGCCATCGTGCCAAACTCTGTCGAAAGCTTGTTTGCAGTCAAGGAGAAGCATGGACGTATGTTTGCTTTTGTTGAGGTTGTCCGCGATGAATTCGGAGACGCGTAAGAGTTGATGGGCCGAGCCATGACCTTTTCGGAAGCCATGTTGAAAATCAGGAAGGATATTGTTTTGTGCGATGAATTTGTCTAGGCGAGAAAGAATAATTGATTCTGCTACTTTGCTTAGGATGCATAGTAGGCTGATTGGACGATGGTTAGAAGGGTCACTGAGGGATTTTCCTGGTTTAGGAAGAAATATTACAATGGCTGATTTCCAGATAGGGGAAAAGTATTGGAGACGCATCATAGCATTAATTATGTTGCTGATGGCGACTAGATGTTTGCGAGGAAGTACCTTGAGTACTTTGTTGCTAATGCTATCGTTGCCTGGAGCATTGCGGTTTTTAAGAGGGCGAATTGTGTGGAGAATTTCCTTGGGAGAAGTAGGTGGAAAGTTGTTCTCGACACTTGAGAAGTTTGAAACTATGTTTGACACTTTTTTATGAAAAGTGGTGAATTTGCGGAGGCTTGGAAAGGGGGAGCATTGGTTTTTTAGAGATTCAACGAAAACATTGGCTTTATCTTCATCTAGGATGAAGGTATTGCCATCTTTGGTGAGAGGTGGAGTGTGAGTTTTTCTGTTACGAAGGGATCTGATGACCTTCCAACAGCTTTTTGGGTGCTGTTCAGCTTCAGCTATGAAAGATTCAAAGGAAGATTTGTACACTCAAAAGTGTACTAACTGACTTATTTACTAACTAATTAACCATTTTACTAAAAAAATATTTTGAACTAAATTATTTACTAACATATTTACTATCATACTAATTTACTGACTTAATACCTTATTCACAAATTAACTAACATACTAATTTATTAAGTAACTTACTCAATAATTAACGTGTCTACTAAACAACTAATTAATTAGTTGTTTAGTAAATGTAAGTAAATTTGTAAATGAATTCATTTACAAATTTACTTACATTTCGAGCTAAATCATTTTCTAAGTTACTAACATTCAAAAATATATAGTGATAGCAGTATGTTTCAGATTGAGTTAATCATTCAGAACAAAAAATTCTTTCGTAAAAATATTTGTTGGCCCTGAAAAGGGCCGATTGTTTGTGAGGGAGATGGATAGAATTTACTTGGAGCTGGTGTACTTGGTGACAGCCTTGGTGCCTTCAGAGACAGCGTGCTTGGCGAGTTCACCAGGAAGGAGAAGCCTGACGGCAGTTTGGATCTCCCGGGAGGTGATGGTGGACCTCTTGTTGTAGTGGGCCAAGCGGGAAGATTCGGCAGCGATGCGCTCGAAGATGTCGTTCACGAAGCTGTTCATGATGCTCATGGCCTTGCTGGAGACTCCAGTGTCGGGGTGCACCTGCTTCAACACCTTGTAGATGTAGATGGCGTAGCTCTCCTTCCTCTTGCGCTTCTTCTTCTTGTCACTCTTGGTGATGTTCTTTTGAGCCTTGCCGGCTTTCTTGACAGCCTTTCCACTGGCTTTAGGAGGCATTGTTAGTTTTCAGAAAAAGTACGTCTGAATACGATAGCAACTCAGGGTGAATTGATGGTTTGCACAGACGCGGTATCGTATTTATGTTGGCTCGTAGTGTTGGTGCAGCCTTTTGATTGGTGCGGGCACTCACTGCGACCATCTGCCACTCACGGCACAAAGAGGGGAGCGCACTGGAGGGGGACCCTACGGAGAGAGCGTAAATAGGCGAATTTCATCCGTAAAACATCATTCGCTTTGAATATTTCGTTGTGTGTACTTCGTTAATTCAAAACTAAATCTAAAATGTCTGGACGCGGCAAAGGAGGCAAGACCAAGGGCAAGTCAAAGACCCGTTCCAACCGGGCCGGACTCCAGTTCCCAGTGGGTCGCATCCACAGACTGTTGCGCAAAGGAAACTATGCCGAGCGAGTCGGTGCTGGAGCTCCAGTCTACCTCGCAGCCGTGATGGAATACTTGGCTGCCGAAGTTTTGGAGTTGGCCGGAAACGCAGCTCGTGACAACAAGAAGACCAGAATCATCCCCCGTCACCTCCAACTCGCCATCAGGAACGACGAGGAGTTGAACAAACTCCTTTCTGGAGTCACCATCGCCCAGGGTGGTGTTCTCCCCAACATCCAAGCTGTTCTCTTACCCAAGAAGACCGAAAAGAAAGCTTAAATATTTGCCACTCTTCCCTTCACAAAAACAATCGGCCCTTTTCAGGGCCAACAAATATTTCTACGAAAGAATTATTTAGTTCTCAATGATAAATAAATTAAAATCATAACGTAAGGTTACCTCCTGTTTTGATTAACTCAGATTGTTGCTTAAAAAATAACTACCTAAGTTACTATTTACTTTTATAACTTTGTAACTACTTTACTGATTTAGAAAATTACTTGCTAATTTCTTACCTAATTTACTAATCACCTTATTTACTAAAAAACTAGTTTTACGAACTTAATAACTTACTACCTACAGTGTTTTTCTAAATTAATTTTTTAAGCTAAATTAATTGAACGAAAATTTTATTCCTCACAATTTATCAGGACGTCTTGAGCTTACATTTGGATAGTATATTTTATAAAGGTTTTTCTTTTTGACGTAACAATATTAATAAATTTTTAGTTTTACTTACACTTCCGTTTTAATTTTGGGCAAATTTTTATCTTCGTTTTCACTTTTACATTGACAAAATTTTATTTTTATTTTAGGCAATTTTTATTTTACTTTTACATTTATCTTTAGTTTGACGTATATTTTTAGTTACGTTTAATCTCATTATGATAAATAGTCATATTCAGTCAAATAATATTTTTTGTCCAACGCTTTTGGGAAAATGGAGTCATCGTTCACTATGAAAAAATGAGCGGTAAAAGAAGTAAAGGCACATTATGTGTAGTTATTTTGGTTACTTTATTGAAAACACTCATATGTGAATGAAATGTTATATTCAGAACAAAACCAAGTCAACTACATTACTAACTTATTTACAAATTTACTTATTTACCAATGAATTTATAGATTAAATGATTTCCTAACTAATTAACTTACAAATTAATTGAACGAAAATTTTATTCCTCACAATTTATCAGGACGTCTTAAGCTTACATTTGGATACCCTAGTATATCCTCTATAATTCTTTTTAATTTTTATTTTACATTTAATTGATATATCATGTAAGGTGTAAGTAATAGTTTTCTATCAAGTCAATTTCATGAAAGGCATATTTATTATATAAGCTTTTCGATCAGGTCAACGCTGATCATCTTCAGTATTTCTAAAAAATTAAATGTTCATAAAAGTTATATTAACCAATAAACGAACATTCTATAAAGAGAGACAAACTTAATTTCATGTTACAAACCTATGTTAATATGGTAATATATATATATATATATATATATATATTACGATGATGACAAAACGAGGCTACATTGCCAAAAAACACATCAAATATTTAAATAATCATCACAGGCATATTGAACGCTAAAACATTACAAAAATTTATTTCGAAACAACCTTTTTCAAACGATATGTAGACGATATTTGTGCTATAATACCTTCGGATAAAACTGACAATCTTTTGGATGAATTCAACAAGTGTCACCCAAGAATCCAATTCACCATGGAGGTTGGAAATTTAGAAATAAACTTTTTAGACGTTACTTTAATAATTGAAAACGATAGAGTTATCACAAATTGGTACAGGAAACCGACCTGGTCGTGTGTTTCATTCCCTAATAGGGAAGGATACTGAATAAAATTATTTTAAATTCAGTAAAAAGTAAAAAATCTAAAAGGAACGGCAGTGCAATACAAAAATGTTGATATTTTGTTGAATTACTGACAATAGAACAAAGAAGATTAATCAAATATCTTATTTTGATGTAAAAGGCGAAAAAGTTTATTCACATAATAAAATTATGATAATTTTCACAAAGGCATTAATAAAGTAGTATTTATAAGTAAAAGTAAGAATTTTTCGAGTAAAATTACAGTAAAACTTATAAATTTTTGAGTTACAGGAAAAGGAAAAATTGTTTGAATAAAAGTAAAAAGTCAGAATTTTTTGAGTGGGAGCAAAAAGTGAGAATTTTTTGAGTGGAAGTAAGAATTTTTTAAGTGAAAGTGAATGTAAGAGTAAGGGTGAAATGTGAGAATTTTTGAGTGAGAGTGAAAACGAGAATTTTTTTAGTGAATGTGAGAATTTTTTCAGTGAAAGTGAGAGTGGGTTACATGAATGCACCCCTGGTAGCAGTTTCACCGGATTTCCTGGCAAATTTCTTGCGTTTAACGGTTAGGCCCTTATATGCCTATACTAAGCTCGTTGCAAGAATCTCACCGGGAACATCCGTGAGCGTTTAGAATTTGTTCTGTGATAATTATCACGCGTTAATTGCAAATTTTTTCGTTGGGAAAAGTCTATTTTTTGTCTCCGTGCAGGTATTCATTTATTTTTCATATAGGATTTGAAAAAAAAAGTACAAAAAATTTTTTTTATTTAATTATAATCAGGGTATTTATAGATTCGTCATTTTAAAATTTCCTGGTTTTTGAACAATTTTCCCGGATAATCACAAAGGATTTAAAAACGTATTGAAATGTATATTAATATCATTATTTAAGTTATTAAATGTTGTTTTTATTAAATTACAATGATGAAAATTATATAATAATTTCTAAAAACATAACATAGAATATCACAATTTCCATTATAAAAATTTCTTAAGTTTATAATGGTAAAAATTATTTTTTTAGAATAAAATAATTAATGAAAAAATGAAGTTTCAAAGATAATTCAGTAAATATCATGAAACAAGTCGCCTCCATTTTTTTTAATTTCCTGTAAACATTATAACCTTCAAAATTATTGTAAAATGTAATTAATTTCTCAACCATGAAATAATCATTATAATGTATAAAGATTATTTAACCTTTATTTTGACATAAGTTTCAAGAAAATCGGATGCGACGTGTTTTGAGATATTCAAAAAGGTTATCTTTCAAACTTAATTTTTTCATAAATTATATTCTTTAAAAAGAATTTTTTCACTATTATAAAGTTGAGAAATTTTTGTTTTAAAACCACTAATAGTAAACAAAGTTTGGCTTCAGTAAATATAAGAAATAATTATTTTAAAATTGTCTTACAATGTCAATTGCTTATAAGCAGGATCGTTTTGAAATAGAATGCCCGATGTTTAGTTTTAAAAAAAATTGTAATTTTTTTTATACATAATTCAAAAAATACCCTATGAGTAGAAAATTCCCGGTTTTTAGGGGTTAGAACCAAATTTCCGGGGTTTTCCCAGTTTTTCAGGGTTGAAACAAATTCCTGGGGGTTTTCCCAATTTTCAGGGTTAAACCAAATTCTTGGGGTTTTTCCGAATCGCTAGACACCCTGATAATATACAATCCGTTTCTATGAATGTACAACTTAGTTCGTTAGGTTTTTGTGGAATTTATTTTGTTTCTTTTGTTGTGAAGAGTCAAAATTATTTGCAAATTGTATGATTATGTAGTATATTTATTATTAATTCAAACTGATTGCAAAAATAGTTCAAAAAACACTTCATCAAGAATAAATAATTTGCTAATGATAGTGATGCTTTTGTCAAAATAAATAATATTGATAAAAAAAATAATCAAATGATCGAAAAAAATTCAAATCTCAAAAACTTAATTACAACTTGGTTAATGCTAATGTATCATTCTAAATACTTATTTTTGAAACCAAAAAAATTCTTCCGTAAAAAATAGTTGGTGGCCCTGAAAAGGGCCGTTTGTTTTCAACCACCCACTATCAACATTATTTTCATTTACTTCTTGGCAACCTTCTTTGCCGCGGGCTTCTTGGCTTTGGGCGCAGCAGCCTTCTTGGGTGAAGCAGCCTTGGCCTTTTTGGGAGCAGCCTTGGGTTTGGCGGCGGTGGTCTTGGCCTTCGGTGGCTTGGCCGCAACCTTCGGGGTCTTCTTTTTCTCGGCGACGGCTTTCTTGGTCTTGGCTGCCACGGCCTTCTTCGGAGAAGCTGCTTTCTTGGCCTTTGGTGCGGCGGCTTTGGGTTTGGCGGCAGTCTTGGTCTTGGCTTTGGCCTTGCCCTCGGCCTTGGCGACGTTCAACTTGAAGGATCCTGCAGCGCCCTTGCCCTTGGTCTGGATCAGAGCCTTGCTGGCGACTGCAGCCTTCAGGTACTTCCTGATGAAGGGAGCCTGCTTCTCGACGTCGACTTTGTAGGTGGCGGCGATGTACTTCTTGATGGCTTGGAGGGAGGAGCCGCCTCTCTCCTTCAAAGTGGCGATGGCCGCGTTCACCATCTCGGACGCCGGTGGGTGGCTGGCCTTGGCTCGGGGCTTCACGGCCTTGGCAGCCTTCTTCGGGCTTGCTACTGCGGGTGCAGCTGGAGATTCTACCTTGTCTGCCATTTTGCCAAAGTTGTTTTCGAAAAAATTTCAAGTTAACTCAGAGATACTCTCGACGTGACTCGTGAGACTGAAGTGACCATTTTTCGTAGAGCGCCGAGTGTTAGTGAAACGCACGAACGTTGAAGAAAGACCTGCGCGCTCGATGGGCGTCTGCCGTTTGAGTTTTCGCTAACTTGCGAACCACATTCAAAAGATTTTATGTTTTTTAAGTATTAAATTATACTTATCGTCTTGATTATATGTTATATTTTATTTGACCAACTATCGTCTTCCTTAGTTCTTAAAAAAAATTATTTAATTTTGTGGTAGTTTACTTCAAAAATCAACACTTTTCGGGCTTCTGCTGTAAGCGAACGGACGTTACAAGTTCGGAAAATTGTTAATAACATACAAACAAATTAATATTTTATATGTTTCAGTTTTAATATCAAGTCTTTGATTATCATTCTTGTAGAGTAATTAATTTATTTCATTCGCTAATATAAACTAAAGGCATTGAAAGCAGTTAAATTTAGTTTTGAGTTCTGACTCAATGTAGTTTGGCGGCGAGTGGCTTAATGTGTAGTTCAATGATAGAAAATTTATAACAAATTAATATTATCTCTAATATTCGGTTTCGTATATTTTTAAACAATATTTTCTTTTTTGCTAAAATTTTACTTTGCCATTTAGTTTTATAAATGCATGAGATATGTATATTTTCGGGAAGCATTCAAGAATTGCTCCTTCGTTTATTTTTAGTAAAATTCAGTGTAAAAAGAAAGCATCTTATTTCAAGATACTATTATAGTCACTTCTAAATTGTTCTAAATAGTTATCAAAAACATCTTAAAATGTATTGTTGTCTAAAACGGAAGTGGCTATACATTATATTGATATTTCTTTTTGGTGTATTGTATTTGAATTTTTTTCAGTACATTGAAAAAAAGTTTATTCAAATCAAAGATAAGTAGTCAAGCAAAAAATATGTTTAATTTAAACATATTTTATTATTGAATTAAACGTAATTTCTATTGAACCAAAGTTACTATTAGAATCAAAATTATTATATTATATGACTTTAGCATAATTTTCTAGTAAAATTGTTTTCTATCTCATATGTATACAGTAAAGACTCCATTATCCGGACCCCTATTATCCAGATATTCGATTATCCGGACAAATTTAAAATTAAAAAAATTTTTTTTATTATAAAGTTTATAAGGTCTCAAGCCATTAACTTCTATTTTAAATGTAAAAACGTGAATTTTTACACGAAATGTTGCGTTTAATTATTTTGAGAAAATGTTTATGTAAATATTTTGAAATATTTCTATCTAAATATTTTTTAATGTTGACTTTAAAAGTTTTAGCTTGTTTCAGTCTTACTTTGATACATATGCAAATAAATACATAAAATTATGAATAAAAAATTTGTTTAATTCGTACTTTACTCGATTATCCGGACAAGTGCCTGCATCCACTAGTCTATATAATGGAGTCTCTACTGATGTATTTATAAGTTAATGCGGTAAATTATTTGAAATTTTGTGAATATCTGCAATTTATAGTTTGCTTTGATGTATTTTTAATTTTTCAACTTTTAAAACATTATATAAATTATTATTCTGTTTCAAATTATGCAAAATTAAATATTGTTCTGAATAAGAGAAACAATTTATTGTTCATTTCTAAATGGAAAACATTTATTTTAGGTTACATAAAATATATAACCATCTTATACTATTAGGATTTTGGAACATTTAGTAACATATTCGTTTTTATATATTTTTGAAGCATTATTATTGCCTACAGAAAACTACTTCGGGTAGTAATGTGAAAAGTAGTTAAAACAATTATTTTATTACTTTAAAAGTATAAACTGCAAATAATTAGAATGAATACATTCATCGCTGTGAAAATTCGCTAATTCAGAAGAGTTAACTAAAACTAAAAATTAATAAAAATATCAGCATTACACGGAGAAAATTTGTTCCTTACATTTTACCGAATTCTTCAGTAAAGTTGGGATATAGTAGCATAACAGTAATTTTTAATAATTTTTAAATTATTTTTTCATGAATAATATTCAAAATTTAATGTCATATCTTTATTTTTTACAAACTAGTACTGTAAAAGTTAAAACAAAATCGAAACTGAACGTTTAATAAAAATTAAATAAAATTTTAACGTTTCTTTTGAACACCTCCTTGATGGTCACTAACGTTTCAGGAACAGTTCGGTAAAACTTTCTTCACTTGACTCGAGTGTTAGTTTTCAGGAATAGTTCGGTAAAACTTCCTTGACTTGCTTGAATTGTTAATTTTCAGGATTGAAATACTTTTTTAAATGCCCCGTAGTAAAAAAAACTTTGACGTTAATAGTTAGTTTTTTTTAATTTATTTGTACTCATTAACTAATACTTAATAATTTCATTTATAGCAGAAACCGCTTCTGAAACGAAATTAAATAGAAAATGACTTTCGTTTTTGTTCTTAAATAATCCAAAAACAAAAGTATTTGAAACTTAATTTTCGTTTCGACTCGAAGCAAAAGAATGAAAAACATAATAATTTAGTAATAATCACAGAAAAATTGTTTTTATAGTTTACATTTTTTAATTTACATAATTACAGCAAGTTACGTATGTGACGTAACCAGAGAAAATAACGTAAGTACAGTAACTTACGTAACTAGAATAACTTACGTAATTTATTAATTTTACGTAACTTACGTAAATAATCAAGCTAATGCAACTGAAGTAAGTAATATAACTTACGTAAAAATTAAACGTACGTAACTGACGCAAGTTGGATCCTTCACGTGAGTTACGTAAGTAAAATAACTTACACAAATTACGAAAATAATCGAGTTTACGTAACCTACGTAAGTAATCAATTTTACGTACCTTACGTATGTAATTTACGTAGAAGATCAAACTTACATAAGTCACGTAACTAGAAATCTAAACTTTCGAGACGGTCCCTGATTTATAGTAACAATAACACTAAAATTGATTATTTTAATCTTTTTTGATAAAAATTTGGGAACAATAAGAATTTTAATAAACTATTGTTTTATTACATAAAATACAAATTTAAACATTTTTCTTTATAACAATAAAAACATAATTTGAAACTATTTCATAAATTGACCTTAAATATAGTTAGAAATTATTCAGTAACATGGATTTAATATGGATGATTCTTTTATTTTACACAATTATTGTTTATTAATTTGAATCTTTCTCGCAAGCGGTGAAATAAAATTCAGATTCATATATAAAGACAGTTGAAACTTTCTGAAGCAATAATGTAAAGCGTGCGATGTATGTATTGATGTATGCGTTTAGAATGTACTGTAGGCAGGTGTAATGTATAAGTATTTGTTCGTGAATAATTGTAGGGGGTTTAGGTAGTGATTAAAGTAGGTAGAGTGAGATTTACGGCAGTATTGCTATAGAACTACTGCAATGACATTATTTTTTATTTTTTATTCTTCAAGTTTTACCGAACTATTCAGTAATTCAATGAATATAAATTTTACCGAACATTGTACCTTACGTTTTACTGAACTTTCAATAAAAATAAGTGTAGTGAACACTTACCCTACGTTTTACCGAACTATACAATAAATATAAGTTTTACCGAACACTGTGCCTTACGTTTTACCGAACTTTCAATAAAACTGAGTATAGTGTATGCTTACCCTACGTTTTACCGAACTGTAAGTGAAGGGCTAATACATGTACCGTAAGATTTATTCTTTTTACATTATTTTTCAATGCAATTGGTTTTACAGTTCTGTTCCTTAAAAATTACAGTTTTGACACTTCATCCCAGTTTTACCGAACAAAGTTCGGTAAATTTTCAGGAATAAATTTTCTCCGTGTATAAATAATCTTAAATTATATAGGATTAAGAAGTAAAAATGACGTTTTCTAAACAACAAGGGAAATATATGTAGCATAAAAGATTGCGTACTGCCTACTTGGTTCACTTCCTCTAAAAACCTCTAAGAAATTTTAATACCTGATTGATTCTAACTAAAGAAATTGAAGGTACCTAAACAATAAGAATCTTACATTTCAGTATCTTATGTTCATTGAAAAACAATAAAAATGCTTTAAAGTTAACCAAATAATAAGAAAAACATCAGTTCCATGTGAAACTATTTCTAGGACCAAAATATACGCCTACGTAATAAAATGTGTTGGCCCTGAAAAGGGCCGATTGTTTGTGAGGGTGGTGGAAAAATTAAGCGCGTTCTCCTCGGATGCGACGGGCCAATTGGATGTCCTTTGGCATGATGGTGACTCTCTTGGCGTGGATGGCGCACAAGTTGGTGTCTTCGAAGAGACCGACGAGGTAGGCCTCGCTGGCCTCCTGGAGGGCCATCACGGCGGAGCTCTGGAAGCGCAGGTCGGTCTTGAAGTCCTGAGCGATTTCACGGACCAAGCGTTGGAAGGGCAGTTTGCGGATGAGGAGCTCGGTGCTCTTCTGGTAGCGACGGATCTCACGGAGAGCGACGGTTCCGGGCCTGTAGCGATGGGGCTTCTTCACTCCACCGGTTGCAGGTGCGCTCTTTCTCGCTGCCTTGGTGGCGAGTTGCTTCCTTGGCGCTTTTCCGCCGGTGGATTTACGCGCGGTTTGCTTGGTACGAGCCATTGCTTACTAAATTCAGAGTACGACTGACTGAAAAATAAAGTTTCGGCGACAAAAACACACATATTTATAGCCTTCAGAACCTCTCCCACCGGTCAGTCAAGGAGAAAGGGAAACCCGACACCCGGATTGGTGGATTGAATCATGGAGGGGAGCAGTGTCTCTAGAGGGAATAAAACTGCACCGATTCACTGCGAAACATCATTCCGAGTTTGTTCTTCGTTTAGTTTGAACGTTAAACCTTATTCTCTGTGAAAATGACTGGTCGCGGAAAGGGAGGAAAGGGGTTGGGAAAAGGAGGAGCAAAGCGGCATCGCAAAGTGTTGCGTGATAACATCCAAGGTATCACGAAGCCCGCCATCCGTCGTCTTGCTCGTCGTGGAGGAGTGAAACGTATCTCTGGATTGATCTACGAGGAGACTCGTGGTGTTCTCAAAGTGTTCCTTGAAAATGTGATCCGTGACGCCGTCACTTACACCGAGCACGCCAAGAGGAAGACCGTCACCGCTATGGACGTTGTCTATGCCCTGAAGCGTCAAGGCCGCACCCTTTACGGTTTCGGCGGTTAAATTCATCCATCATTCTCAACAACAAAAAACAATCGGCCCTTTTCAGGGCCACCAAATGATTTTACGTTGGAATTAACTTTTGTGAAACATTGAATTTACTGAGGTAGCGAATTAGTTAGTGAATTAGTATTTAGTAGATTAGATATTAAGAAAGAAATTGGTAAGTTAGTATAATAGTGATTAATAGGAACTTTATGCTTGAGCATAAAAGCATAAATTTAAAAAATGTTATATATTAAGATTTGCATTAATAATTATTATTTAACATCAGTAATTGCAATTTGGAAAAGCATAATTTAATCTTCAAAGTAACGTAATCCATTGAGAGCATTTATGCGGCATAATTTGGAAACTTTGATGATAATTTAAAAAAAAATTTTATTTAATGTAAATAACTTTTATTTCATAATTTTAAATTATTTGTGTAATATTGTATTTTAAAAAATTTTATTGGTAAAAAATTGTTAAATTTATAAATATTGACGAAAAAAGTAACAATCAACATTTAAAAACTGGCGGTAATAAAATTAGTTTACTCGATATGTTTCGTTATTTGTCGTAAAACTTCGGTTCACAATAAAATGTTGATTTAACGTTTTGTCTTTACTTCAGCGATTCTTTAAATGATGTATAAATAATACTTTTAAAATGTTAAATTATAAAATATATTTAGTATCTTCGAGACTGATTGTAATATGTGTAATTCTAGCACTACAAAAGCCCTGAAATTAATTTGGTTTTATAAAAGCATTAAACTTTTTGAATTGACTACAATTTTTTATTTTATAAATATCCAATTTCAGGCCATCTTTCCCCCAATATTATTAAATGACATGAAAATTTTTTAATATTTTGTTATTTCATAACTTCTTGTAAAATTTATGTGATTTATTTAGTATAATATTAAGATTAAGTTAAAATTTCTTAAAGGTGTAACAAATTTATATAGTAACTAAAATAACAAATCTTTAGAATCAAACAACTTAATTTTATATAATAATGAAATCAATATAGGGGAGAGTGGGGCAAACCGGACCCCCCTCAATATTTCCGAAATTGCGAAATTGTCAAAAGTGCTATTTAGAAATTTGAAACAACCATGTGTAGTATACCTTATTTTTTTCAATTTGCAATTTTTGACTTTTGTTTGTACAACGCTGGGAGCAAAATTTTTTTTAAAAATTTTTTTCTACACTTTTACGAATTTTTTCTTAAGGAAATTCTGAGGAAATCGTGTAATATTTCCAAATATTAGGTCTTGGGTTTTGAAGACACACACCTTAGGAATATTTACCACCAAAAACTTTCATGAATTTGCAAAGCGTTTCTTTTTGACAAACATTTATTCTCAAAATGAGCCTGTGAGGCAAACCGGACCGTTTTCGGTGGGACAAACCGGCCATAGAATATTTCTATTGGAATAAAGTTTCATAAAAATTATTTTTAAATAAAATGTTTCTTTTATCAAAATATTTACTTACAATGAACAATAATTGTCTTCCAATGAGAATTGGAACCTTCAATATTGTTTCTCTGATAATGACAAACATTTTAATTCATTTATTAAAAAAAATATTTATTTAATTAAAATTTAATCCCCAATTATTATTTTCATTACTACAACCATTGTTTACATGTTTCTTTATGTTTCTTATTATTGTAGATTATGTAAATGCAATATTATAAATAAAAAACCAAACGGTCCGGTTTACCCCAGGGGGTGGGGCAAACCGGACCGTTTGCAAAATTTTTTAAAGTTTACACAGCAACTAAACAATAAAAGGTAAAGTATAGGTGTCTCTGGGAAAAAGTTGCGCAATTAAATGATCTTTCAAACAAGCCCTCAAAAAATAAAATCGGTTTATTCGTTTAGTCACAAGAGTCAAAAAACCGTTAGGGGGTCCGGTTTGCCCCACTCTCCCCTAATATAAATAATAGATAGGAACATAAGATTAAACAAAAGAAAAACGTAACGTTAAAGCATAAAGTTATATATATATATATATATATATATATATATATATATATATATATATATATTAAAAAACCAAAATTCACTTGACTCCAGTCAATTAAATAGTTTACAAAATTTATAAAATACGCCCGCGTTACACAGGCATTCATACTCTCACACAATTCACATAAAAGAATTCTAGGACATATTTATATAAAAATGATATACAAAAAATACATACAATAAAAATAGATACATATAACGAGAACAAAGTGATTAATCAAACTTACGAATAAAAATTGAAAATACTCATCGCTTTTGGTATTGTATGGGGAAGATCAACAATGGCGTGGGTCCGGAGAACGGCGTTGTTTGAATGTTTGGTAATGTTGAGGTCTCTCAGTTTTCCTCCTTATTATATCCTTTGTAGAACTTCAAACTGTATTGCCCCTTTTTTGGTGGTTAAGTGAGATAATAAAACAAATCGCCCCTCTAAATTCTCTTCATTGATCCATACGCCGCCAAGATGAATATTCCGCCCAGAAATACAATTTAACGCCACACTAATTAAAATTAACACACAAAAATACCAGAAAACTTAAATAAACAAAAACTGAAGACGAATTTAAATAAAAGAAACTATTAATTATTAATGATTTTACCTCGAGGTCTCAGGCATTGAACTTCGCGTATGGCGCGGAATCTTCCCCTGGATTCAGAAAGCGAATGAGACCAAGAACTAGAGGGGCGATCGCCTCATGCCGCGAAATATTCCCCCAAATTCAACCGATTCTCCGAACCCAAAACGAATTTCCCCGAAACGCGAATTCCAGATCAAATTCATATTTCATAGGCGCAAATTTGGTTGCATATCATTAGGAGACTACTTTAAAAGAATAAAATAAAAGTTTAAAATATAAATTTCCTTACAAAGGCAAAGCTTAATTGAAGCATAAATTAGCAGTTTTAAGAGCATAATTGTAGCATAATTTCCACTTTTTCAAGCATAATTACAACATAATTACAAGTTTTTTAAGAGCATAAATCGCCTTGCTGAAAAGCATAAAGTTCCTGTCCCTAGTAATTAAGTTAATTTGTTATGTTAGTAAACAAATTTAGTAAATAAATCAAATTAAATTAGTATCTTACTAACTAATTCAGTAATCGACTTATTTGCTAAAAAACTAATAGAATAGCATTTCAATAGTCAAAATTATTAAAAAATATCTATATAAAAATAAATTACAATTAGTAAGTACGTTAGTAATTTAGCTAGTGAATGCATAGTCTTACGTTTGAATAATTGTTTCAATAACATAATTTTTTACTAAAAATTACATTAAAATATTATTAAATTTTAAATTATAAAAAGATTAAAATTTTTATAAAATCAGTTGCTGTAACTAAAGTCCCATGTGGATGTGAAGTCAGAATTAATTTTCTTTCTCCTAAAACTTTTTTTCTTTTTCTTCCTCTATATTTTAATTTCTCATTTGATAAATTTGAAAAAAAGAGTTTAGAGAATGTAAAATTTGTTTTCTGAAAATAATAAATATTAATTTATCTCCAAAAATAAACAATTTTTGTCAAATTTCACATTAAAATTTTCAAACTAGAAAAATCATTTGTTAATAAATAGATTTAAAAATGTGTACGTATTTCGGAAACAATATATCGATCTCATAGTAGAAAAGTCTGGGACCTTCGGTCTGAAGTTACATAGACGACCCCGACGCTAGGTAATTATTGGTTAGCGGCAAAGTGGGAAAAACCCAAAATTCGCCTGCTTATGTTAAAAGTGATATTCTGCTTTTCTTGTTTTTGCAATAATTTTTTAATTTATTGCATAAGAAAAATATTAATTGTTAACCAATTTTTTTTAATATTTTAGTCTTCATGCGATTTTATTTTATTTAATAAGATTTGAATTTTCTTTTCATTCTCTTTCCTTCTCTTACTCATAAGTACCAACGACAATTAAATTTATAAACGTTTAAATAATTGAAATTTCTATTCCTTTGTGTTAACAATAAAGTTTAAAATTTAATTAAACAATTGTTATCTTTAAATAAATATATTCTTTAAAATTTAAATTCTATTCATGATTTCTATTTTTATGTAAAATAAATTCTAAACTAATTTAAAAATACTAATTAGTAAAATTTAATTATTTAAATGTTTAAATAATATATTATTCAAAATTTAGAACTTTAATAATTTTTAGACTAATTTCCACGTGGCAAAGTAATAAAATTGTTTACTGGGAAAAGCGCACTAACGCGCAGGCGCGCGGTTGATGGTCATACCGGGGACAATTACGAATGTAACAGATTTGACAGTTTAGTCAGGGACCTTTAGGAGTCGACACTGTTATAATATAGTGGAGATATATTCCAATAAATTGTATTACTTTAAAAATACACAATATTCATATCTCCAACTGAACACGAAAAGTTTTGAATCTTCTGAGGAGAAATTATTTGCATATTTCCCACAAAAACCTAACAATGTCTCCATCTTTTGGAAAAACTTAAAACTATAACCCTACTCTAAGAATTTTAAGATCAGGAACGGCTCCTAAATTTTTAGCAATTTTTAGAAGAACGTGACGGAGGATCCCGCACTTATAAGTTTTCCGCCTTTTTTTCTATTATTCGTTAAAAATAAAATTTAGCCAGCCCATACTCCTCCACTGGAAACTTTTAAGAGCGGACAATGATACAAAAATTAAAACATGGACAGAAAAAACCTACACATTTTTTAAACCACGACACATTTGAACGCTATACACTCTACACAAATCTAAACAACACACACTCTCTTTTTAGTTTCCATCATTTACAAGTACAATTGATAACATTCAAATCACTTATACTCTCGACACAAGTTTTAAAAATTCAAACCTGTTTTTGACAACTTTAAAAAAGTATCACAAGTTTGAAAAAGTCAAACCAGTTTTTGATCAGTTTCAAAAAGTTTGACAAGTTTGAAAAAGTCAAACCAGTTTTTGACAAGTTTCAAAAAGTTTGACAAGTTTCAAAATTCAAACCAGTTTTTAACAAGTTTCAAAAAGTTTCAAAATTCAAACCAGTTTTTGACAAACTTTAAAATGTTTCACAAGTTTGAAAAGTTTAACTAGTTTTTGACAAGTATAAAAAAGTTTCACAAGTTTGAAAAAGTCAAACCAGTTTTTGACAAGTTTCAAAAAGTTCGACAAGTTTAAAAAAGTTTGACAAGTTTGAAAAAGTCAAACCAGTTTTTGACCAGTTTCAAAAAGTTTGACAAGTTTGAAAAAGTCAAACCAGTTTTTGACCAGTTTCAAAAAGTTTCAAAATTCAAACCAGGTTTTGACAAACTTTAAAATGTTTCACAAGTTTGAAAAAGTTTAACTAGTTTTTGACAAGTATAAAAAAGTTTCACAAGTTTGAAAAAGTCAAACCAGTTTTTGACAAGTTTCAAAAAGTTTGACAAGTTTAAAAAAGTTTGACAAGTTTGAAAAAGTCAAACCAGTTTTTGACCAGTTTCAAATAGTTTGACAAGTTTGAAAAAGTTTGACAAGTTTGAAAAAGTCAAACCAGTTTTTGACCAGTTTCAAAAAGTTTGACAAGTTTGAAAAAGTCAAACCAGTTTTTGACAAGTTTCAAAAAGTTTGACAAGTTTCAAAATTCAAACCAGTTTTTAACAAGTTTTAAAAAGTTTCAAAATTCAAACCAGTTTTTGACAAACTGTAAAATGTTTCACAAGTTTGAAAAAGTTTAACTAGTTTTTGACAAGTTTCAGAAAGTTTGACAAGTTTGAAAAAGTCAAACCAGTTTTTGACCAGTTTCAAAAAGTTTGACAAGTTTCAAAAAATTAAACCAGGTATTGACAAGTTTCAAAATTCAAACCAGTTTTTAACAAGTTTCAAAAAGTTTCAAAATTCAAACTAGTTTTTGACAAGTTTCAAAAAGTTTGACAAGTTTAAAAAAGTTTGACAAGTTTGAAAAAGTCAAACCAGTTTTTGACCAGTTTCAAAAAGTTTGACAAGTTTCAAAATTCAAACCAGTTTTTAACAAGTTTTAAAAAGTTTCAAAATTCAAACCAGTTTTTGACAAACTTTAAAATGTTTCACAAGTTTGAAAAAGTTTAACTAGTTTTTGACAAGTTTCAGAAAGTTTGACAAGTTTGAAAAAGTCAAACCAGTTTTTGACCAGTTTCAAAAAGTTTGACAAGTTTCAAAAAATTAAACCAGGTATTGACAAGTTTCAAAATTCAAACCAGTTTTTAACAAGTTTCAAAAAGTTTCAAAATTCAAACTAGTTTTTGACAAGTTTCAAAAAGTTTGACAAGTTTAAAAAAGTTTGACAAGCTTGAAAAAGTCAAACCAGTTTTTGACCAGTTTCAAAAAGTTTAACAAGTTTGAAAAAGTTAAACCAGTTTTTGACAACTTTAAAAAAGTTTCACAAGTTTGAAAAAGTTAAATTAGTTTTTGACAAGTTTCAGAAAGTTTGACAAGTTTGAAAAAGTCAAACCAGTTTTTGACCAGTTTCAAAAAGTTTGACAAGTTTCAAAAAGTTAAACCAGGTATTGACAAGTTTCAAAATTCAAACCAGTTTTTAACAAGTTTCAAAAAGTTTCAAAATTCAAACTAGTTTTTGACAAGTTTCAAAAAGTTTGACAAGTTTAAAAAAGTTTGACAAGCTTGAAAAAGTCAAACCAGTTTTTGACCAGTTTCAAAAAGTTTAACAAGTTTGAAAAAGTTAAACCAGTTTTTGACAACTTTAAAAAAGTTTCACAAGTTTGAAAAAGTTAAATTAGTTTTTGACAAGTTTCAGAAAGTTTGACAAGTTTGAAAAAGTCAAACCAGTTTTTGACCAGTTTCAAAAAGTTTGACAAGTTTCAAAAAGTTAAACCAGGTATTGACAAGTTTCAAAATTCAAACCAGTTTTTAACAAGTTTCAAAAAGTTTCAAAATTCAAACTAGTTTTTGACAAGTTTAAAAAAGTTTGACAAGTTTGAAAAAGTTTGACAAGTTTGAAAAAGTCAAACCAGTTTTTGACCAGTTTCAAAAAGTTTGACAAGTTTCAAAAAGTTAAACCAGTTATTGACAAGTTTCAAAAAGTTTGACAAATTTAAAAAGGTTTGAAAAGTTTGAAAAAGTCAAACCAGTTTTTGACTAGTTTCAAAAAGTTTGACAAGTTTGAAAAAGTCAAACCAGTTTTGGACCAGTTTCAAAAAGTTTGACAAGTTTGAAAAAGTCAAACCAGTTTTTGACCAGTTTCAAAAAGTTTCAAAATTCAAACCAGGTTTTGACAAACTTTAAAATGTTTCACAAGTTTGAAAAAGTTTAACTAGTTTTTGACAAGTATAAAAAAGTTTCACAAGTTTGAAAAAGTCAAACCAGTTTTTGACAAGTTTCAAAAAGTTTGACAAGTTTAAAAAAGTTTGACAAGTTTGAAAAAGTCAAACCAGTTTTTGACCAGTTTCAAATAGTTTGACAAGTTTGAAAAAGTTTGACAAGTTTGAAAAAGTCAAACCAGTTTTTGACCAGTTTCAAAAAGTTTGACAAGTTTGAAAAAGTCAAACCAGTTTTTGACAAGTTTCAAAAAGTTTGACAAGTTTCAAAATTCAAACCAGTTTTTAACAAGTTTTAAAAAGTTTCAAAATTCAAACCAGTTTTTGACAAACTGTAAAATGTTTCACAAGTTTGAAAAAGTTTAACTAGTTTTTGACAAGTTTCAGAAAGTTTGACAAGTTTGAAAAAGTCAAACCAGTTTTTGACCAGTTTCAAAAAGTTTGACAAGTTTCAAAAAATTAAACCAGGTATTGACAAGTTTCAAAATTCAAACCAGTTTTTAACAAGTTTCAAAAAGTTTCAAAATTCAAACTAGTTTTTGACAAGTTTCAAAAAGTTTGACAAGTTTAAAAAAGTTTGACAAGTTTGAAAAAGTCAAACCAGTTTTTGACCAGTTTCAAAAAGTTTAACAAGTTTGAAAAAGTTAAACCAGTTTTTGACAACTTTAAAAAAGTTTCACAAGTTTGAAAAAGTTAAACTAGTTTTTGACAAGTTTCAGAAAGTTTGACAAGTTTGAAAAAGTCAAACCAGTTTTTGACCAGTTTCAAAAAGTTTGACAAGTTTCAAAAAGTTAAACCAGGTATTGACAAGTTTCAAAATTCAAACCAGTTTTTAACAAGTTTCAAAAAGTTTCAAAATTCAAACTAGTTTTTGACAAGTTTCAAAAAGTTTGACAAGTTTAAAAAAGTTTGACAAGTTTGAAAAAGTTTGACAAGTTTGAAAAAGTCAAACCAGTTTTTGACCAGTTTCAAAAAGTTTGACAAGTTTCAAAAAGTTAAACCAGTTATTGACAAGTTTCAAAAAGTTTGACAAATTTAAAAAGGTTTGAAAAGTTTGAAAAAGTCAAACCAGTTTTTGACTAGTTTCAAAAAGTTTGACAAGTTTGAAAAAGTCAAACCAGTTTTGGACCAGTTTCAAAAAGTTTGACAAGTTTCAAAAAGTTAAACCAGGTATTGACAAGTTTCAAAATTCAAACCAGTTTTTAACAAGTTTCAAAAAGTTTCAAAATTCAAACTAGTTGTTGACAAGTTTCAAAAAGTTTGACAAGTTTAAAAAAGTTTGACAAGTTTGAAAAAGTCAAACTAGTTATTGACAAGTTTCAAAAGGTTTGAAAAGTTTAAAAAAGTCAAACCAGTTTTTGACCAGTTTCAAAAAGTTTAACAAGTTTCAAAAAGTTTGAAAAAGTCAAACTAGTTTTTGACAAGTTTCAAAAGGTTTGAAAAGTTTGAAAAAGTCACACTAGTTTTTGACAAGTTTTAAAAAGTTTGACAAGTTTGAAAAATTCAAACCCTTTTTTGACAAGTTTGAAAAAGTCAAACCAGTTTTTGACAAGTTTCAAAAAGTCAAACCAGGTTTTGACAACTTTAAAAAAGTTTGACAAGTTTCAAAAAGTTAAACCAGTTATTGACAAGTTTCAAAAAGTTTGACAAGTTTCAAATAGTTTGACAAGTTTGAAAAAGTTTGACAAGTTTGAAAAAGTCAAACCACTTTTTGACCAGTTTCAAAAAGTTTGATAAGTTTGAAAAAGTTAAACCAGTTTTTGACAACTTTAAAAAAGTTTCACAAGTTTGAAAAAGTTAAACCAGTTTTTGACCAGTTTTAAAAAGTCAAACTAGTTTTTGACAAGTTTCAAAAGGTTTGAAAAGTTTGAAAAAGTCAAACTAGTTTTTGACAAGTTTCAAAAGGTTTGAAAAGTTTGAAAAAGTCACACTAGTTTTTGACAAGTTTTAAAAAGTTTGACAAGTTTGAAAAATTCAAACCCTTTTTTGACAAGTTTGAAAAAGTCAAACCAGTTTTTGACAAGTTTCAAAAAGTCAAACCAGGTTTTGACAACTTTAAAAAAGTTTGACAAGATTCAAAAAGTTAAACCAGTTATTGACAAGTTTCAAAAAGTTTGACAAGTTTGAAAAAGTTTGACAAGTTTGAAAAAGTCAAACCACTTTTTGACCAGTTTCAAAAAGTTTGACAAGTTTGAAAAAGTTAAACCAGTTTTTGACAACTTTAAAAAAGTTTCACAAGTTTGAAAAAGTTAAACTAGTTTTTGACAAGTTTCAAAAAGTTTGACAAGTTTGAAAAAGTCATACCAGTTTTTGACCAGTTTCAAAAAGTTTGACAAGTTTGAAAAAGTTTCAAAATTCAAACCAGTTTTTGACAAGTTATAAAAAGTTTCACAAGTTTGAAAAAGTGAAACCAGTTTTTGTCAAGTTTCATAAAGGTTTAAAATTCAAACCAGTTTTTGACAAGTTTTAAAAAGTTTCAAATTTCAAACCAGTTGGGATGCATGATGATACCCCAACTGTCATTTTTCCGAAATGACATTTTACCGAACTGCACTTTTGCGAATAGTAATTTTTGCGAAATGTCATTTTTACGAATAGTCATTTTTGCGAAGAGCCATTTTTGCGAATAGTAATTTTTGCAAAAAGACATTTTTATGAATTTTCACTTTTGCGAATCGTCATTTTTACGAATTGTCACTTTTGCGAATCTCCATTTTTACGAAATGCCATTTTTGCGAATAGCCATTTTTGCGAATTGTCATTTTTGCGAAAAATACAATAGTGAATCCATATATACCTACAAGTTTACTATTATATTTTTCGCAAAAATGACAATTTGCAAAAATGGCGATTCGCAAAAGTGACAATTCGTAAAAATGGCGATTCACAAAAATGACTATTCGCAAAAATGGCTTTTCGCAAAAATGAATATTCGTAAAAATGACATTTCTCAAAAATGGCTTTTCGCAAAAATGACTATTCGCAAAAGTGCAGTTCGGTAAAATAACATTTGGGGAATACCGAAATCAGCTCTAATTTAGAACTTTTTTTTACAATGATATCATAAATAAATTAACAATCAATTAGATATTAATAATTAAATATACTGTGCCAATGAAATTCAACTTACAAATTACAATAAATCGTGATGATTATTTTGTCGTTTATAATTAGTAATTAAAATAATGAAATATCATAAACAGAACTAATTGAGTCTTTTGAATTATAAAAAAAATCATAATTAATATAAATAACTTACAGATTCCGTATCGGTGATAGGTTGACTCGTGATAGGGATTATGATTTTATTTTATACTTTTAATTTATAATTTACTAAAGAAAAACATTAGACTAAAAATTAGCAGAATTACTAGATTAACAAAATACACTCTTTAACAACTTGACCTAACAAAATAATTAAACTGTATCTGACTGGGACTAATACTGAATTGATTACATTTTTACTAACGACTGGGGAAATTAATTAACGATGTTAACACAACCGGGGGTTGATGACAAGAGAGAGATTAAAAAGGTCTTTCAAAATTATATTAATTTTGGCGTGAGGTGGCTTATTGGACTTCTTGATAATTTCATAGAAAAGGGGTTTTTCTCCTACCACAGTGACAAATTTAAGCCGGCTGAAGCTAGTAGTCGTACTCAGCACCGATCTTTAAGCTTCAACTACTAATTTATGAAATTAATGACTAAAAACTTACCAAATTTGCTATTTAGTGGTTATTGACTCTTAAATAACAATATTCGATGATTTTTTTAACATAAGGTATTATTAAATTTTATAAAGATGCTTATTAGTAGTTGAAGCTTAAAGATCGGTGCTGAGTACGACTGCTAGCCTCAGCCGGCTACAAATTTGTAATACTTCAAAAGAAACAAATACTACCAAAATCTAGAAATTACAAGATATACTTAGACTAGTTTATATCAGTGAAGTTTCACTGACAATCAGTAACTTTATTGATTATTTTCGCGATTTGAATCAGTAAAATTTGTCTACCTCAAAAACGACTACTTCCGGGAAAAACGCAATCTGCAGAACTCAATTGTACAAACGTAAAAAATGTTTGTTGGCCCTGAAAAGGGCCGATTGTTTGGTGCGAGGGTAAGAATGGAAAATTTAAGCTTTTTTCTCGGTCTTTTTGGGCAAGAGAACGGCTTGGATGTTGGGGAGAACACCACCCTGGGCGATGGTGACTCCAGAAAGGAGCTTGTTCAATTCCTCGTCGTTCCTGATGGCGAGTTGGAGGTGACGGGGGATGATTCTAGTCTTCTTGTTGTCACGAGCTGCGTTTCCGGCCAACTCCAAAACTTCGGCAGCCAAGTATTCCATCACAGCTGCGAGGTAGACTGGAGCTCCAGCACCGACTCGCTCGGCGTAGTTTCCTTTGCGCAACAGTCTGTGGATGCGACCCACTGGGAACTGGAGTCCGGCCCGGTTGGAGCGGGTCTTTGACTTGCCCTTGGTCTTGCCTCCTTTGCCTCGTCCAGACATTTTAGCTTTAGATTTGAATTAACGAAGTAAACACAACGAAATACTCAAAGAGAATGATAGTTTCCAAGATTCAAGATTCAAAATATATTTATTGATATAAATCTCTTTACAATTACAAATGTTTGTATACATTGCGATATGATATTAAAAAACAATAGGTACCTAGCACTCTTCGCACTTTCACCCTATGGATAATGACTAGAATTAATTAACAATTTGAAATTTTAGTACATATAGTACTTTAAAATAATTTATGTTATGAAACAGGAAAAATATTTAAAAAGGAAAAAAAACCTGTTATTTTGTCTAAAAAAAAATATATAAGCACACACACACAGACACACCACGCATACTTCCACACACAAACATATATATAATACTATCTTTGATTTAATAACATTTGGTACGGAAATTTGTATTTATATTTAAAAGGCATATCCTCGATTGTAGAATAAATTATAAAATCGTTTTTAAGGGCATGTCCAAGTTGTGAAATGTAAACAAACCAACATGTAAACAAACAAAGCACTAAAATCACATTTTTCAAAGAGCCTTTTTTCTCACAAAAATTACCATTAGAAAACTTATTTTTACAAAAATGATGAATTAGAGTGTCAAAGTTTTCAAAAAAATCATTTTTGAGTGTGATCAATAAATAGCAATTAGTAAAACAACTAGTTCAAATGACCTGTAAAATAGCATTTTTGACGGGTCGCGAAAAATAGACTGTTTGAGTATATCAACCGCACTGACGATGAAGAAGTCTCATATCAGCGATTGGACCTTCAACATGTGGAAAGGGAAATTTTTCCCTTTCCTCCATGAAATTACCAGGAGAAAGGGTAAAAACTTCTTCATCGTCCGTGCGGTTGATATACTCAAACACTTTAATTTTTCGCGAAGTCAGACGATTGCTCTACGCGCACGCGCAGACTGTGCCAAGGACGCATTGAAAACACTATGCAAAAACACACATTTTGTTTTACTCTGAAACTCACTTATTTTCACATACTTTCAGGTATACTAGGTATAGATACCAAATTCAACACTTCAATTTACCATTTTCATAAAAAAACTGTAAATTTCTATTCATTTACGAAAATGTGATGGTCGAAAAAATCCTCAATATTCGGTCTTCTACTGTTGCTTTTTTTCGACCATCACATTTTCGTAAATGAATAGAAATTTACATTTTTTTTATGAAAATGGTAAATTGAAGTGTTGAATTTGGTATCTATACCTAGTATACCTGAAAGTATGTGAAAATAAGTGAGTTTCAGAGTAAAACAAAATGTGTGTTTTTGCATAGTGTTTTCAATGCGTCCTTGGCACGGTCTGCGCGTGCGCGTAGAGCAATCGTCTGACATCGCGAAAAATTAAAGTGTTTGACTATATCAACCGCACGGACGATAAAGAAGTTTTTACCCTTTCTCCTTGTAATTTCATGGAGGAAAGGGAAAAATTTCCCCTTCCACATGTTGAAGGTCCAATCGCTGATATGAGACTTCTTCATCGTCGGTGCGGTTGATATACTCAAACTGTTTATTTTTCGCGACGCGTCAAAAATGCTATTTTACAGGTCATTTGAATTAGTTGTTTTACTAATTGCTATTTATTGATCACACTCAAAAATGATTTTTTTGGAAACTTTGACACTCCAATTCATCATTTTTGTAAAAATAAGTTTTCTAATGGTAATTTTTGTGAGAAAAAAGGCTCTTTGAAAAATGTAATTTTAGTGCTTTGTTTGTTTACATGTTGGTTTGTTTACATTTCACAACTTGGACATGCCCTTAAGGTCAGCTTCTATATTTATGTTTGTATAAAATTTGTTGCTAAGTTTTCTGATATACTGTTCTATTGGTTCAATATTACATTTTGACTGAAGGTCAATTATTTTTTCCCTTAGCCCCGCATCACAGATTATTTTAATACATCTATTTTGCATCTTTTCTAAACGGTGTATATTTCCTATTAGAACTCCAGCCCAGATTTGAGAAGCATAAAGAATGAGTGGTCTTAGAATTGTTTTGAACAGTATAATTTTGTTTTTCAGTGACAATGCAGATCTACGGCCAATAAGAGGGTACAGAGTGCCAATCATTGCATTTAGATTTTGTTTTACTTTTGATAGTTTCCAAGCGAAAACCCGCCTATTTTCGCTCTCTCCATAGGGTCCCCCTCCAGTGCGCTCCCCTCTTTGTGCCGTGAGTGGCAGACGGTGGCACTGAGTGCCCGCACCAATGAAAAGGCTACACCAACACTACCAGCCGACATAAATACGATACCGGACCGTTGGAAACATCAAGACGACATGATCATGATCAATGATCATTGATTTTTCTGTTCGATCGCTTGAGTTGAAAGCATCGATTCATATTCATTTTTTTCGGGTTAGTAGATCATTCGCTTTGAATATTTCGTTGTGTGATTCATCAGGATCATGAGATCAAATGATTCGCTTTGAATAATTCGTTGTGTGTGATTGGATTATCAGTTCTCGAAGTGTTCGGATTATCAGTGACTGTTTGTTAATGTGTAAGTTTATTTTATGAAACTCGTTAAAATGGTGCTTTAAATATGGCAAAAAGAAGAAAAGTGACCACAGTGACCAATGGCGGTATACCTACCGCAAATAGATTTCACATTCTCTCTGATTCTGACACAGATAGTGATGAGGAAATCACTAACAAAGATGCAACGAAAACTGCTGACCCGACTAAAAAGATGACTACTAAATTGAAAATACCACCGATCGTCATTACTAACGCAATCACAAACTATGTGGAAACTATGAAAGTGATTAAGAGTTTCACTATCAGCAAGGAAGTTAAAATGGCGATTGTGAGAAGCGGCCTCTCGGTACAAGCTAACACCATGGAGGACTACAAAGCTCTGAAATCAAACCTGGATATGAAAACAGTCTCGTACTTTACGTATGCTTTGAGAACTGAGAAACCAAAACATCTGGTCATAAAAGGACTTCCAGACATCCCTCCCCAAGATATACTGGATGACATCAAGAAGCAAAATCTAAACTGCCTAAAGATAACTGCTCTCATATCGAAACGTGACTCTCCAAAAATCACACCCTCCCGTCTCCAACGAACCTTCCTATCTACGTTCGACGCAAACGCCGACTTAAAAGCGATAAGAAAAATAAAATATGTTTGCTCTGTCCGAGTGCACTGGGAGAAATTCAAAAACTCACGGAAGGTGACACAATGCAGGAGATGCCAACTCTTTGGACATGGAACGCTTCACTGTAAAAATCCACCAAAATGTGTGAAATGCATAGGCGAACATCTGACATCATCTTGCACAAAAAAACCGGAACAAGAGGTACAATGTACAAACTGCAAAGGTAATCACCCAGCAAACTATTCTGCATGTCCTGTATACCTTAAACATGTTGAGAGACTTGAACATAGAAAGAAGTCTCATACAGATATTCTCAAGACTGAGCTTGCCAAAATTCAAGCACTGAATGACAATACAAATTTCCCACCTCTCAAGACGACATCCCTACCAAACGGAAGGAGCAAGGAAGGAGTAGGATGGAAAGCTGTCCAGAAGCCGAAAGGGGAAATCAGCGCAAAACACAATGAAGATGACGAATCAAGGAAAATGCTTGATAGTGAACGAGGAGAAACACTCTCTGAACTAAATGAACTCTTTTTTGAAGTAAGGCAATTAAATAACAAAATAAATGTAAGTAGAATGCTCATTTTAGTTAAAGAAATTAACACTAGGCTAGCAAACTGTGATAACGCAATAACGCAACTTCAAATCATATGTGATATAGTTAAAAATGTAGAACTAAAATAATGGCTAGGAAAAAGACTGATAAATATAAATTAAAAATAGTTCATTGGAACTGTAACGGACTAGAAGGTAAACAAACCGAATTAAAACAACTTATTCTCGAAAATAGATTCGATCTAATTTTATTAAATGAAATCAAACTTAGCAATAAAAGAAACTTTAGAATGCCAGGCTATTCAATTGTGCGAAAGGATAGGAATCCCACTGGGAGAGGTGGGGGAATTTTAATACTTATCAAAAACTCAATTCCATATTATGAAATACCACTAAATATTTGCTCATTTGAAGTAGCTGCTATTAAATTAGAAAATGGCCTGGTTGTAGCCTCTGGATATAAACCACCTCAAAATAAGATTTGCATTAATGATTTAAAAACAATTCTTGGTCTCTCAAACAAGGTATTATTATATGGGGATCTTAACGCCAAAAGTACACTATGGAATTGCAAGCAATCAAACAAGTGTGGTAAATTATTATTTAAATTAGCAAACAAATATACTTACAGAATTTTATATCCAGATGCTTATACCTTGTATCCATATAGCGGGGCTTCACCATGTACTGTTGATGTGGGACTGGCAAAGGGGATTGAATCCTTAATCGATGTAAGGGTGATTGACGAACTCGATTCTGATCATCTCCCAGTGGCTCTTGTCCTTTCTAAATTCGATTTCTCTTACAATGAAAATAAAATAGTTTTTAATTACAAAAAAGCTAATTGGAGCAAATTTTCAAGTGTTGTAAGTTCCAGCCTAAATTTGAGTACAAACTCTTTAAAATCAATTAATGAAATTGACACTGCCGTAGCATCCTTAACAGGGGTTATCAAGCAAGCTATGGATTGTACAATTCCAAAGCACAATAATAAACTTAATTTCCAATTTTTACCAGATAATATAAAATACCTAATTAAAATTAGACAAAAAATAAGGAAAATAATCCAAAACAATTTTAATTTCAAATTAAACAAACTAAAGAATAAACTGAACAGTATAATTAAATTAAAAATTAAGAAATACAACAATGATATGTGGGCAAGCAAATTAAAAAGTCTTGACACCAGAGACCAATCTCTCTGGAAAATGGCAAAAGCATTCACAAAAAACAAGGAAGATAAACTCCCCATTTTACATGGTCTCAATGGCCTGGCAATAAGTAACACTGATAGAGTAGAGCAGATGGCCCTATCTTTTGAAAAAATCCACTACTTAACAGATACTATGGGCTGTCATAAAATAGAAAACAAAACTAATAAATTCATTCAAAACTTAAATTTAAAAAGTATTAATCTTGATGAATTACCTTTAATTACTCCTTCAGAAATTAGAAAAGCTCTCACTAAATTAAAACCTAAGAAAGCGCCGGGCATTGACGGTATACAGGGCGTAGTCCTTCGACATCTCCCTAAAAAAGCTCTTGTTCTATTAACACAAATTTTCAACGCTTGTTATAGACTTTCTTATTTCCCCTCCAGCTGGAAGTTGGCGTGTATTCTTCCTATCCATAAACCTGGCAAAAATAAAATTTTCCCGCAAAGCTATAGGCCCATAAGCCTATTAAATACACTTAGCAAACTTTTCGAGAAAATAATTCTAAACTCAGTTTTAAAAATAGTTGAAGAAAATAAAATAATTATCCCAGAACAATTTGGTTTTGTTAAAAAGAAAAATACAGTTACACAGCTTTTCCGACTAACAAATTATATTACAACTAACTTTAATATAAATAAATCTACAGCCATGGCTTTGCTGGACATAGAGAAAGCCTTTGACACTGTCTGGCAGGAGGGTCTTTTATATAAATTAAACGAATTAAAATTTCCAACATATTTAATTAAAATTATACAGAATTACCTAAAAAATAGAACCTTTGTTGTAAAATCAAATAACACACAGTCAACAGAGAAACACATCAATGCGGGGGTTCCCCAGGGTTCCATATTGGGACCAGTATTATTTATCATTTTTATCAACGATATCCCGAAGTCAGACGATGTAAAACTGTCTGTATTTGCTGACGACACTGCAATTTACTATGCCTCTTGGAGGAAGGAGAGTGCAATCAAAAAATTACAATCATACCTCAATAACCTACTTAACTATTTTTACAAATGGAAACTTAAAGTTAACAAAGATAAGACGGAATTCATAATTTTCTCTCATAAGAAAAAGAATGAGAAGATACCGGACTTGCTTGTTGATAATAAGCCAGTAGAACGGTTGCAACATGTCGAGTACCTGGGTCTCATACTTGATCATAAATTAAATTTTCATGAACATGTAAACAAAGTAAAACAAAATCTAAATGCAATGATTGGCACTCTGTACCCTCTTATTGGCCGTAGATCTGCATTGTCACTGAAAAACAAAATTATACTGTTCAAAACAATTCTAAGACCACTCATTCTTTATGCTTCTCAAATCTGGGCTGGAGTTCTAATAGGAAATATACACCGTTTAGAAAAGATGCAAAATAGATGTATTAAAATAATCTGTGATGCGGGGCTAAGGGAAAAAATAATTGACCTTCAGTCAAAATGTAATATTGAACCAATACAACAGTATATAAGAAAACTTAGCAACAAATTTTATACAAACATAAATATAGAAGCTGACCTTAAAAACGATTTTATAATTTATTCTACAATCGAGGATATGCCTTTTAAATATAAATACAAATTTCCGTACCAAATGTTATTAAATCAAAGATAGTATTATATATATGTTTGTGTGTGGAAGTATGCGTGGTGTGTCTGTGTGTGTGTGCTTATATATTTTTTTAGACAAAATAACAGGTTTTTTTTCCTTTTTAAATACTTTTCCTGTTTTATAACATAAATTATTTTAAAGTACTATATGTACTAAAATTTCAAATTGTTAATTAATTCTAGTCATTATCCATAGGGTGAAAGTGCGAAGAGTGCTAGGTACCTATTGTTTTTTAATATCATATCGCAATGTATACAAACATTTGTAATTGTAAAGAGATTTATATCAATAAATATATTTTGAATCTTGAAAAAAAATCTTGAATCTTGGAAACATCAATTCACCCTGAGTTGCTATCGTATTCAGACGTACTTTTTCTGAAAACTAACAATGCCTCCTAAAGCCAGTGGAAAGGCTGTCAAGAAAGCCGGCAAGGCTCAAAAGAACATCACCAAGAGTGACAAGAAGAAGAAGCGCAAGAGGAAGGAGAGCTACGCCATCTACATCTACAAGGTGTTGAAGCAGGTGCACCCCGACACTGGAGTCTCCAGCAAGGCCATGAGCATCATGAACAGCTTCGTGAACGACATCTTCGAGCGCATCGCTGCCGAATCTTCCCGCTTGGCCCACTACAACAAGAGGTCCACCATCACCTCCCGGGAGATCCAAACTGCCGTCAGGCTTCTCCTTCCTGGTGAACTCGCCAAGCACGCTGTCTCTGAAGGCACCAAGGCTGTCACCAAGTACACCAGCTCCAAGTAAATTCTATCCATCTCCCTCACAAACAATCGGCCCTTTTCAGGGCCAACAAATATTTTTACGAAAGAATTTTTTGTTCTGAATGATTAACTCAATCTGAAACATACTGCTATCACTATATATTTTTGAATGTTAGTAACTTAGAAAATGATTTAGCTCGAAATGTAAGTAAATTTGTAAATGAATTCATTTACAAATTTACTTACATTTACTAAACAACTAATTAATTAGTTGTTTAGTAGACACGTTAATTATTGAGTAAGTTACTTAATAAATTAGTATGTTAGTTAATTTGTGAATAAGGTATTAAGTCAGTAAATTAGTATGATAGTAAATATGTTAGTAAATAATTTAGTTCAAAATATTTTTTTAGTAAAATGGTTAATTAGTTAGTAAATAAGTCAGTTAGTACACTTTTGAGTTATTGAAGTAGTTAATTGTAAGCTCGAATAATGAGTTAATTAGTATATAAGTAAGTTACTTAGTAAATTTTTTAATAAGTCAGGTAGTAAGTTAGTAAATTGATTAGTAGGTTTGTAAATAAGTTAGTTGGAAAGCGAGTTAGTAAGTTAATTAGTTAGTAAATCATTTAATCTGTAAATTCGTTTGTAAATAAGTTAGGAATGTAGTTTATAAGTTATTACAATTAATTAGTTAGTAAATGAGTTAGTTAGCAATCGTTGACTTGGTTTTGTTCTAAATATAAAATTTTCATATATGAGTGTGTTCAATAGAGTAATCAAAATAACTACACATAATGTGCCTTTACTTCTTTTACCGCTCACTTTTTCATAGTGAAGGATGACTTTATTTTACGAAAAGCGTTGGACAAAAAATATAATTTGACTAAAAATGACTATTTATCATGATGAGATTAAACGTAAGTAAAAATATACGTCAAACTAAAAATAAATGCAAAAATTAAATAAAAATTGCCTAACATAAAAATAAAATTTTGTCAATGTAAAAGTGAAAACGAAGATAAAAATTTGCCCAAAATTCAAACGGAAGTGTAAGTAAATCTAAAAATTTATTAAGGGCATGTCCAAGTTGTGAAATGTAAACAAAGCAAAATGTAAACAAACGAAGCACTAAAATCACATTTTTCAAAGAGCCTTTTTTCTCACAAAAATTACCATTAGAAAACTTATTTTTACAAAAATGATGAATTAGAGTGTCAAAGTTTCCAAAAAAATCATTTTTGAGTGTGATCAATAAATAGCAATTAGTAAAATAACTAATTCAAATGACCTGTGAAATAGCATTTTTGACGCGTCGCGAAAAATAAACTGTTTGAGTATATCAACCGCACTGACGATGAAGAAGTCTCATATCGGCGATTGGACCTTCAACATGTGGAAAGGGAAAAATTTCCCTTTCCTCCATGAAATTACAAGGAGAAAGGGTAAAAACTTCTTCATCGTCCGTGCGGTTGATATAGTCAAACACTTTAATTTTTCGCGTTGTCAGACGATTGCTCTACGCGCACGCGCAGACCGTGCCAAGGACGCATTGAAAACACTATGCAAAAACACACATTTTGTTTTACTCTGAAACTCACTTATTTTCACATACTTTCAGGTATACTAGGTATAGATACCAAATTCAACACTTCAATTTACCATTTTCAAAAAAAAACTGTAAATTTCTATTTATTTACGAAAATGTGATGGTCGAAAAAAAGCAACAGTAGAAGACCGAATATTGAGGATTTTTTCGACCATCACATTTTCGTAAATGAATAGAAATTTACAGTTTTTTTATGAAAATGGTAAATTGAAGTGTTGAATTTGGTATCTATACCTAGTATACCTGAAAGTATGTGAAAATAAGTGAGTTTCAGAGTAAAACAAAATGTGTCTTTCTGCATAGTGTTTTCAATGCGTCCTTGGCACGGTCTGCGCGTGCGCGTAGAGCAATCGTCTGACTTCGCGAAAAATTAAAGTGTTTGACTATATCAACCGCACGGACGATGAAGAAGTTTTTACCCTTTCTCCTTGTAATTTCAAGGAGGAAAGGGAAAATTTTCCCTTTCCACATGTTGAAGGTCCAATCGCTGATATGAGACTTCTTCATCGTCGGTGCGGTTGATATACTCAAACAGTTTATTTTTCGCAACGCGTCAAAAATGCTATTTTACAGGTCATTTGAATTAGTTGTTTTACTAATTGCTATTTATTGATCACACTCAAAAATGATTTTTTTGGAAACTTTGACACTCTAATTCATCATTTTTGTAAAAATAAGTTTTCTAATGGTAATTTTTGTGAGAAAAAAGGCTCTTTGAAAAATGTGATTTTAGTGCTTCGTTTGTTTACATTTTGCTTTGTTTACATTTCACAACTTGGACATGCCCTTAATATGAATGTATAAATAAACTAAAAATTTTTAACAACATTTTTTATGTAAGTTGAATTTTAAGAAATATTTAATTGAATAGTGATTTTCGAAAAGGGCTCAACTGGGTTTTTTGAAATTTTTGCAGGAGACACAAAAAACTGCGTTTAATTCAAACAGCTTTGATTGAAAGCGTTTTTCTGTAATAACTAAAATATATTTTATACGAGAAAATGATGAGTTGAGCCCTTTTCGAAATTCACCATTCAATTATATTTGTAATACTTTTTACTATTGCAGACTTTCTTACCTATAATATTAAAATTTCTTATTGACTATTCTAATTTTTGTTACTTGAGAATGATATAATTCAAAGTTATGATTTGATTATAAACTTCCTTAAATTTATAATTCAATAAGTACATTTTGTTTAAGTAAATAAATACATATTTGCCTCAAAAAATATGCTTGAATCGGACATTTTATTCAGAACTGAATTTTAAAATACAGTTCAAAGTTTGTCAAAATTCAGGGGGATCGACGTTCATGTGCAATAAAAAGCCCTCTTCACCGTCCGTGTGCTTTACTATGTCGCCGCAAACCTGGAAATGTTTTCATTACAGCCTGACTAGTTGCATCGAGTGCATCGCAAAGTTAGTCTTCAGTTTAAAATCGAACTAAAGTTTCAATTTCAAAATGGCCGAGAAAGCAGAATCCAGTGTTGCGCCTGTAGCATCAACCTCCAAGGAGGCTGCAAAATCGAAACAGCCTCGTGTGAAGGCCGCGCACCCGCCAGCCTCGGAGATGGTTGTCGCAGCCATCACTCATTTGAATGAGAAGGGAGGGTCGTCCCTCCAAGCCATCAAGAAGTTCATTGCCGGCAAGTACGTGGTCGACGTTGAGAGGCAAGGCACTTTCATCAGGAAGTACCTGAAGGCGGCCGTCGCCAACAAGACCTTGATTCAAACCAAGGGAACAGGTGCTGCGGGCTCCTTCAAGTTGAACGTCGCCAAGGCCGAGGGCAAAGCTAAGCCGGGCAGAGTTGCCGCACCAAAGGCTAAGAAGTCAGCAGTGGCCGAGAAGAAGAAGCCGGCGAAGGTCGCGGCCAAACCGCCAAAGGCCAAGTCCACCGCCGCCAAACCCAAAGTTAC
The DNA here is from genome assembly GCA_032873175.1 of Leptopilina drosophilae. Lineage (NCBI taxonomy): Eukaryota > Metazoa > Arthropoda > Insecta > Hymenoptera > Figitidae > Leptopilina > Leptopilina drosophilae. The sequence continues at coordinate 11,851,225 of CM065486.1, forward strand.
AAAGGCTTCTCCCAAGAAGTCCAAGGCACCTGCGGCTGCCAAGACAGCTTCTCCAAAGCCCAAGAAGACTGCGGCCAAGAAAGCTGCAAAGCAGTAGACAATGAAAACATTCCCACACACTCGTCCATATCAATCGGCCCTTTTCAGGGCCACCAAACGTTTTTACGAAAGAATTGATTTTGTTTTTCTCAATCTTGAATTCTAAAAAGAAAATATGTTTGAGATATATCGGTGGCTTCTAAATGAAAACACATTATTTGCGTGAAAAATTATAAAACCCGTAACTCGCGAAAAAAAATAGAAATAGCGTTATTCATCTAAAATTGTTTTTAGGCTAATTTTTAAAAATTTTGTCATTTATTTTCAGCCAATATAAAATGCCAAATAAAGAATTTTTATTATTCAGATTTAATTTACCTGTAATAAAACAACTTTATTAACTTATTTTTTTGCCATTTGTTTTCACTTTAAAAATAATAAATATTAAAAATTGTTACATAGCTTTCAAAAAACTGTCATTTTACATGGGGTTGGGACAAGTCACACCCAGAAAGTCTCCCCCGGACAAGACCTCCCAGGACAAGACTCCCCAGGACATCTCTCCCCAGTAAAATATTATTTACTTAATGAGTGGCTAATTCAGGACAAGTCTCCCCGGGACATCTCTCCCCAGTAAAATATTATTTACTTAATGAGTGGCAAAACCAGGACAAGTCTCCCCGGGACATCTCTCCCCAGTAAAATATTATTTATTTAATGAGTGGCAAACCAGGACAAGTCTCCCCGGGACATCTCTCCCCAGTAAAATATTATTTATTTAATGAGTGGCTAATTCAGGACAAGTCTCCCCGGGACATCTCTCCCCAGTTAATTGTTATTTACTTAATGAGTGGCTAATTCAGGACAAGTCTCCCCGGGACATCTCTCCCCAGTAAAATATTATTTACTTAATGAGTGGCAAAACCAGGACAAGTCTCCCCGGGACATCTCTCCCCAGTTAATTGTTATTTACTTAATGAGTGGCTAATTCAGGACAAGTCTCCCCGGGACATCTCTCCCCAGTTAATTGTTATTTACTTAATGAGTGGCTAATTCAGGACAAGTCTCCCCGGGACATCTCTCCCCAGTAAAATATTATTTACTTAATGAGCGGCTAATTCAGGACAAGTCTGCCCGGGACATCTCTCCCCAGTAAAATATTATTTATTAAATGAGTGGTAAACCTGGACAAGTCTCCCGGACATCTCTCCCCAGTAAAATATTATTTATGTAATTAGTGGCTAATTCAGGACAAGTCTCCCCGGGACATCTCTTTCCAGTAAAATATTATTTATTTAATGAGTGGTAAACCCGGACAAGTCTCCCCGGGACATCTCTCCCCAGTAAAATATTATTTATTTAATGAGTGGCAAACCAGGACAAGTCTCCCCGGGACATCTCTCCCCAGTAAAATATTATTTATTTAATGAGTGGCTAATTCAGGACAAGTCTCCCCGGGACATCTCTCCCCAGTTAATTGTTATTTACTTAATGAGTGGCTAATTCAGGACAAGTCTCCCCGGGACATCTCTCCCCAGTAAAATATTATTTACTTAATGAGTGGCAAAACCAGGACAAGTCTCCCCGGGACATCTCTCCCCAGTTAATTGTTATTTACTTAATGAGTGGCTAATTCAGGACAAGTCTCCCCAGGACATCTCTCCCCAGTAAAATATTATTTATTTAATGAGTGGCAAACCAGGACAAGTCTCCCCGGGACATCTCTCCCCAGTAAAATATTATTTATTTAATGAGTGGCTAATTCAGGACAAGTCTCCCCGGGACATCTCTCCCCAGTTAATTGTTATTTACTTAATGAGTGGCTAATTCAGGACAAGTCTCCCCAGGACATCTCTCCCCAGTAAAATATTATTTATTTAATGAGTGGCAAACCAGGACAAGTCTCCCCGGGACATCTCTCCCCAGTAAAATATTATTTATTTAATGAGTGGCTAATTCAGGACAAGTCTCCCCGGGACATCTCTCCCCAGTAAAATATAATTTACTTAATGAGTGGCAAAACCAGGACAAGTCTCCCCGGGACATCTCTCCCCAGTAAAATATTATTTATTTAATGAGTGGCTAATTCAGGACAAGTCTCCCCGGGACATCTCTCCCCAGTTAATTGTTATTTACTTAATGAGTGGCTAATTCAGGACAAGTCTCCCCAGGACATCTCTCCCCAGTAAAATATTATTTATTTAATGAGTGGCAAACCAGGACAAGTCACCCCGGGACATCTCTCCCCAGTAAAATATTATTTATTTAATGAGTGGCTAATTCAGGACAAGTCTCCCCGGGACATCTCTCCCCAGTAAAATATAATTTACTTAATGAGTGGCAAAACCAGGACAAGTCTCCCCGGGACATCTCTCCCCAGTTAATTATTATTTACTTAATGAGTGGCAAAACCAGGACAAGTCTTCCCGGGACATCTCTCCCCAGTAAAATATTATTTATTTAATGAGTGGCTAATTCAGGACAAGTCTCCCCGGGACATCTCTCCCCAGTAAAATATTATTTACTTAATGAGTGGCAAAACCAGGACAAGTCTCCCCGGGACATCTCTCCCCAGTTAAATGTTATTTATTTCATATTAAAAGTATGTTCACAAAAAAGTCACAAAGTAGCCGATGTTAGCAAAATTGGACAAATTGGCCCTCCTCTACCCCCTTCAAATTTTCAAAAAAGTCAAAAATATTTTTTGGGGCACATTTCTACTTGATAGAACACAAATTCCCGGAGTTTCAATTTTTTCAAGAAGTTGAAATTTCAACAAAGAACATTACACGTAAAATGCCTCATATATATCATTGGAATGAAAAAATTGAATCACAGGGATATTAAAAATAGCGGACATTATGATACTTCATCAATATCACAGGAATATCCCCAATAAATATCACCGTGACGCTCAGGTGATACAGTGTGTTACTTAGGGAGATGTATGCTCAGACTTAGCTCAGATGTATGCGTGCATATCTCACAATATTATGTAAAAATTATCTTATACACATTTGACTAGATTGTTCTAAATGTTTTAGGACCTTTGCGGTTATTAAAACTCACGATCTAACACAAGGCTTTCCGAATATATCTACGAAATTTAATTTTTTTTTGTTTCTTATAAAAATCAGAGAGAAACTGAGAGTACGCACGTAATTCAAAGCGCGCTTTCCTTTGAAAGTCTGCCCCCTCGCGGCTAAAAGTCCTAAGCTTAGGTGGTTAGCTATATATATTGCCTAAATAGGTGAGATCGCACACATATGTCAAATGTAATGGCTAAGCCGAATTATAATCGGAATCGCTCGTGATCACACGTAAAATGCAAGGAACGCGAGGAATAGAACTGAACGAACTCAACTAATCTGATAATAGGCCGAAAAATGATTTTGAGTTCCAAAAGTAAATCTATCATAAAGTTGTGGTTGAATAGGAGGAGAACAGCGGAAATTGTGTTTCCTTCTTCTATTCATTTTTACACTATTGCTATATAATAATTATAACAATAATTAATATAATTAATAAGTAGAATAATAATTATAAAAATTAAAATAACGAAAAAAATTTTAATTAATTGAACTAAAAACAAAAATTAAATTAAAACAAATTAATTTTTTTAAAATAATTATTATTATGAACATTCCAAATAGAAAAATTATTTACATTAAAATTGATTTTAAATACAATTTAATTTAATTTTGTTTAGTTTATCTCGAATAAATTTTAATACCGCAAAATTATAAGTAGAAAACATAGGGTCAATTGGGGTAAATGTAAACGGAATGTCTATGTTTCACCAAAAACATTAGTTTTTTTTGTTAAAACGTAAAATGGACGGAGTTTTTTTGCATGAACTTGTTACTTTACTTCCCTAGAAAAATTTTATAAAGAACAAAAGAATATTGATGCACCTGAATCGCCTAAAACTGACTGTTTACATTTACCCCAAGTTTTCGAATTCTCGGGGTAAATGTAGACACTTAATTATTTATTAACTAAATTGACGAAAATCAAAAATCAAAGTCAATTTTTGTTAAGGCATTAAAAAGGAAGAATGAAAAATTTTATTTTTATTTTTAAATTTATTTTTATGCAAATGCGAGACAAAATACTGAAACAGTAAAATTTTGATTTTCAATCTTCTTTGCATCAAAAGATTTATTTAATTATTTTTAACTCCACGTTGATAAACACTAAACAATTCTTTACAATTAAAAATGCAGTTTTTAGAAAAACTCTGCATTTAAATTAAACACACTGCAAAATTTTTTAAATTAAAATTTTTTTAACCTTGAATTACTGAGTGATATTTTGGTTTTTAGTTGGAAAATTTTACTTTTTTCAATCTACAACCTTTAAAAAATGTTTCATTTTTTTGGTTCTGTAAATAAAAATTGTTTGCTCTTCTTCGACTATAACTCCAAAAACCCTTGCAAGTTAATTAATAAAATATTAATTTTACCAATAAATAGTAATTTTTACTAACTTATTAGTAAAATGTATCAATTTATTAATTAATTATTTATTATTAAAAAGTTAGTCACCGACTCCAATTATAGTAAACCGTACAATTACTTTGTATTTAATTCATTCTTGTTTTTTCCTGATTTCCGCAGATAAAGAATTTTTACTTTTTAAGAGTATTTCAAATTCTAAATTTATTCGAAACATTACTATTTTTTTCCATTAACATTTAATGAAAACTCCGAAACTCAAATAAAAAAATATTCACTTTTTTTTAACTGAACTAGTGATTATTATTTTTTTACATGACTTTGGATTTACAAAAATTATTATAAACATACAATTTTCTAAAACTCAATCATTTTTAAAAATTGCAATCACAAATCTTAAAAAATTCAATAATTTCATTATTTAAAATTAATTAATTTAACATGCTATAAAGTTCAATTATTTATTGAAAGAAATGATAAAAGTCTAAAGCAGAGTGGCCACAAGTTCCAGTTTATCAATTTTCCTGACATTAAAATTATTTTCCTTGACAAAATTCTTTTTATAGAAAAAAATTAACTAAATAAACTAAAAATTGTTATATTTTGTTTTAATGTTTGGTCAAAAGTTGAAAAATTAGTAATTTTTCAAAATTAGTCTCAATTCGCTCAATTTCCCCGCAAAAAATTTTCACCTATAGGATTTAATCCTGGTATTTCGTTCAATTTACTGACAAAAATTTGTTCTTCCTGACTTAAGTAATAAAAAAAATTTTTCCCTGACTTTACTGACAATGTGGCCACCCTGCCAAAGTTTTGTGTCCATTAAAATTTGTAATGATTGCTAAGTTTCGAAGGTAAATTGAAAATATAATTTTTTCAATTCATCTTCAAAACTTAGCATATTATGAAAGAAACAAGAATTTTATTCTCAATTTTAGAAATTTAATATTTTTTCAGTACTTTTGAAAAAATTCGCAAATGTTTCCCTAATTTAAGCAATATTATGAGTTTATCGCTTAGTGTAAAAATACTGATATAAATGTTAGGAATTAAAATTATTAATACAATATTATATTTGCTAATTTTAATTCCTCTTTTTTTAAAGAGAATTTGTTGCTGTAAATATTTAAATACGCTGAAATCTCTAAAATATCACTGTTAAAAAAATGTTCTGCTTTACAATTTTTATAGAAACTTGTAATATAATGTGTAAAAGTATAGAATTTACAATCCCTTTTTAGTCTTAATTTTACAATTTTTTGGAAATTCACTACTCTGAAAGCAGGTAATAATCAGTTATAATTTTGACTATTTTTTTTACTACATTCAGACTATGTAGTAAATTTACGAAAAATTGTTATTTTACAAATTTCTGTAAAAAAAACCTGTAAATGTACAGAAAATTTATTTTGCAGTGTAATTTATGTATTTCTCTTTAGAAAAATGTATACCTACATATGAACATATGAACAATGTAAATAAAAGTCTTTCGGCGATTAATGCATCTGAAATTTTGTTGTATCATAATTTGTATAGTTTTGAAACCAGAAATTTTAAATAGGCAAAAGTGCCGGATTTAACCAGGGAATTTATTAATATCACATTGAACTACTATTACAAATTTTGGTGTAAATATAAAGTTTTATCAGCATCAAAACCACAAAAAAACATTGCAGTGTAAAAATGTCAAAACATTGACATAACCTCTTTTTTAGTTCTATTCTTCTATTCGGTATTCCTCGAGATCCTTGCATTTTACGAGTGATCACGAGCGATTCCGATTATAATTCGGCTTAGCCATTACGTTTGACATATTGTTAAGTTATCTGCTTTCAATAAATAATTATTTCTGGGGAGAGATGTCCCGGGAGGACTTGTCCTGGTTTTGCCACTCATTAAATAAAAAATATTTTTCTAGGGAGAGATGTCCCGGGGAGACTTGTCCTGATTTTTCCACTCAATAAATAAATAATATTTTACTTGGGAGAGATGTCCCGGGGAGACTTGTCCTGAATTTGCCACTGCTTTGAGTAAATAATTATTTCTGGGGAGAGATGTCCCGGGGAGACTTGTCCTGAATTAGCCACTCATTAAATAAATAATATTTTACTGGGGAGAGATGTCCCGGGGAGACTTGTCCTGAATTTGCCACTGCTTTGAGTAAATAATTATTTCTGGGGAGAGATGTCCCGTGGAGACTTGTCCTGGTTTTGCCACTCATTAAGTAAATAATATTTTACTGGGGAGAGATGTCCCGGGGAGACTTGTCCTGAATTAGCCACTCATTAAGTAAATAATAATTAACTGGGGAGAGATGTCCCGGGGAGACTTGTCCTGGTTTTGCCACTCATTAAGTAAATAATAATTAACTGGGGAGAGATGTCCCGGGGAGACTTGTCCTGGTTTTGCCACTCATTAAGTAAATAATAATTAACTGGGGAGAGATGTCCCGGGGAGACTTGTCCTGAATTAGCCACTCATTAAATAAATAATATTTTACTGGGGAGAGATGTCCCGGGGAGACTTGTCCTGAATTAGCCACTCATTAAATAAATAATATTTTACTGGGGAGAGATGTCCCGGGGAGACTTGTCCTGAATTTGCCACTGCTTTGAGTAAATAATTATTTCTGGGGAGAGATGTCCCGGGGAGACTTGTCCTGGTTTTGCCACTCATTAAGTAAATAATAATTAACTGGGGAGAGATGTCCCGGGGAGACTTGTCCTGAATTAGCCACTCATTAAATAAATAATATTTTACTGGGGAGAGATGTCCCGGGGAGACTTGTCCTGAATTTGCCACTGCTTTCAGTAAATAATTATTTCTGGGGAGAGATGTCCCGTGGAGACTTGTCCAGACAGAACATTATTTACATTTATTATTTACATTTGGGGAGAGATGTCCCTAGGAAGCCTTGTCTTCTGGGAGGAGCTGTCCACGGGAGACTTGTCCGTTGGGAAGAGATGTCCCGGGGAGACTTGTCCTGGGAGGACTTGTCCGGGGGAGACTTTCTGGGTGTGACTTGTCTCATATTCTTTTACATAAGCATATTTTCTATTTGTTTTCGTGAGTTATCTGTTTTATAAACCCTCTCGCGAATAATGTTTTCATTTAGGAGCCATCGATATGATACATAGAATAAAATAATTATACTTTTTGCTTATTTTACAGAAAAATTAGTATTTTATATTGGAGTCTTAGTTTTGTTAACAAATTTAAATATCAGTATCTTTATGCTTTTCGACAAGACAATTTATGCTCTTCAAAAACTTGTAAATATACTGTTACATGCTTTACAAAATGAGAATTATGTTTTGAAACTTACGTTCCTATATAAAATTTAAAATCGAACCATATAAATAAAAAAGGGTAAAAATTTTACACTTAATGTTATTTGAAAAAATGTTACATGAAAGTGGGAAATATTTATAAAATAATGAATTGCAATCAAATACTTTCATAGAGTTAAATTGAATTTAGTGCCTTTATTACAAAAATACTTTCAAAAACTGAATTAATTATATTTCATTGAATAGCAGTTAAAAATTACTGTAATTTTAATCATTTTTTATCGATTGGCTAATGAAAAAGTAGGTTACAAAATTTTCAATAAGAGTGACAAAAAAATTTCCATTCTTTCTTTAGATACCAAATCAGTGATAAAGTACCCATATTTCAGCAATTTGAAACTGACTGTCAAGAAAATTTTACTAAATCAAATAGTATGGATATGCATTGGTCCCGAACGTGCCCAAAATCAGCCCAATCTTCCATGGTTATCAACAATTACTCCAAAAACAATCTTACATGATTCCTTTAAATAAAGAAATTGAAGTTACCTGAATAATAAGAAAATTATATAAACGTCTTATGATCATTTAAAAATTATAAGTTTTCGAATTGAACCAAATAATAAGAAAAACATCTGTTTCGTTTGATACTATATTTAGGACCAAAATATACGCCTACGTAATAAAATGTGTTGGCCCTGAAAAGGGCCGATTGTTTGTGAGGGTGGTGGAAAAATTAAGCGCGTTCTCCTCGGATGCGACGGGCCAATTGGATGTCCTTTGGCATGATGGTGACTCTCTTGGCGTGGATGGCGCACAAGTTGGTGTCTTCGAAGAGACCGACGAGGTAGGCCTCGCTGGCCTCCTGGAGGGCCATCACGGCGGAGCTCTGGAAGCGCAGGTCGGTCTTGAAGTCCTGAGCGATTTCACGGACCAAGCGTTGGAAGGGCAGTTTGCGGATGAGGAGCTCGGTGCTCTTCTGGTAGCGACGGATCTCACGGAGAGCGACGGTTCCGGGCCTGTAGCGATGGGGCTTCTTCACTCCACCGGTTGCAGGTGCGCTCTTTCTCGCTGCCTTGGTGGCGAGTTGCTTTCGCGGTGCCTTTCCACCGGTGGATTTGCGCGCGGTTTGCTTGGTACGAGCCATTGCTTACAATGTTCAGAGTACAACTGACAACTGTAAATAAAAGTTTGGGGACGAAAAATTACGTATTTATAGCTTTCTGAACCTCTCCCACCGGTTAGTCAAGGAGAAGGGGAAACTTACATTCTGATTGGTGGATCGAAGCTGCCAGCAAGCAAGGATGAAAGGAGAAACAACCAAACCAATCAGTTCAGCCACCGTAATCCGTGGATGAATGAACAAGAGGACCTACCCCAGGAGTTTGCAGACTTCCAGGAACTGCTAGCGGCAACCAGAAGACTCAACGAAGTATGTAACATCAGCAAAATGTTAGAATTAGTTAAAAAACTTACAATAGAACTTTCGCAATGCACAAACGACATGGCTAGATTACAAGTTTTTTATAGATTAACTCAAAGTAATGGTAATAAATAAAAGTCGCCTATCTTCACTCAGAATAATGCATTGGAATGCCAATGGAGTAAGAAATAAAATCAGCGAATTAAAACATTTTTTAAATCTTTATAAAGTAGACATATTACTACTAAACGAAACAAAATTAAAAATTAGTTCAAAATTTTATATCTCCGGCTACCAATGCTTTAGGAAAGAGAGAGATAATGGCTCTTGTGGTGGTGGAGTTATGATCCTCGTAAAAAATGATATCCAAGCTACAGAGGTTCCTCTAAATGTAATAAACTTTGAGGCTGTAGCTATTAAATTGTCAAATAATTTAACAATTGTCTCAGTTTATATACCGCCAGACAAGAAAGTTTCAAAAAATGACTTAAATATCTTAAATAATTTAGGTAATAAACTTTTGATTTATGGCGACTTAAATGCTAAAAACATTTACTGGAACTGTAAATCAAATAATGCTAATGGTAAAGCCATATTAGATTTCGCAATTAAACAAATGTTCAATATACTTGCTCCAGATGGATATACTTTATATCCATATAATAGAAATTCTCCTAGTACAGTAGACATTGGTCTTTCAAAGAATATTAAATATAATATTGTGCTGGATATCTGTGAGGAATTTAACTCTGACCACCTCCCTGTCCTTATTTCTCTTTCTGGAATTACAAAATTAGAATGCGACATACTCAAAACCCCAAATTATAAAAATGTGAACTGGAATGCCTTTAGAAAAAATATTGAAAACAATCTTGTAATAAATAATAACCTAAGGACAGACTTGCAAGTTGATGATAGCATAGAAAAATTAACAACTTGCATAAATAACTCTTTGCATAACTCTGTTCCATTCATCAAGGCAGGAATTAGTAATAACTATGAATTACCTTCTGACATCTTAGAACTTATTAAAATAAGAAATAAGTTAAGAAAGATTTTACAACGTACTGACAGTGAATCAATCAGAAAAATAAAAAATAGGCTGACCAACACTATCTCTAGAAAGATTATAAAATTCAACAATGATAATTGGAGTAAAAAGTTGGAAAGATTAAAAGTTTCTGATAATTCACTTTGGAAAATGTCAAAAAATTTCTTAAAATCAAACTCTGGTACTATTCCTGCCTTGATTAATGGAGGTGATTTAGTTTTTAATAATACAGATAAAGCCAATCTGCTTGCGGAACAATATAAAAAAGTTCATAGTATGACAGGCAGTTTGGGAGATTCCGATACAAATAAATTAGCTAGTGACAGTTACAAGGAGCTTGCAAGTTTGTCTTTCGACGAGGATGAAGTAACTCTTACTTCACCAAATGAAATTAGATTAGCGATTCGTAGCACCAGGCCTAGAAAAGCACCGGGGCTAGATGGAATCCAAAACATTGTTCTTAAAAACTTACCAAAGAAAGCTGTGGTTCAATTAACGTATATTTTTAATGCCTGTTTTAAGTTATCCTATTTTCCATCTGAATGGAAAAAGGCTAACATTTTGCCTTTTTATAAATCTGGTAAAGATAAAAAACTGCCAGCAAGTTATAGACCTATTAGTCTGTTACCTACAATTAGTAAAATTTTTGAAAAAATTATTTACAATAGAATTTTAGATTTTGAACATGTAAACAAAATACTCATACCTGAGCAATTTGGTTTTAGATCCAAAAGAAACACGTTACACCAACTTCTCAGAGTAACTAATCACATTAGTACCAGCATGAACACTAATAGGTCTACAGCTCTTGTGTTACTTGATCTGGAGAAGGCCTTTGACACTGTCTGGTTTGAAGGGCTTCTCTTAAAATTGAGGAACCACAGTTTTCCCATCTATATTCTCAAAATATTACAAAGCTATCTTAAAAATAGAAAATTTATTGTCTCAGTAAAAGGTAATAATTCAACAGAATGTGACATAGCGGCAGGAGTGCCGCAAGGCTCCATACTTGGGCCGGTGCTTTTCATATACTATATTAATGATGTACCTCGCGTCAAGGTAGATGAAACTACTGTCTGTGATAGCATACCTAGAATAGCCATATTTGCAGATGATACTGCAGCATATGTAACTTCGTTAAGTCAAAAACTTGCTATTAAAAAGTTAAATGCTTATTTGGAAGTCCTCCTTAAATTCTTCCATAAATGGAAATTAAAAGTAAATGTTGAAAAGACTGACTACATAATGTTCACGCGAAAACGCGATGAAAATGACCTACCGAACTTGATTATTGATAATACAATTATTGATAAACAAACTAAAGTCACCTATCTCGGAGGAATTCTTGATAAGCATCTGACTTTCACTCCACACATTAAAAAAGCTAGGAATAAAGCTTTTAAAGCTATAGGAGCTTTACATAATCTTATTGGTAGGAAAAGCTCTTTGAGCATAAAAAATAAACTAATTCTTTATAAAAGCATCGTTATACCAGTCATGTTATATGCGGTAGCTATATGGAGCAATACATGTGATAGTAATTTAGAAAGTCTTGAAGTTATTCAAAATAAATGTCTTCGAATGATAACTAATGCTAAGCCCAAAGACAGGAATGCTGATATTAGGGAAAAGTATGGCATAAAAACTATTAAAGAACACATAAGAAATTTAACAATAAATTTCTACAAAAATCAGATATCTCATCTTTCAGAACTGGATGAAGTTATTTTATATACAAAAAACAACGTTCCTTTCAAAACAATTACTAAAATGCCATATCACATACTAATGTAATTATTCTTAATTACTCCAATTGTTATCTATTTCTAAGTAACTCTTTTATTCTTTGTTATCTAGTTCTAACCATAGTCTTTATTAAATATTATTATACTCTAGTCTTAATGTTAAGTACACACATGAAAACATATAGGTTTTTCTTGCTATTTTTACCTATTATATTACAAGAAATTATATAAAATCAACAATATGACATTGTAAAAAACAAAAAATATTATCATGTAGGATTATATTTCTTCTTCTAGAAATGGTTGCCTTATTACTGTAACAACTAATTGTATCAATACTATGTACAAAACTATTTTGAAGATCAATAAATAATGCTTTTAAATCGCAAAATCGCGAAACATCATTCCGAGTTTGTTCTTCGTTTAGTTTGAACGTTAAACCTTATTCTCTGTGAAAATGACTGGTCGCGGAAAGGGAGGAAAGGGATTGGGAAAAGGAGGAGCAAAGCGGCATCGCAAAGTGTTGCGTGATAACATCCAAGGTATCACCAAGCCCGCCATCCGTCGTCTCGCTCGTCGTGGTGGAGTGAAACGTATCTCAGGTTTGATCTACGAGGAGACTCGTGGTGTCCTGAAAGTGTTCCTTGAAAACGTGATCCGTGACGCCGTCACTTACACCGAGCACGCCAAGAGGAAGACCGTCACCGCTATGGACGTTGTCTATGCCCTCAAACGTCAAGGCCGCACTCTTTATGGTTTCGGCGGTTAATTTTTCCATCATCGTCATCAAAAAACAATCGGCCCTTTTCAGGGCCACCAAATGATTTTACGTTGGAATTGACTTTTGTCTATTCATTTTCAAATATCTACCTGCAAGATTTAAAGTTTTATTGATCCGCTATACATGCATCTGCCATTTTGTAATCGTTTCCTACTTTCACGTTAGTTAGAAAAAGTTTCAAAGAAGTGAAAATGTGGTAAATGGTACTCTTATTTAGTGCTAACTGGTTTTAGTTTCGGAGACATTTTAATATTTTTCCTTTGTGAACTTTTAAGTTTAGGTATTAAAATCCCTTTTACCTATACTTCGATTTTTGTCAGTGCCGTCATCATAAGGCGTCTCTGGAACCCCATTTTGTTTTTTTTATTAACCTTCTTTTTCTATTTGTGTTTTTAATGTAATTATTTCTTACATAGAAGTACTAAATTTAAATGCAATTTTTTATTAATAAAATTTGTTTAAAATGTAAGGTATTTTGTTTTTATTCAGTCTAATGACCATCTAATGGCAAAGTAGAACTTGTTTGATTCGACTTTACGGTTCTAGCAGAAATGATTCTCTTGTAGCCAGAGAATATAACATTTTTTATTTCCATTCTAACTTTACCATTGGCTATCTCAGTACGTAGCCGGAATATTTTCAAGGTCAAGTCAACAATTTATAAATACTTCTGCGGTTATAAATTTGTTAACAATTAATTAAAATGAGTTCCGGGAAACTTTACAAACTATACGTTGGTAATTTAACCTCGATAAAATAACGATTAAAAGTGTAGTAATGAATAGCTAAAAATTGGTAGATAAAAAATGAAATTTATTTTTGGAAAATATGTTAATTTCGTAATTTCCAGTCCATATTTTGTGATTATTTATACTATTTTTCTATCAACGTTATGATTCATGAAAATGATGTCATTGCCATGTAATAAATTCTGTTGCATTACGTGTGGTAACATCGTTTGAAAAGTATTCGCATTTTTGACGTTTCGAAGACGAACGCATTGTTTACGTTGTGTACATTCGTAACAAGTGTCAATTCATTTGGTATGTATTGTTTAGAATTTTGATCCAAACTTGTCGTGTTTTTTACAAATATGAAAAAATTTTTAGGTTATAAATTTTCTTTTTTTTCACTTTTTCTTAACTTTTTTTTTGTATTAGAAATATAGAAATATTACTATATTTGTAAATAATTTAAAAAATGGTTAAAATAGAAAATTGAATATTTCGGTTTTTTGGTTAATAATATAACAATAATTTTGTTTTTTTTCTGAAAGGTTCTGAAAGGATAAATAAAAAATATGGGACAAATGCAGGAAAAAAATCAGGAAGCATTTGTCGTTGACGAGAATGACAATAATGGTTTGATATTGAACAATCAGTACATTCCTGAGGAAGTATTGGCCAGTGTATTGTATCACGTTGATCATAAATCACTGGTGAAGTGTATGTTAGTTTGTAAACGATGGAATTATTTGATACGCAATTACGTGTGGAGGAAAAAGAGTGAAACGATTCTTGGTCGATTATTGCCAGCTGACGATGAACACTTGCCATGGTCATTGCACTATCTGATTTGTAAGCCGCACGGACCGTTTGAGAGAAATTTGGTGAGAAATCATTCCGGTAGTGAGGGACTCAAGAAACATTGGCGTATCATTCGTAGTCAAGGTAATAAATGGTCAATTGAGGAGCCGCCGGTTGGCGTACCGGCTTTACCGGAAAGTGAAACATTGTTTCATGAGAAGAAAATATGTTTCGTCACCTCCTTCGATTATTGTAGTAAAACGCAGACAATTGATCTTATCAAGGAAGGATTAACTGCCCATATTATGGATGAGGTCCAACCACATATTCAAGTGAGTTTCATTAATATTTTCGTCATTGTAGGAGAAAATGTTTCTCCACTGAGAGAAAATCGAAGTTATAAGAACTATTCTATTCTATTTCGATTTATTAACCAGTGACTATTTTCTAGTTTAGCGAGTGGTACAGTGCCCGATGGGACTGCAGAGCTTGCTATGAATGTTCAGTGACACTACTCAAGGATGATGACGAAGTTGTAGTATCATTTGAATTCAACGATATTCTCGAAGGTGAAAAACAAAATGTTTGGTTGCAGGTAATGTTTCTCTTTCAATTTTCAAGTTTCCGAAGTTGGTGTCAAAAATAAATTTTCAAAAAAACCAATGTTTCAGTTTTCCATCACCTTGGGTGTTAAAATGTTTAGATTACAAATCAAAATCTCCAAATGAATAATTTTTTTTTGGTTTTGTGGGAAACATTTTTAACTCCAACTTTAGAAATCAAAAGTAAATCTTTGGATTAATTTAAAATAAATAATATTCACTTTGACAGAGTTTTGTTCGTCATTTAAAAAATAGAGTTTTCCTTTCACCTTTTACATATATTTCTAAAATCGAAAAAAAATAATTTATTAAATCTTCAACTAGGTGATTCATTTTTTTTAATTTCAGGTCAATCACACTTTTGAAAATTATGGAAAAGGCGTAAGAAAAATTAGACTATGGCATCAGGGGAAAGATCGACAGTTTTGGTATGGACATTATGGTAGTAAAATGGCTGGTTCTTGTATCAAGGTGAAAATTCCATTACTTCAAGATGAGAAGAAAAAAGGATAAAGTTATGTACAGTATCCATAAACAAAACACTACCATCGGTTACTTTTATTTTACTTTTTTTTTAAATTCGATATTTTTAATAAATTGTTTATAATTAATTGTATACATGGTAGGAACATATTTTCTGTTATATCGAGAAATTTCTTCAAAGAATGAACATTTTAGATTGTACCAAAAATATTGTATATAAAAGTTTTTACTATTCTCGACTTTTCGTCTAATTTGCGAGATAAATCTGATCAACATTATAGCTCGAATAAGTGGTTCTTTTACTGTAATATATAAATTTACTTGTTGAAAATTGTTGCTCTCTAGAACACTGTATTTTCAATATGAAAGTTTTAACATCTTATTTCTAAAATTTATATTTACGTCTCGTATACACTAATTACAAGAAAAATTTATAGTTACTGAAAACGTTATTTATACACATAAATCAAGCTGGTTTTGAAGTGTATTATTTTCAATATTTAATGCATTTTACAAAAATTACCTCTTGCTTTTATTTCTCACTGAAAAAACTAATTTTATGTTCATCTCTATAACTGTAAAACCAAAAAAAAAACAAAAAATTTACTGAAAAAATTCGTTTTTTAATATGCAAATTATTTTATTTGTAGTTTACTGGCTGTAAATAAAACATTTTTTTAATTTTTCAAGAAAAAATTCAGAAGAAAAGAAAATGAGGCTTAAGAAGGAAGAAAGACATTTTCTATCGTATTCTATTTATTAAGTACTCGGTTCGCGTATAACGTCTACATAATTTTTTTTCATACATATTTATAATTCATATACGAAGAAGAAGGAACGAAAATTTTTTCAATTCAGGATAAACTTATATGTAGATAAAGATTGAAATAAAAGATCCGACCAACATTTTATAATAAACTTCTATGTATGTACACATAAAAGATCTCTTCATTCATTCAATTTTTCAAAAATGCTTTGAAAAAGATCTTTAATGAAAACAATATAATTTTTCAATTGTTTAGTTGATAATTTTTCAAGTTCGCGATATCCGAGAGATTTTTTTTCCGAAACATAATGTGACAATATTATTACAATTTTAATTTTATTAATATAAATTATTACAATTTTTATAAGTTCCAGGGCATGTCGAAATTGTAAAAGTTAAATAAACTCGGAATTCTTGCAACGAAGAGTAAAGAATAAAATTCTTTAAAATATAAAACTTTACAAAATTTCCAATCCCTTCAATTTTTTAAAAATTATTTTTGGCAAAATCAAAATATTAATTGCAGGTTCTCCAAAAAACAATTATTTTTTAGAATTTCTGAATATTATTGATTATTAAATCTTTTAATTTTTAAGCAAGTTAACAAGAAATTTTGCATATTCAAATATTATTATTATTATTATTATTATTATGTAATTTAATAAAAATTTTGAAGAATATTATTAAAATATTTTAAATAGTTTCTTTCTTTCTAAGTATGAACATAATAGAATTCCGGTGAACATTCTATTGTCATTATGATATTAATTGAATGTTATTAGAAATTGTTTAAAATATTAAAATTCTATTGAGAAATTGAATTAAAATATTATATAGTACCTATTGAAAAAATTCAATTTCCTTTAAAAATTTTATAACAATTTTTTTTAATTGTTTATAAAAATTTTTGAGAATAAAGGTGAATTTCGCATATTGTTTAGTTTTTAAAACATTCGACATGCCCTTCATGAAAAAAACGTATCGTATGTGACTGATAAAAAATATTCTCGTTTTATGTAAGGAAAAAAATCTGATTTTTGATTCACAATCAAGAATTTAATAAACATTGTTGTAATTTATTAAAACATGAGAAAGTTATAGGTTATGTTCGGCAAAAGAATATTTTGTACAATAAGTAAAATCACAAGATCAGCACTTGTGGGAAATTTTTGTTTTTGTTTTCAAGCGCTGTATATAATTTTTTTTAAATATATCTAGAAAAAAATTATTATTGCAGGTTTTTTTTTAATTTTACGACAATAAATTATATATATATATTTTTTTTATATATTTCTCTCTCTATCAATCTGTATATATAGTTTTGTGCTTTGATAACGGTACTAAATGCGACAAACGAAAAACACTTCTTTTATTTTTTTTGTCGCAGTTTTCTAAATTTGAATCTTCGGCAATATAAATACACATCTTATAGCATAATATATTATAGGAAATTTCCTATTTATTTTAATTATAATAATAATGCATCACTTTTAAGCGAATAAATTATAATCTTCTCTATTTGTTTTTCTTTCTTTTCTCTTTTTAGATCTTTTTGCAAAACAAAAAAAGCGCTTATTATAAAATTTATTTGTCTACTTTGTGAAATCTTAATTAAAACATCTTCTATATGGTGGTATCTCAGCTCTATAAAAATATCCTTTTATATAAATAAACTGAAAATCATTTATAAGCCTTTATTAAATCACGAGTATTTTTTAAAATTGTTTCGAAGTAGAATATGATAAAAATTCGTATTCTTTTTGTTTGTTATAAATTTAAAAAAGAAAAATTTGAAAGTACCACCTTTGAAGCAAATGTTTATTAACAATTGTTATAATGATAGAGCTGAGTTATCTATTATAGAGCTGCTTTTATTCTATTTTTTGGTCTGTTATTACGAACCATCAGTTAAAAAATTTGCCTCATCGTGAATTTTAATACAATATTTAATATGTTTATATGAAGATACAAAATGTCTGGTTCATTCAAGCTTCATATTCTTACAAGGTTTATTATTATATACGTTGTATCAAGAATTTATAATGGAAAAACTTTGGTCAAGACATGTCTTCTATTTTATAATTCGTATTTTTATTCTTATTTCCATTAGATGGAAATAGATTTTTTTCTATTCATTTCTTTTTTTTTGTAATAAAATCCTTGGAATTATAAAAAACTTTCAGCCTTATCGGTTTAAACTATAGAAATGTAAGTATTGCAGTTAGTAAACATTGTCCTTGCATTAATTGTCGCGCGTTTTTTTTATTTCAGAGAGGTTATTATGAAAATCTACGAAATAACATTTACTAAAAGTTTTTAATCTCTTTTTGGCTTTTGTGTTTTTTATAAAGAGTTTTTTGATTTTAATTTCTTCTTGTCCTTCAAGCATTTTTCAATTACTAAATTTACACAGTTGTTAGATAATATATATGTATAAGTTTATCGCTGAACATAACCTAAAAATTAATTTGTCCCGCCAAATATCGTATTTTAGGTTATGTCAGTTGACAATCTTATAGACGCGTATAAATACAAGAGATTTGATTCGGTTTTTTCAGTTTCCGAATATTTTGATGCTTTTGACATTCAGGGTTGCCATAAAAAATTTAATTTTTTCCCTGAAGTTTCCCTGATTTTAAGAAAACATTGTAATAACTTTATTTTTAAATAAATATTTAATTATTATTTTATCAAGAGAAGTAAGATTTTCAAAAATTTCAAATTTCAAAACTTTTTTTTAAATTTATAATTCAATAACTTATAAGAATGTTTATATAAAACATGAAGATTAGATATATCGATAACTTCTTCACAATTATTTTGTTCCATAATAGTCGCAATTATTAACTAAAATTTTAAGGAGAGGGTACACTGATGTTTTTAATTACATCAAGAAAAGAATTTAAATATTGCACACATTTTTTATGAAAACTTCAATGGTCAAAAATGAAATCGATTAGAAAATATTTTCATCCTTTTTTAAAAGTTTTATTTTACTTGAAAATTGCGAAATTCAGGCGTAATTTAGTAGAATATATTTTTTTGAATCAAATAAAAAATTGTTAAATGAAAAAATTGTTTTCTATCATTTTTGAAGTATAACAATATCATTATTATTTTAACCAACATTCATTTGAAAATTCTTTTAAATAATTGAATTCTTTCAACGAATTTTAATAACATTTTCAAGAATAATTACATTTTTCGAGTCATTTGATTAAAATCTTATTAAAAATAATTGAAATTCTGCCATAAGTATTATTATTTAAACAAACAAAAAAAAATTATGCAAACTATTTTTAATGATTAAATTCCTTTAAACTTTTCTTTATTTTAGAAAATAATTGAACATTTGTGTAGATCTTTGTCAAAATTGTTTTTTAATAATTGAATTATTTTAGAAAACTTTTTTAAAATAATCACAAATTAGGTATTGAATAGTAAGAAAAATTTTTTGGAAGTAATTGAAATTTTGAGCTGAATTTTATTAAATATTTTTAAAATTAATTGAATTTTATTACTTTTGACAAAATTTACATATTTACATATGAAAATAATTAAATTACTGCAACAATTTAATGCAAAATTTTAAAACATTTGTTTTTTTTAGAAAAAATTGTAAATTCTGTTTTAAATAATTGAATTCCTGTGGAATTTTTATTATTTTTAGAAAATAATTGAATGTTCGTGTAGAATATTAACAAAATTTTTGTTTGATATTGAACTGTTTTGAGAAATATTTTATTAAATTGGTAGAATATTGAAACACATAAAATGAAGAAAAATTTTTGAAAATAATTTAAATTTTGCCATGAAATGAATTAATATTTTTGAACACTCTAAATCTGAATTAGTGAAAAATTTGTTTGAAAAAAAAGATTAAGATTAAGATTTAAGATTTTTAAGATTTAGAGTGAAAGTGGTTGAATTTTGAATATATTTCAATTTTTAAGATTAATATTGTTATTTATGAAAATTTTCTTAATATAATTGTATATTGGCAAAGAATTTTGCTATTTATAAGGCCCGAATTCTTTCAAAGAATTACGTCAAAATTTTTAAAATTGAAATCCTGATTTCTGCAATTATTTTTAACTTCTTTAAAATTCAATTTTTAAAGTATTTTCAACTAAAATTGTTCTATAAAACCATTAGTTTCAATAACAGTAATTTGATGTTAAAAAATTTAACAAGTTTCAGAAGAATTGAAATTATTATCAAATGTTTAAAAAAAAACTAATTCCTTTAAAATTTTTAATTAAATTCATACAAAGTTGAAATTATAAATTTTCTTTTAAAGTTCGTCTAAGTATTTATGAAAATTGTGAACTCAACTCTTTTAAAATTCAATTAATTTTGAAATATTTAAGTAAAATTATTCAAGTTTATTTAAAATTTATTAAAAAATAAATTATTGCTGTAGAAGAAATTGAGGATTTTGTATATTAATTAGAATTCATGGTAATTTTATATAGTTTATACAGAAGTGAACAAAAAAGACATTAAATTTTAGATTTTTTTTGTATGAATTCTAAAAATTTAATTTTTTAGTACTTTTAATAAAAATCCCTGATTTTTCCCTGACCTGTCAGTGGCAACCCTGATATTAGGTATATTTATCGGAATTTTACAGAATCTGCGTTATTGTAAATTCATTTGAGCGAAAAACTTTTTTTTCCCTCTTTTAAAAGTCATCACACGGGAGACTCTAAATTCTCTATATATTATAAAGTTTTAAATTTGAGAATATTTTAAGATATATAAAGGCCTAAATTTTTTGGGGAAGTTGGTATAATGTGATGGGGAGGGGGGGGGGGGGGTTATTTACCGATGTACCCATCGATGAACAGCTTCAACCCATTGTGCCTCAGCGCTATCGTCTTCTTTCTCGCCTTCCGCTTCTTCTCTTTCGCCACGATCAAGATCACTACACGAATTCGTTGACGGTGTTCTCGAGGCATAAACATTTCTTGCTCTTAATTCTGCCAGGAAGTCGTGTTCCTGTTGATAGCGTCGTTGTAATTCCTCCCGCCAAGAATTACCTCCTCCACTGCTGTCGTCACCATCTTCAGCGACCTCGAAGTCTATGGGTTCAATAATGAAAAGAAATCATCATTTTTTTATTTCATATTTTGTTTTTTAAATATAATAATTAATATTCATGAATTTTTTTTTTAAACAGCGACACAACAAAATTGACAATAATTTACTTATTCCGGAGGGTCAGTATTGTTAAATCACTATTGCGAACCTTGTAGACTGTTTAATTATTTAATTATTACATTTTGATTTGATGATATTCAATTATATTTATATAATTTGTAATTCGATAATTCTTCTAGAACACTTTTCTTTCAAATAACAAAAATAAAATTAAATCTAATTTATCATTTACACATACAATCTATAAATAAACCGATAGCAATAATTATCCGAAACGAAATCAATAAATAAATTAGTTTTTAATGATAATTAATATATTTTTTAAGTCTATATGTATAGATATGAATTTTTATGTAACAGGCACAAAATATTTTACCATTTTTGCGAAAATTAAGATCTCCTGGCGGATTTCAGGGTCTAATTATTATTATAATTATTGATACGTCTACGCAGAATAAAATATATAAAATTTTAATTTTTACATGAGAAAGAAAAGGATAGAAATACCCCCTCTGTCCTTTTCTAGAAAAAGACCAAACGATATTTCTATCTTTTTTTCTCTCATGTAAAAATTAAAATATAATATTTGAAAGTTTCATTCTGCGCAGGCCCGGTGATGAATACCCCAAAAAGTTCCTATTTCGAACAGCGGAATAATTTAAAGAAAGCGCGCGAAATTTTAAATTGTAAACGTACATGAGACCAAAATTATGAAAATTTCTCTCTCTTTTATCAATATAAAAATTCGAATTTTTCAAGAAAATGGAATTCAGAAATAAACGTTGTTTAACAATATTATTTGCATTGTTATAAAAATTAAATTTATCAGAAATTCATTTTAAATGTAAATAGTTTTAATCGCAAAAATTTTAAAAAGAAGAAATTATATATGTAAATGTGATTATAAATATGAATCACTATTAAGCAAACTCTATACTTTCTTTTGTTGGAAAACAAATTTATTTTGTAAAAGAAATTAAAAATTAAACATTTTTCCATCTTCATTAAAAAATGGGATTTTTTCAATTCAATTAAAAATGAATAAATAAACTCCAAGGCAATTTTATTGCATTATTTAAAAATATATGTAAATTAAAAAAATCGTTATAATTGACAATGAAATATAAAACTACTCTTTTTTCTTTTCCCTAAAAAAGTTACAATTTTTATTTTTAAAAATTGAAACTAAAAAATATGCATATTTGCCAAAATTTTTTTATTTCGAAAAAGAAATTGAAATTTCTCTAAAGCTTTGTGTTTAACCCTCCGTCACAAACCTAGGGAGGGATTCCCTCTATGCATAGAGGGAATAACAAAAGTTATTTAAAAAAATACTGAAATCATGATTTCAGTATTTTTTAAATAACTTTTGTTTTCCTCATTGCAAAATAAAATCAGTTTCTATACCTTTCGACAATTAACTCCTCAACACATTTTTAGAAAAACATTTAGTTTAAACATAATTAATATTTAATTATGAAGCTTCAAAGCCAGAAAAACACGAAAAAGTGAAGTTATGTTAAATAAAAAAATCAAGTTATCAAAACATTTTTTGTTCCACTGTTGGTTAATGACAAAATTATATTATAAATATAATTAAAATAAATTATTTAATGATTTTTTTGCTTATTTGTTAACGTTACATTATTTTTACATGTAAAGTGTAATTCTTTTGAAGATGTGCATTCGTATAATTAATTTTTATTTTTGAGACCGAAAGTTAATTTTATTAATTTTATAATTTAGAATAATTTACTACATATTTGTAAGTTTGTTTTAAAATTAAATTTTTGTTGATTTCTTTGTTTATGTTATAATGTCGCTTATTTTACAATGTGGTGAGGGATTCCCTCTAAACGTGTGAAATAAGACGTAATTTTTTCCAAGGTGTGTGACGGAGGGTTAAAAAATTACTATATATATATATATTTATCAAACTTTTTTATTCATTTAAAAACAGATTTTAAATTCAAATGCAATTCAATTTTTTGAATTATATAAGAATTTCATGAATATTAATTTAATAATATTTTTTTTCAAATGCAATTTAAAATAATGCAAATAAAAAAAATTGTCAGTTAAATTTTTGTGAAAATAATCTTTGTTTTTCCAATAAAATGAAAAATTTCTTATAACATTTTTAAAAAACATTAACTAAATATTTATTTCTGAATCACACTATTTTTAAAAAAATTTATATACTTTTTTTTGAAAAATGAAGAAACAAGCTAAAAATGTAAAATTTTATGCATTCGTAATAAAATAAATATTTTTTAAATAAGGAAAAAAAATCTTGTTCAATATTTAATTTTGGTAAAGTGATCACTTTTTCTAAAACAATTGTTTCTAACAAGTTTTAATTTCTAAAAAAAATTTTCTAAAAAGTTATAATTTCTAATATATTTTATATTCTTAAAATTTGTTGAGTTCCATAATTTTGATAAAAGTTAGAAAATTGTTAAAAAATTTAAATTAAAAAATAGAAACTATTTTGCTTATTTTTTATTTCTGAATCACAATTTTGTTTACAAAATTATGAGTTTATTTTTGAAAAAGAACAAATTTTATAAAATTCCTCTTTTTTATCACAATTTGTTTTGCAAAATCTGTCCTTCTTTAGAAAAAAATAATTTTCATCATTTTTATACAAAAATTTCCAAAATAAATTTATTTATAAAATATTTTTTAAACGAATGTTTTAATATTTTTTGGAAAAAAACCTCTGTAATTTCTATTTGTGGATTTCGATTTTTAACAGAGATTATTTTAAGATTTTGTTAAAAAATTTACATAATTTTGAATGTTGAATTTTGTTAGAAGGAAATGTAAATTACCTTTACTAGAAGAAAGAACTTTAGAAAATCATCTTTATAAGACAAAAGTTTTTTAAAAATTCACCTTTATTAGAAAAAACAAAAATTTAGGAAATATAAAATAAGAAAAAACAGTTTAGAAAAACTGTACCCTAACCTTAATTTTTAATCAAATTTATTTACTTTTAAGTTTAAATTCTAAAATAGTAAAAAAAATGTTTACTAAACTGCATTAGTAACTTTAAAGTTAGTACTAATTAATAGCAATTTCTACTAATTTATTAGTGAAATTTACTAATTCAAAAGCAAAACATCAGTCATTAATTTCAGTTAGTAAAAATGTTTACTAACTTAAATTTAGAGAGTAAATACATTTTTTTTATAATAAAGAATAAGAATGTTACTTCATTTTTAATTTTCAAATATATTTTTATAACAAATCTTTGTTTTTGAAGAAAAAGAAAAATTTGTTGAATACTTATTTAGGGAGCGTTCATAAAAGATGAGACGTCTATTAAAAATATACAGGAAATAATTTTATACTTAATCTTTACTTCTTAACCCTTTTGCAATGCAGTTAAAAATTGCTTGTGGGCATAAAACTTCCCGAAAAAAATTTTCCACAAAAAATGTGATTTCATGATTTTTGGGTCGCTGATATCGAATTTGAGGAAAGTTTTTCAAAATTCAAAATGGCGAATGCAATATGGCAGATAATTTTTAAAATCGATGCGTTTCGATTAAAATTCATTTCTCGTGTTTTAGGGGTCATTGATTACGAATCTTATGTCAGATGTTCAAAATTCAAAAGGTCGACCAAATTTTTTTAAAGTTGTCGGATTTGTCTAAAAATATATACTCGAAAGTTTAAAATAAGTCATGAAATTCGAATTTAATGTGAAATCTTAAAATTATCCACCATTTTGAATTTTTTAAATCTGACATTATATTCAATCAGCGATCCCGAAAAGTTTCAAACGAATCTGGGAAATTTTTAAATTTTTGTAGTCGCCATTTCGGGTCAGATATTTTGAATTTTTTAAATCTGACTTCAAATTCAGATTCAATGACCCCAAAAATTTACAATTATAGATTAGATCTTTTAAAACCCATGAAGGCTATATTTAAAAATTGTTTAAAAATATTAAATTTACGCATAAATGGCAAAGTGCGCCTCTTGTATAATACATAAAACATTACACATTCTATAAGTATAATGAAACTTAAAATATTTATTAATAATATCATTCGGCAAACTTAATGCTCTTTTATAATCCAGAAAAAAGAAACATCTATTGGAAAACTTATATAATCTAAATATATATATATGTATCAGCTAGAAGTAATTATCTAAAACTATAAAATTGAAAGACTTCGCGAACATCAGGCACTGCTGAAGCATTTGTAAATGTGAAAAGCAACTTTAAGGTTGTCTATAAATAAATATATATATATGTATATAAATATAGAAAGAGAAAAAAATTCTAAACGGATTCTCCTGTTTATGTAAAGCAGTTATATATATGTCATATATTGTAATAGAGAAAACATCAAGATTTGGAAGAAATATAATATATATATTGTAAGTATATAAAAAAGTTATGTGTGCAAGTGTCTTGTGATATTTTTTTTAAAATTTTTTCGGTAAATTTAAGACAAAAAAGAAAAAAAAATTGAAACTAGAAAAAAGATGAAGAAAAAATAAACTTACCTAGCGGCTTTCTGAAGTTATGGCGGCCAAAGTTGTGAGACTGATCCTCCTGGTCTGAGTCTGCAAGCCACCAGGACACATTCAAAGAGGGTGCATATCACACACATTCCACAACATGTCTAGGGAAGTTCGTCTTCGTTTTTTTTTTTCTTATAATGCGTCTCGTCATAAATTTTAATTAAAAAATCAAAAAATGTTTTAACGTTAATTTTCAGGGCAATAAAGTGAGAGGGGGACAAAAACAAACTTTTCAAGGATCAAGAAAAAAAGAAAATAAAATACGTCTTGGTTTTTTCTTTGTCATTTCGCCTCTCGACTTGCTGAAGGAGAATAAGAGACTAAAATGATTCTAGAACTAAACTAAATTTGACTTATGCAGGAGAATGCAATGAACACTTTTTGATTGAGATTGAAATATATATATATGTAAGTAAATGAAAATGTGTATTTTATGTATATTTATATATTTACAAATGTGCCAGGGAGATCCTTTTTTGATAATTTCGTATACAAAATTGTTTATATATTCGGAAATGGCATTCATTTTTTTTCATACAGCATTCAGGTTAAAAATTACTATTTTTAATTTTTTGAATACATTTTTAATTTTTTGAAGGAAATTAATTCTAAGACTCTAAAAAAATTGGAGAAGATAAAAATATTTCTCAAAATAATAGGTAAATTAAAAATTAAAATCCATTTATTTTTAATTATTAAACTCCCTAGATTCAATGTCTAATGATTATAGAAAAATTGCGAACATCTTGAAATTCAATATGGAGGTATTATTTTCCACCTGCGAACGTCAAGGTCGCCGTGAGATGTCAGTTCAGTTGATAAAGACAGATTCCTTGCCACCTGGTGATGACCCTAGCGTTCTCAAGTGGAGAAATTAATCCACCAGTTTTTTGTCACCGTTAATATTTAATTTCCATTTCTTATAATAATCGAAAAGTTGAGATATTTTTGAATTAGGCTTGAAACATAAACGACTGTATTATCGGCAAATATTGCCAAAACTATAAAATGTATTAGTTTTAAAAATGGCGGATATTTAAATAAAAAATTATTCGTATTGAGTTCACAATTTTCATAAATAGATCAACTTCAATTAGAAAAATTTAAAAAACGTAGATTTTTGGAAGATTTTAATATTTTAAATTCTTCTAATGAAAACTGAAACATTAATCATTTTCATTGACAGTTGATCGTTTTTTTGTATTTTCATTTAAAAAATTGCAAACATAACCTATAATGTTTTGCTTCTAAGGTCCCTTTCTTCAGATCGCGTCACAAATTATTTTTATAGATAATACAAAATTTACAGGGATTCAATTATTTAGAATATAATTTGCTTTAATATTTTTAATGAAATTCAATTATTTTAAATTTGTCTACAAAATTCTTCGCAAAAATTCAATTACTTTTATAAATATTAAATTTCATTTTAGGAGTTCAAGTTTTCATTAATAATAAAACTCATTGCGTAGTTTAAATTAGTTTTAGTAAAATTTCAACTAAATTCCTTGAAGAACTTAATTATAATTAAAATTTATAATTTAAAAATTTATAATTTTTTAAAAGAATTCAAATTTAGAACACATTTAATTATTATTCAATAAGTTATCTATGTTTGTATTTAAAAAATTGAATTCTCGTAGAATTTTCTAATAAAAATTGATTTAAAAATTAATTTGTGTTAAAATTTTAGATAATAGTTGAATATTGAAAAAAATTGTAGAGCAAGTTTTTGTAAATAATTGAATTTTAAATACGTTACCAATTAAAATCTTTAAAAATCTGAATTTTTCATACTTCTACTTCAATTTGCATACATTTTTCGAAAAAATTTAATGTTTTAAAATTTAACATTAAATTTTTCGCAGTAATTTAATAATTGTTTTCATAAATTTTTAAATTCTTTAACGGAATTTAAATTCATAAATAATTAAATCATTCGGAGGAAATCAATTATTTTCATTAGAAAATAACAATATATATTCATTGCAAGCATTAAATTATTTTTTTAAATTTTAATAAAATTTATTGTAAAATTTTAATTGTTTGCAAAAAATTTTCTGAATTCAATATTTTTAATCTATTTTTAAAAAATAAAATTTCCTAAAAGAATTCAATTATTTAAAAAGATTTTTGACAAAGTTCTATACACGAATATTCAATTATTTTTTAAAATATAATGAAAATTTCACAAGAATTTAATTATGTTAAAGAAATGGAATTTGCATACATTCTTTCGAAAAATATCAATTTTTTAAAACTTTTTTATAAAATTTGTCAAAATAATTAAATTATTTTCACGAATAAAAAGATTCATTCCACATATTCAGTTATTTTGAATACAATTTTAATTTTTTATTAAAATTCCTCAAATGAAGTCAATTATTATTTGAACATTTGTGGATAAAATTCTTTATGAGAATTTAATTTAAAAAAAACATTTAATAAATAAATTATTTCTTTTTGTATTTAAGTATTTTACTTCTTGTAGAAATTTTAAAATAAAAATTGTTTTAAAAATAAATATTTGTTTAAATAGTTAATAATGTCATTGTTTAGGATTTTCAGTCTAAGAACAAAGATTGTTTAAAAAAAAATGCTTAAAGAAATATAAAAATCAATTTGTTTATTTAGCAATTTTTTAGTGGAGAGTTAATAATTGTGACTATTCTAAAAACATTATAGTGTGAATTTTTAGAAATAATTAGATTTTGAAAAGATTTTTCAAATTTTGTCAATTATAAAATCATTAAAAATTTGAATTCTTCAATAACAACTTTTTCGAAAATTATTAAAAATAATTGATTTAAAGAATTTTATTTGAAAATTGTAAAAAATAATAATTGAATTGAAATGATGAAAACAATTTTTAAGGACTTACAGTAACATAATTTTTATAATATAAAGTAATGATTTTATAACTCTGTCACATTTAATTATTATTGTAAAACATGAAGAATGCTTAAATTGAATTTTAAGAAAGGTTTGAATTAAAAAATTTTTAATTAACGAAAAATTCTAATATTAATTTAGAAATTTACTGAAACTTCCTTGGCTTTAAATGAAATTCTCTGACATGACACTGACCCTGAATTCGGTAAATTTTTTATTTTTTGTTCGCCATTTTGAATTTTTTAAAAACAATATCAGATTCGTAAACAGTGAATCCAGAAACCCTCGAGTAACAAGTTTCAAGTGAATGCGATTAATTTTTAATTTTGACACCCGCCATATTGGATCCTCCATTTTGAATATTATAAATCTAATTTCCGTTCGGTACTAATCAGTCAAAAATTATATAGAGTCTATTTAATTCATTGCTCAAAAGAATATATAATTTTTAGTTCCTGAATGCCATATTTGAGATTAAGCACTAATAATGAAAGTACGAATGATACATCATGCTCGTGATGAGTTGGAACGATTGAAACATGATAAAAATGATAATGACATGTCTTTA
Source organism: Leptopilina drosophilae (assembly GCA_032873175.1). Lineage (NCBI taxonomy): Eukaryota > Metazoa > Arthropoda > Insecta > Hymenoptera > Figitidae > Leptopilina > Leptopilina drosophilae. The sequence goes on from CM065486.1 coordinate 11,880,553, forward strand.
GAAACATAAATTTTTGAATACAATGACAATGACCTCTGAATGAGAAAAAGTTTCTTTAAACACCGAAATGAAAAACCAAAAAAAATTAAATATGCTCCTATCGTTGCTACTCTAAACGATTCGTATCATATGAATCCCAAAAATGTCTCTTTTTAAGAAATCTTTGAGATTCACACACCTAAAACTATAAATGAAACACTCAGTAAGTACTCTCACCTGCCGTTCGCGCTCGCAACTGCGCAAATAAAAAAAAAATAAAGAAAGAAAATTTTTAAGAAAGTGATATAAAAAGATACCATGATATCGATTTCATTTCTTTATCATCGATCGCATGGTCATAGTAAATATTTCCGGCAAACTGCATTTCATCGAAAGGAAAAAGAAAAATATTATGTATTTAAAAATAAAAATCAGCATTCACATCGGAGAAAATATAAATATTAGTGATAAGGCCGCTGATTCTGACACTTGACGTACCTGAATTTAATTCCCTGACGAGAGTCGACATTGCATTAGTAACGCTGTCGGCAGCTACCAACAAATCATTCCTTAACGATCTTCCCAAGCTATTGTTCCCACTGCTCGATCCACTTCCGGGCAAACTGTTTGTCCTGAACGCAGACCTGACATCGAAAATCTCTATTTTCTTGGCGCAAAGCAAAATAACTTTCAGCACAATCAGAACAAAATTAAAGGAAAAAAACCAAAAATATCGTTCAGCATGCTTCTTTTTATTACAAGCTCAAAATAAAAATATTTTTATTCATCAATCTACTGTACACATATAGGACTAAAACAAGCGCACATTAAGCTGTACACATTTTTTTTAAATGTAAATGTCGTCTCATTTCTATATAGGTATACGCTATTTAATTATTTCACATAAAAAATCATTCTCTTTACCGCGCATTCTTTAAATACTTTTTCTTTTTCGTAATAAAATGCGGATTTTCCGCGCTTAGGTGTCGATTTTTTACTTATATATTTGTACTAAGAGTGAAATATCGAATTTTTAATACACACGAAATAAAATTTCCATTAAATATAGAAGGTGTAGTGCAAAAAATGGAAATTTTAATTCTCATCACTGTAATACCATGCTGAATGAATTTACAAATACAAACAAATTATTATTTATATGTATATATATAATTACAATTAAATCGCATAATCATTTCGATTTATAATTATTTCAAATTGTAACATTCTATAAAGTGATGAATGCATTTTTTTTGTTTGAAATGTGTTAATTTAAAAATAGTGGACGGAATCAACTTAATTATGAGAAAAATGCGAAATATAACTTAAGAGGGTGTACACCACTTGTAACTTTCGAAAAATCTACTTTTTTCAAAAGTTTTTTAATTTTGTCATCAGAAGACACAATATTCATTATTTTTTAAATTAAATCTCTGGACGTCTAAAGTTTATGAAGCATTTTATTTGTATTTTTATCATTTACTGATTTTACTGTAACAAACTTTTTTTCTCCTTTAATTTTAATACTTTTTGTTGAACAAAAATTTAAAAACTTGTTCTTATTTATTTTTCCACAGGAATTCAAATTTTAAATTTAATTTCAGTGAAACACCTTTTAAAATTTAATTATTTACAAAAATTGAAACTTTAATTCATCGAAAATTCTTCTTTAGAATTGTTAAATAAAATTATTTAAAACTTTAAGAATTTTTAAAGAAAGTTATGTAATAATTTTTTATAATAAAAATATAAATATTTTCATACTTTTGCTTCCCTTAAATTTTTAAAAAATTTAACATAACTATCTTTTAAAAGTTAATTAGTTCTTAAAATTCTTGTTGTAAAGCTTTAACAATTATTTAAACATTTTTTTTTTGAAATTTATTATCAAGTTGAATGTATTTTAAAAAATACAATTATGTTAATATAGATAATTTTTAAAGATGAAAAATAAGATTCTTTAAAATAGAAAATACATTTTAATAAATTTTTACAAAATTTCCAATTGTTTTAATTCTTTAAAAATTATTTTCGATAATTTAAGTATATTTTCAAAACATTTTAATTACTATTTTTCAAGAATCTAATTATTGTTTTTGAATTTTTTTATTAAATCTTTAATGTTAAGCATTTTTGTAAAACAATTATTTAAATACTTATCGTTTATTATTTGCTTATAAAATTTCAAAATACTTTCAATATAAAACTATTAACAAAATTTTTTATATGAAAATTTAAACTGCAAGTCTTTCAAAATTCAATCATTTCTTCGAATTTTTGAATAGTAATATTCAACACTTAATTTTTAAGGTAACTAATAAATAAATAATTTTTTACATTTAAATATTATATTACTTTTACAGTAGATAGAATTTCAAAGATTTCAATTTAAAGATTTTTTGAAATTTAATTATTTTCGAAGAAGTATATTTTAACACTTTTAATAAATTTTCTAACGTTTTAATTAAAATTCTTCTTAAAATGAATTTTTATCGGAATTCAAATATTTAAATACAAACATAAATAATTCATAAAATAATTAATTATTTTTAAAAATTGCATCTGTACCGCTTTATTGAATTTTTGAAATTTGAGTTAAATTTTCTTACTCCACTTATTTTATTATTTACAAATTAACTGTTAAACATTAGACACGAACAATTCGAACTGTAAATAAAAAAAATTGGATTTAAAAATACTAACTTAACATGAGGACAGATTATTATTATATTTTTTAATAAAACTAATTTACCATAAAAAATTTATAAAAAAATATTCAATTTTCTATGCTCCTGATGACTACTTCTATAATCATTTATTGATTTTACATCTTTTCATTTTGTAATTAATTTATGTACATAAATTACTTTTACATAAAAAAAAATGGTAAATTATTCAATAATATAATTCTTTTTCAATTTTTCCAACTATAATATAAATAATTATAAATAATTTAAATAAATTGTTAATGTTGTAAAATGTGTACAATTTGCAATATTCTCGAAATGATATTGACTTATTACAATAATATACTTTCATTAGCGATAAAATTAACAAATAAAAATAATTAAAAACCATTGCTTCAACTTAAATATTACAAAAAGCAAAGATTGTCTCTTTGCTTCGAAACATACAATAAAGAAATTCTTTTATATCCACCGAATGAAATATAATATTCGAATAAATTACAAAAAAGTAATAATAATAATAATAATAATAATAATAATAGATTACAACGAAAATGAATTGAGCAAATTTCGAAATCAATAATAAAACTATAATAAAAATTTGAAATTTAACAAAAACATTTTTTTCGCTAAAGTTTCAATATAAGCGAAAATGAATTTTTTTTCCTTCAATATAAGAGAGTATTTAACAGAGCTACTCTTAAAAGAAAAGTTTTTTAAAAATAATATAATTGAATATTTCGTTCTGATAAATTATATTAAAATTGATTAAACATATTTTTTAAATTCTTATATACATTTTCTTAAATATTTTTAAAAATTCCTTTTAAAATTCTTAAATTCTTTTTAATGCTATTTTTTAAATTCTTTTTAAAATCCCCTTCAAAATTAGTTGTAAAATATTTAACATATAATTTTTTAAATTACTATGAGACATGAGAGGTTTTAAAATATAAATAAGTAGCTAACAAGCCCAAGACTTGAAGAAGCGGTCTACCCTCCACTTGGACGCAATTTTCTTTTTAGATTCTACTCCCTTTTCTTCAGTGCAGACCGCTTCTCCCATTCCTGTACTTACTAATTTCTCATTTATTGAAACTTTTCGATTAGAAAATACCACCTTATAAAATTACTGCGTTACTTGATAAAAATATTTAACATTACTTCTGAAAACGCATTTTCTATTATTGTTTTATTCTTCAATGTAACTGCAAATAAAAATTAATAAAATAATAAGTGTCGAAAAATAATAAAAGTCGTTGATGTTTTTGTTTTAAAAAAAATTACTCGACGGTGATAAAGCAGCACACAACGATTACAATGTGGAAAAATACTATAAGCATTTTCGTCATGCTGTTTTTTTCTCTAAATTTGTGTTTTTATATAAAAGAAATCATGCTCATTTTTTTATGAATAATCGAAGAATTGTTACATTGGTCAAAAGTCATAATAAAAAATTTTGGGTGAAAGTATTTTTTACGATTATTTTTGAACTAATTTAAGGATCCCTAGAATATTAAATGTTGAGTACTTTTAGGATTTTAAAATTCTATAATTTCTAGAAATCTTTAACTGTAAAGAAATTCTATGGTACATTATTTTTTTATAATTTACTCTTAAAATGAATTTTTGCTTTTAAAAATAGTTCTATATAGGTGGATTGTGGTTAATATTGAAACAGCAGTGACTCTAAAACTGTAGGTTTTTCATGAAACCAAAATTGTGAAAAAATCAGTTGTATTACATTCCTCATTATTTATTTTATTTTATAAACAATTAAAGCTGAAAGTGATAAAATCATTAATTCATTATTATAAAAATATTGTTGCTATAACTTAAAAATTTTTATTAATTCAATTCTTATTTTATAGAATTTTTAACTAAAATTCTACTTTCAATTAATTATTTTTAATAATTTTTGAAAAAGTTTTCTAAGATTCTTCAAAACCATTTGTTTTTAATTCAATTTTATGAACTTTTGATTAGTTGGAAATTCTTGAATTAAACATATTTTAGAAAAAAAATTCAATTAATTTTATAAAAAGTTCAAAATATTTTTCAAAAACACTAAATTTACAGAATTATTAGCAAAAAGATAAAAAAGATTCAAATTTTTAAAGAGTTTAATTTGAATACATTCTAGAACTTAATTATTTTCCTAAATTAACGCTATAATAATGAATTATTATTGATTTTTAAATCAATTTTTATTAGAAAATTCTAAGAGAATTCAATGACTTAAATAAAAAAATAATTATTGAATAATTCAATATGTCTTGAACTTGAATTTTCATAAAGAATTTTAGCAATAAATTTTTAAATAATTGAATTTTTTTGACTAATTTTAATACGTTTTTTAAAAATAATTATATTTTTGAGAAATTCGATTAAAATAAAAAATGAATTTTATAATTTATGAAAATAATTGAATCTGTGCAAAAAAAATCTTCTTAATTCTTAGAAATAATTCATTTATTTTTAAAAATAATAACATTCTTCGCAAGAATTAAATTACTTCTGTAAATAATAAAATTTGAACACGAGAATTCAATTGTATGCAAAACAATTTTAATAAACTTCAACAATAAAGTATTTAATTATAATTTTTAACAGAAGCGATTATATTAAAAACTTGAAAGAAATTTTTCATAAAATTCAATTACTTTGAAAATTTTCAATTAAAATTATTAAAGAAAATAGATTATTTTTAAAAAATTCAAATAAATTCTTCAAAAGAATTTAATTGTGATTTTAAAAATTGTTAATAAAATTTTTCGCTAAGAATTCAATTAGTTTTGTTAATAATAAAATTCTTCAAAGGAATACAAATTTGACTTTGATCAAACCATCGATTTATATAACAAAACAAATGATAACTTCAAAAAAGCATTATTAAGTTACATAATGTCGACGAAATAGATACTTTTATTCTAATATAATTTCTTTAGATCATAACTGTAAAAACTAGTCTTTAAGTTAGATTTAATATCTACTATATCATAACACAATCATGTAGTGCCCTTTAATGGTTTACACCGTGGGCTAATTCTATTACAAATAAAAAAAAATTATTTTTAATTTAATATAATAATGATTCTATCACTCGGTTTTCAAATTAATTATGTGTTGAAGTTAACGATCACGTCTTGACTCAGAATGATCGTTTACTTCAACACATAATTATTTTTAATTTAATTGTAGTAAAATTGGCAAGAATTTTAATGATTTTTATGACATTAATTAGGTATAAAATTGAAAAAATTAAAACATAAAAATTATTAAAAAACTTAGGAAACAGGAAAGCAAACAACTTCAAACTGAGAACAGATTACCGGAACAGAACAATTATTAATGTAGAAGTAGATAACTCAATAACCAAATTTTTCAGGATTTAAGGGCATGTCCAAGTTGTGAAATGTAAACAAACCAAAATGTAAACAAACAAAGCACTAAAATCACATTTTTCAAAGAGCCTTTTTTCTCACAAAAATTACCATTAGAAAACTTATTTTTACAAAAATGATGAATTAGAGTGTCAAAGTTTCCAAAAAAATCATTTTTGAGTGTGATCAATAAAGAGCAATTAATAAAATAACTTATTAAAATGACCTGTAAAATAGCATTTTTGACGCGTCGCGAGAAATAAACAGTTTGAGTATATCAACCGCACTGACGATGAAGAAGTCTCATATCAGCGATTGGACCTTCAACATGTGGAAAGGGAAATTTTTCCCTTTCCTCCATGAAATTACAAGGAGAAAGGGTAAAAACTTCTTCATCGTCCGTGCGGTTGATATAGTCAAACACTTTAATTTTTCACTATGTCAGACGATTGCTCTACGCGCACGCGCAGACCGTGCCAAGGACGCATTGAAAACACTATGCAAAAACACACATTTTGTTTTACTCTGAAACTCACTTATTTTCACATACTTTCAGGTATACTAGGTATAGATACCAAATTCAACACTTCAATTTACCATTTTCATAAAAAAACTGTAAATTTATATTCATTTACGAAAATGTGATGGTCGAAAAAATCCTCAATATTCGGTCTTCTACTGCTGCTTTTTTTCGACCATCACATTTTCGTAAATGAATAGAAATTTACAGTTTTTTTATGAAAATGGTAAATTGAAGTGTTGAATTTGGTATCTATACCTAGTATACCTGAAAGTATGTGAAAATAAGTGAGTTTCAGAGTAAAACAAAATGTGTGTTTTTGCATAGTGTTTTCAATGTGTCCTTGGCACGGTCTGCGCGTGCGCGTAGAGCAATCGTCTGACATAGTGAAAAATTAAAGTGTTTGACTATATCAACCGCACGGACGATGAAGAAGTTTTTACCCTTTCTCCTTGTAATTTCATGGAGGAAAGGGAAAAATTTCCCTTTCCACATGTTGAAGGTCCAATCGCTGATATGAGACTTCTTCATCGTCAGTGCGGTTGATATACTCAAACTGTTTATTTCTCGCGACGCGTCAAAAATGCTATTTTACAGGTCATTTTAATAAGTTATTTTATTAATTGCTCTTTATTGATCACACTCAAAAATGATTTTTTTGGAAACTTTGACACTCTAATTCATCATTTTTGTAAAAATAAGTTTTCTAATGGTAATTTTTGTGAGAAAAAAGGCTCTTTGAAAAATGTGATTTTAGTGCTTTGTTTGTTTACATTTTGGTTTGTTTACATTTCACAACTTGGACATGCCCTTAAATCAAAATTCTTTAACTTTTCCAGGTTTTTTCAAGGTTTAAAAAAAATTCCCTGACATTTATATATACATAATAATTTATATGTATTATTATCACTACTTAACAAGTATGGTTAATTTTTTCTAAATATTTTTGCTTTTCTAAAATTACTCATTGAAATTGCCTTTATCGGCATTAGTGATAAAAAGATTTTGGTTGTTATTTAAAAACTCTTTTTTCAACTTAATGTTTTTTGCAATAATTCTTTCAGTGCCAGAAATATGTTTGTGTTGTTTTATGTAATTAGAAGCTAAGATTAATACTTTATGTCTAATTTCTTCTCTAAAAGATTTGACAATTCTTTGGGAATACTCATTATGTAATTCTCTAGATCTTTTACAATATTAAAAATGTGCGAATTCTTTAAAGTTACAAAGATTGTTGGCAACATTTCAATTTTTAAACTGCACAATTTTGGCAACATTTCTGAAAAACCCCAAAGTTGTACCTAAATTTTTTAGAGTCCTTTCACATACTTTTATCAGAAGACTTTGCCTGTAAAATAGGCGACTTTTGACCAAATGTGCTTCTAAATATTGATCAAATGAAACAGCTCGTATCTACTTGCTAAGCATTCGTCCCTCCCCATTTTAAATTTGACTATTATCATTATATGTATGTCTTTATCTCAGTTCGCAATACAATTTCCTTCACATGCCCTCCTACCTTACATCTCCTCCAACACAAGAGAGACTATCCGGTATAGGATTCTGTACCGTTCCTAGTATTGCGTTTCCAGGCATATTGGCTACTGACGTTGTGGGCACTGGACTTTGGTAGCTTTGGGACATGGTGTGTTGATTCTGATGCTGTAGTGTCGAGAGTGGTCCACCAGGTGTTGGTGGTGCTGATCTGCTACTGGGAATTGCACCCGGTGGTAGTGGCGGGGATTTTGTACTTCTCGGTGAACTATTTGGTGTCGATCTCGGCGATGCTTGGTGATTCTAAAAAAAAAATATTCTCGTCACGAATTATAAATCGTTAATGAATCAAATCCAATAATGCCCTATGTTCTTAAGAGTGATAATGTTCATTCCTTATTATCAAACCTATTAATATTTCAAGATTACGAAGCAAAATGGAGAAATGAAATCCATTAATAGAGTCGTTTTTACTGGGTCGATGAGAACAAAAGCGGAGGAATTCACGTAAATGATTGAATGATGATTGAATATTTAAATATATTAAAGATCCCTCAAGTTGGCATCAACGCTGAGCATCGAAAAATGTTTTTTTTTACAAAATCGAAAAAATAACAAGAAAAGTTTTTTCCTTCTTCAGTGAATGAAAGAAGTGAGATGGTTAAAATTTTATCAAAATAAAAAATAGTTTTTGATTCTGAGCGTCGACGCCAACTTCAGGAACGTTATATTTAATTGGATCGTATAAAAATCTCTAGATCTGAAGATTGAAAGTTCGTTTTATTCTTTTTCTTAATTAAATAAATGAATAACAAACCTTCAACATTTTCATTAAGCCCTCGAGTTGTACCATAAGTTGCCGCCTGGAATCTTGAAGGGTTGCCAGATGACTCTCCAATTCGTCTTTTCTTTGTCTAAGAGCCCTTAATTCGGACATCAAAGCGGGATTTTCCAACCCAGCTGCCTCGATCTCTTGTTGTCTCCTGAGAAAAGAAATCTGTCGTTACTCTGATTGTCAGTCACGAATAGAAAAATGGACAACAAATTTCCAATTCCCAGATTTTAACAAAAATGAAGTCTACTTTCGGCCAAAACGTTCCCATCAGGGTTGCCACAAAAATTATATATTCTTCTTCTCTGATTTACAGACAAAATTTTGACATGTTTCCTGACCCTAAAAAATATGCTGATTTAGACAAGAAATTATTGTATATTATATATTATAAAAGAATTTTCTATTATATTTATTTACGAATTTTCTTAATTGTAAAACTATTCAAAAACGCCAAAAACTTTATTTTCAATTAAATATTTAATCATTATTATTCTTCTATGAGAGCTAAGATTTTCGACACTTATAAATCAAACCTTTTGAAATTCAATTACTTATAACAATTAGAAAAGGTGACCGAGTGATAAAACAATTATTTTTTATTATAATATAAGTGTTTTCTTACTGCAAATTATTATTTTTTAAATTGTTAATGAAAATTCTTCTTTAAACCAATTATTTTTAATATTTTTTGAAACAGTTCTTCTTTGAAAATTTTTAAATTCATTTATTTACAATTTAATTTTACGTAAAATTTCTATTATTCGGAAGCTGTTCAATTGAATATATATTAGCAAATAAAAACATGAAATAATTATTTAAAAATTCTATAAAGTTTTTTGTGTCAAAAATTGGTGTCATAGAACTTTTAATTAAAAGTATGAAAAATTCAAAGTTTCAACAATTTTAATTTGAAACCTTTAAAAAAATTTAATTATTTCTCAAAAATTCAATTATTACCTCAAATTTGAACAGAAATTAATTTTTAAATCAATTTTTATTAAAAAATTCTATGACAATTCAACTATTTAAATATAAAAATTAAATAATTTATTGAATAATTGAATGTTTTTAAAAATTGTATTAAAAAATAATTTAAATTCAGTTTTATTATTTATGAAAGTAATTAAATCGCTATAAAAAATTTATATTTTTATGAAAATAATTACAATATTGCCAAGAAATTTATAAAAAAATTTTAAACAATTGATTTTTTTGAAGAAATAAATTTTAATTCTTTTTTTTAAATGTAATTGAATTTGTTGTAAATTTATTATTGCTTTTGAAAATAAATAAATTTTTGCGCAGTTAAATTTTTTACAATAATTAAATTCATTTACGAAATTTTATTAAAATGTAGTTGATACATTGAAAATTATTAAACTGAGAAAAATTATTGAAAATTGTTAAATTTTGAAGAATTTCTTAGACGAATTTTAATAATATTTTTAACAATAACTACATTTTTCAAAGAATTCAATTAAAATTGTATTGAAAATAATTGACTTATTGCGAAGAATTAAAAAAAAGAGTTTCGAACAATTGATTTTTTGGTGAAAAAATTTATGAAAGTTCTATTTTTAATAAAGAATTACTGTGAAATTTTTCTATATTTTAGAAAATAATTGAATATTTAAGTAGAATTTTGTTAAAATTGTTTTCAAATAATTGAATTATTTTGGGAAAATTTATTATAATAATAGATATAAAAATTATTAAATACAGAACAATTTTTGAAAAAAACCAAATTTTGTCATAAATTTAAAAATAAATTTGAAAATTGAATTTTATTACTTTTACTAATAATGGATTTTTTGTGAACAATACTGTTAATTATGAAAATAATTGATTTCCACCGAAAGATTTTATGATTTATAAAAATAATTAAATCCTCGAAAAGAATTTTAAAATTTATAAAAATAATTAAATGACTGCGAGGAAATTTGTGCCACATTTTAAAACATTTAATTTTTTTGAAAAAATGTATATATTGCAAATTCTATTTGTAAAAATTGAATTTCTGTGACATTCCTTTCTGGAAAAAATTCAATGTTTGTGTAGAATATTATCAAAATTGTTTTTAAATCATTGAATTCGTTTTGAAAATTTTATTAAAATAGTAAAATAATAAAATTTCGGCATGAGTTTTATCAAAATTTTTTAAGTAACCGAATTTTGCAATGATTTTTATGGAAATTTCTTAAAATAATTAAATTTTATAGAAGAATTTTACTATTTGGAAAAATAATTACTTAAATGTCAACAATTTTTTTTAGAATATTTAAAAATAATTGAAGCAAAGAGTTGCATGCAAAAAATTTTATTAATTTTCAAAACAATCAAATTCTTATGATGAATATTGTTATTTATCAAAATAATTGAATTTTGAGAAAGCATTTTTCTTTTTATAACAATGATTGTAATGTTGACGTGGATTCTAAAAAAAATTTTGAAAATAATTTTATTTCTGGAAAGAATTTTATAATATATTTATTAAGGTAGTTCCTTTCTTTAAAGAATTCTATTAAAAGTTAAAAACATGAAACTAATTTCCACAGAATTGTAATGAAATTTTTTAAAAATAATACTTAATTGAATTATTTACATCTTTATGGCAGTCCTTCAATAGAAATATGTTTTTTTTAATAATATTACAAAAGTTTAGAATTTTCTTATAAATTTTATATATTTAATATTTTCCAGTAATTTTAATAAAAATTTTCTACTTGTCCCTGATTTTGCGGACTAATTCTACTTTCCCTGACTTTTCCCTGAATTCTCTGAATTCTCTGATTTCCCTGATCTATAGCAATTGAAAAGTATTTATCTTGAAGCCAGAAAAATAAATTGTTAGTGACCTCAAGATTTAGAAGATCAAAAAAAGTTTGAGTAACAAAAACTAATTCCTGGAGTTGGATGAATTTGTTTGTCCTTTTTCTAAAAGTTCGCAATTATCATGATTCCTTAACATGTGTGATTGATGTATTTATGGTGTTGTATTAGTAAAGCATTAGTCCGAAAACTACTTCATTATTGTGTGTTTTGTAAATTTTTCTGTAGTGGTTTTAATCTTCTATTATCTATATGCAATATTATCATCTATGCAACCAAGGATTCATAAAGCAGAACTGAAAATCTTTTATAACATGCGTGATACTAGGATGGTACGATGGGATGATAACGAGGTTGAGGCTCGATATAGAGGAAATTAAACGACACAGGTATACCTTAACCTTGCAATCTCTCGCATTATTTCCTTGTTTTTCGCCTCTAATTGAGAGATCAATTCTCTTTGCGCTCTCGATGTTTCCAATGATGAAAGATTTGCGTCCGATGGTGCTCGTCCTTGCTGAAGAAATATCAATCAATGAACAAATCATTCAAAACTGAGCAGAAAGAATAAAGTGCTCATACACATTTTAAATTATTGTACTCACCATTTGATCCACTTGTGACATTCTGGAAGCGGCACGAGGCTGTGAAAAGAATATGAAAATAAATACGAGAGTTAATTGAATTAGTGACCGAAATTAAAACCGTTCCCTTTTCGTTTTGGCGAAGTGGGGATAATTCCTGGGTTAATCTTGTAAAACAATGATCATGTTAAACGACTTACAACAGTTCGTGCCTCTTGCGCCAATCGTTGGGCATATCTGGCTATTAATTTATGTTCGTCGTCCATTCTTGAACTATCCATGCTGATGAAAAAATTACATTTATTGTTAAAATACTGTTAATAGAAGAATGAAAAGTTTTCTCATAGATTTTTAATAAAATTACCTTCTCAATGTGGAACGACTGTCCATAGAACCGGCGTCAAACGGTGCCATGAATCCTGAATCCGGAAATCCATTATGAGATGGTAGGGGAGAAGGCGGTCTAAAATTCGCCAATTGGTAAGCAATTTAAATACGTTAATATGTAAAACATTTCTTATTTTTGAATCAGAATAGTACCAGTTTCAGTGACTTACACAATGTGTGATAAATCCAAAGTCTTCTCCGGTTGTTCCGGAAACCTGGGTATGTGATTCTTTCCCTTTTCGGGAACACATCGAAAGCTTTTTCTTAATGAATGTCCGATCTGTTTACTCGGTGACTTCTAATACGAGAGGAAAGACTCAATATCATTTCCTTTAGAGATACAAAATTTGACTAAAGAAATAAAACATTAACTTACAAAACTACTGTACTCCCTTGTGTCATGATCATTATTGTGAGTGCCCGATACTTTTCCCCGCCAAAAGCAATCCTGACAGAGCTGATACGAATGACACTTTTGACACCGATACCTAAAGCCGGTAAAATTTTCCTTGTGACATGCGTCACACATGGTGGGATGAGTCACTGAAATAATTTTTTGTTAACAACAGTCAAGAGACAATTTTAATAATGATTGAAACAAACTTTCGTTTAACTAGAAACGTACCCGATTCAACGGCAGCCACTCGATGATAAAGTGGGAGCCAAATTAAACAATGAGGTCCTGGATCGCACATCAGTGTGTCCAAGAAATCATTGACAGTGACTTTTGTATTCTGTAAAAACAGCGATGGGTAAAAAATTATTAAAACGTGGGGAAAAATTATTATTTTTAATCTGAAACTGATATTCACCGAAAGAAAAATCGAACTCGCCAATGATTCGGAATAACCAAAAGATGGCGATTCGTAAACGGCTGCTGGCAATGCTAAAACTTCTCTCAAGTATTCATCGAATCTCCAGTGGATCATGTGACCGTTGCTATCCGATATTTGTGAATAGATGTCTAAAAATAAATTTAATATTAGAACAATAATAAGCATCATGATTAGATGATGATCATCATCATCATCATCTAAATACATAAAAAGAAAACTTACATCGAAATTTGTCCATTAATTTGCCGGCACATAGTGTTGCAAGTGCGACTTTGACCGAAAATACCGAAATTTTGTTGCCCTCTCTAGAAAAGTTGGAAAAAACTTTAAGTTTTGAAATTTTTTTTTTAATTATTCAGCACAAACTATCCAGATAGCATTGCAATTTAGAAATAAATTTATTTATACACATTCATTTGGAGTTAAGCACAGAAATAAAATGAAAAACATTTGCTTTCATAAATCTATGACCTTTGCTTAAATACAAGACGAAAATTATTTGCCAATTAAAAAAGAAGTTCCCAATTCTGAGGTAAATTGAAATTAAAAAAATCTAATTTTATTTCTGTAACAATCAATCAGTAGAAATTTTATTTAAGATTATCTCGAAGATAATTGAACTATAAATTCTAAAAATCTTCTCTACCGCTATAGAAGACAAGATATGTGCACACTGCGGTGAATAATTTATTTCATTTCGAGTGTATTTTAAAATTTCCTTTCAGAATAATATTGTTACTAACACTTTATATTTAGGTAAACAGAAATAAATTCCAAAAATTCGGGAGGTCTAGATATATGTTACAGTTTGTTTTTCTTAAAAAAATTCTTAAAGAAAGTTCCAGGATTGCCACAGATCAGGGAAATCAGGGGAAATTCAGGAGTAATGGAAAAAATTAAATATTTAGAATTTATAGGAAAATTTTGTATTTTTTGTATATTTTTCTTTGCCTTATGAATTATGAAATTACTACGAATTCTAATAAAAAACATTTAAATTTTTTATAAATCATATTTATGGAAGTATTTTTTAGAAAAATTTTAATCTCAATCCTGTTAAAATTAGTTTTAATTTTTATAATTTTAACGCAATTCTTTTAAATAATTCAAGTAATATCTTAATAAATAAATATTTAAATTATTATTAAATTTTTTTTTAATTTTCGTCAAAATTCAAATAAGTATATTCCGGATTTCTTTAAAAATTGTTTGTAAAATTTAATTATCTTTATAAATAACAATATTCATTAAAAGAATTCAATTATTTTCAAAACTAATAAAATTCTTCGCAAAAATTTAATTATTTTCATAAATAATATTGTTCATCACAAGAGTTGAAGTATTTTTAAAAATTATAATAAAATTCAATTACTTTAAAAAAATTTAATGAAATTCATGTCTGAAGTTCAATTATTTTCCACAAATTTTAACAAGAATTCACTTATTTAAAATTGAATATGCATAAATTTTTTCGAAAAAATTAAATGTTTAAAAATTTAGAATTAAATTCTTCGCAGTAATTCAATTATTCTCATAAATTTGAAAATTAGTTTCCTGGATTTAATTATTTTTGTAAATATTAAAATCATTCGGAGAAAGTCAATTATTTTCATAAATAATAATATTTCTTATTCATCACAAGAATTCAATTATTTTCAAAAATTTTAATAAAATTCATTGCAAATTTTTAATTATTTTCAAAATTTATTATTAATTCAATAATTTGTGTATCTATAATTTTCATAAAAATTCCGAAAGATTTTAATTATTTAAAAACGATTTTTACAGAGTTCTACACGAATATTCAATTATTTTTTTTAATTTTGAAAATTTCACAGGAACTCAATTGATGAATAAAAATAAAATTTGTATACATTTTATAAAAAAAAATCAATTTTTTGAAACTTTTTTTTATAAATTTCTTCGCAATAATTTAGTTATTTTCATATATAATAAAACTCATAGCAGAATTTAAATTATTTTTAATACAATTGTAATAGAGTTTTTTGAAAAATGTAACTGTTGTTAAAAATGTTATTAAAATTCGTCTAAGGAATTCTTCTTTAAAATTCAATTATTGTAAAAAATTTTACTAAAATTGTAAATATTTATTTATTTTCTTAAATAATAATAATTTCACAGGGAATGCAATTACATTAAAAAAAGAATTAGCATTTATTTGTTCGAAAAAATGTTTTTTAAAAACATTCAATTATTCAATGAATTATTTAATTTTTGTATTTAAATAATTGAATTCTCGTAGAATTTTTTAATAAAAATTGATTTAAAAATTAATTTCAGTTTAAGTTTTAAATAATAATTGAATTTTGGAGAAATTACTAACAATTTCAAATTTTTTAGACATAATTGAATTTTGTAAAGGTTTCAAATTAAAATCGTTGAAACTTTGAGTTTTTCATACTTTTAATTAAAAGTTAAATGACACCAATTTTTGACACAAAAAACTTTATAGAATTTTTAAATAATTATTTCATGTTTTTATTTGTTAATATATATTCAATTGAACAACTTCTGAATAATAGAAATTTCACGTAAAATTGAATTGTAAATAAATGGATTTAAAAATTTTCAAAGAAGAACTTCTTCGAAAAATATTTAAAATAATTGATTTAAAGAAGAATTTTAGTTAACAATTTAGAAAATAATAATTTGCAGTAAGAATACACTTACATTATAATAAAAAATAATTATTTTATCACTAGGTCACCTTTTCTAATTATTTTAAGTAATTTAACTTCGAAAGGTTTGAATTATAGGTTAATTATTATTAATTAATAGTTAGTTATTTTTAATTATTATTATTTTATTACTATTGTTAGCTCTCATGAAAGAATAATAATGTTTAAATATTTATTTGAAAGTGAAATTATTGGCGTTTTTGAATAATTTTACAATTTAGGAAAATTGTAAATATAAATTTAATTAGAACATTTTTTTCAGTATCTTATAATTTTTAAAGGAAATCAGAATATTCTTTAGGGTCAGGGAAAAAGTCAAATTTTTTTCTGGAAATCAAGGAAGCCGGGAAAACAAAATAAAATTTTTGTGGCCACCCCTAAAATGGCTACTTTTAGGCTCCATAAAGTAGTGTCCCCCTCTTAAGAAAAGAAAAATTAAATAATGAACCTTGTGGGAGTCCTTATTTTAATATTGAGAATTCCAACTGTTTTATACTGATGAATAATTTAATACGCATAGTCTGCAATATGTATAGCCATTAAACTCTGTAATAATACCATTATTATTTCCACATATATTGCTCACCATCGATTTAAATAAGCACCACAGAGTCAGACTTAACATTCAATTTAAATAATTGGGTGTTACTTTAATGGGGACTTAAATGTCAAAAACTAATCCTGGAACTGTAAAGTCGATAATTAAAGTGGTAACCGTATGGTTCTTGCAAGTGGTTTATTGTTTTATTGTCTTTACAAACAACTTAGGATCAAAAACTATCCGCTGGGCGCTTTTTGAAAAAAGTGATTGTATTATTTAATTTTTGTCAATTGTAAATTTTTTTTATCCACTGCGTTTGTGACAAATAGATTTACAGGCGTTATTTAGCAAACGATGAATGTACAGTGTATTATGAACATTTATCTTATGCTTACTCTAAAGCTAAACAGAAAATTAACAGATTACATTATTGTCTGTTCCCTATGGGATTTCGTTCTTATTTTTGACACAAAAATCAGTGCCTTAAAGGGTTAAATATTATAACAAGGTGATATGCTATCTGGACAGTTAATACCAATTATAAAAGAATATTATTCTCCGAATAAAGAACTCTATTCATGTGAATAAAAATAATGGTGTTAAAATTGACATACAAAGAAAATGTAAGGAAGGAAAAGAAAAAATATATATCCCTACCCACTGTATGCCGCTATCAGCCAATTCATAAGTAAGGCCGTTGTTGTGTCAACTTTAGCTTGTTGTGCAACTGGAACTCTTTTATTTAAAGCATGAAATAAGGAAGACAAAAGTGTTTCAAGTCTTGATACGCCAAGCGAACTCGACGGCTCTAACGTGTTGAGACCATTTTCCCTGAATGCCTCAATCACATTCCAAATGTCAACATTATGCACTGAAATTAAAATTTACAGTAAATTAAAAATTACAAAAAATCTTTTTTTCGAAAATAACAATTCTTAAATCCTCTAAATTCTAATTAGTGTTAATTAAAAACCCATTCTAGAAGAAATATATGTATTTTAGCTTGTTAACAAAATAGTTCTCAACAGAGTATGTTGTTGACCTGACTGGTACTCTTTAAATTGAAGAGATACCACGTCATAAGAGAAAAAAAAATTACAAACAATTGGCGAGTGCCATCTGGCACAGTATATTATTGGGTCAGAATATTTTTATATCCAATTCTGTCTTTTTAAAAGGAATGCCACTACTTTAGAATTTAACTCTTTTCTTTATTGCAGTACTTTTTTTTTGAAGTCTAAAAACTAAACTGAATAGTATTTAAATATTGATCAAGATTCTAGTTAATAGGCATTCACTTTTTCGAGAATTTTTTTCCCAGTGACAAAAAGAATAATATATTTCAAAGCTCTTTGGAGTTAATTTTATTTCTAGGAAGTACAAAGATATCAGGAAAATATTAAAAAGAAAAAATCGTGATTTTTTGAAGCAAGGAAATTGAAACGTTAAAGGTATTTTTCTCAAGATGATATTTTTAAAGGCAGTGCGACATCGATTATTTGAAAATCGTTAAACCGATATACTTGACATTTAGTTTGCTTAATTTATCCATATATAAATATACTCCCCAATCGAAGGCTTTCTTTTCTTTCGTATTTCTGCACTTCAGAAGAACTATTCTTAAAGGGATTCTGATTCTTTTATGTTTTTCCCAAAACCATAATGTCACTTTAATTATTTTTTTTATTTTTTGTAACACTGTGTTATGCACTGCATTATATAGGTAGCTTAATTGCTATTATATGGACAGAATTTATTGTACTCTCACACAGTAGTTAATTTTTTTCCTGCAACAGCTAATTACACTGGCACATAAAAAAATTGATGTTCTGAGTTCCTGATCAGACCTTAACTATTTTATGTTTTTGGAATCGAAGAAGCCGAATCGGAAGTTTATTTAACCCCATCAAATCAGGGTTTTGAGATAGCCATAAAAAACCAAAATTTTACACAAAAATTTTGAAATAAAGGAAAGTTCTAATCTCTAGGTCTTACCATGACTGCTTTAATTTATTTGGGTAGCTGAAACCGAATCTGAAGTCTATTTAAATTTATCAAGTCAGGATTTTGCCATTGCTTCGAAAAAACCCTCAAATTTTTAAAATAAGAAAAATTCTCCTTTCTAAGTCTCACCTTGACTACTTTCAGGCATCATAGTACCTTATATCCTCAAAAGAAATGAAAAGGGAACTTTTTTCTCAAAAAGGGACAAACATTTATTTGTTACAATTTGAAACTTTTTGAAATCTTATTATAATACCTGTGGAGAAATAATATTAATATTAATAACCATAATAATAAATATTTATTTTAAAAAAATGTATTTTCGCTCCAAATAATTACACAATTAAAGATATTGAAACATTGAAATATCGAAATATTGAAATTTAACAACTTATAAGAATATTATTAAAACATGAAGATAGATAATCTTGTCTTTTAATAATTGAAGATGATTAAAGTAATAATATATGATTATTATTTATATTACTAAAATATTTTTACTTCACCTTTTTTTGAATTATTTCAATCTTCTTAATTCAAATATGATTTTCTAACATTTTTAACTAAAATTATTCTTCAAATCAATTACTTTTTAATAATTTTAATAAAAGTTCCTTTGTGAATTTTCAAATTTATTTGTTCACAATTCAATTTTGACCAAATTTCCATTATTGGAAAATTCTTCAATGAATATTATAGAAAATAAAAATTTCAAATTATATAAAAAAAATTAAATTAAACTATTGAAAAAAAATTAATTCTACCGAATTGTTAGTTAAAAGTATGAAAAAAATCATATTTTTAAAAATTTTTATTTGAAACATTTTTAAAATTCAATAATTTTTTAGATTTCCTAATGCTTCTAATATTTCATTATTATGTAAAATTTTAACTGAAATTCACTTTTAAATTAATTTCTATTGCAAAATTTTATGAGAAATCAATTATTTAAATATAAAAATTAAGAATTTATTGAATAATTCAATGTTTTTTAAAATTGAATTCTGATAAAGAGTTTTAATTAAAATTTTAAGAATATAATTACATTTTTTGAGGAATTGATTGAAATTGTTCTAAAAGTGATTAATACTCTGCGATGAATTTTTATTATTTATGAAAATAATTGAATTATTGCAAGGTTATAAAAAATTTGTAAATAAACGAATTCCTGTGGAACTTTTACTGTTTATGAAAATATTTATGTAAATTTTTACACAGAATTTTAATAAAAAAATTTTTTAAATAATTGAAACCTTTAGAAAATGTTATAAAAGAAATAATAAATATATTAAAAATCATTGAATTTGGGAAAATTTTTGAAAATAATTGAAATTTTACCAAGACTTTTATTTAAAATTTAACGAATTTGAGAAAAAATGAAATTTTGAAAACTTTTGCAAAAATGTAAATTCTTTAAGATTTCTAATTAAATTTATTGAAAATTTAAATTTTATAGAACTTGAAATTCAAATATTTTGATGTTCATCTACTTTTAAAAATTGAAAACGCAACTCTTTTAAAATTCAATTAATTTCTAATTATTTAAGTAAATTTATTTATTAAGTAATTTGTATGTAATAATTTTATAATATTATTTAATAATTTTAATTCCTTGAATGTTAATTAATTATTTTTATAAAAAATCTAAACTTTATGATTACCTACACTCTGAAAAAGAATACAAAAAAATAGAAAAATTTGTTTATTTTTGATTAAAGAAAGGTAAAAAAGGAGATGAATCACCAAAAAAAAGGGGAAAAAGGTGACACAGTGTAAAAAAAGGAGTTAAAATTTAACCCCCAGGGGATTCTATAAAAATCGGACCCATTTTGGAGTTAAAACTCCAAGTTGAAGTTAATTTAATAATTAACTCCCTTTTCAGGGTAACTGCAAAATTTTGTTTTAAAAATCCCTGACTTTTCCTTGACTATTTTTTTCCCTGACTAACAAATTTTTGATTTATTTAATATTCTACATTGTTGATTAAATGTTTATAATGCTTTTTAAGTTACAATTTTATTTATAAAGGAAAAAATAAGATAATTCAAAATTGTTTGTTTTCAAAATAATAGGATTTTGATAATAATAATTTTAGACTTCTTTTGATAAAAAGTTCTTGACTTTTAAAGAATTTTTAAAAATTCTCTGACTTTTCCCTTTTTAACTCGAAAATTTTCACTCCCAACTCCAGTGACCTACTCCCTAAATTTGTTACAGTGCAAAATTAAAAAAAAGTGAAATGAATACCAACTGTAATGCCTGCTTAATTAAAAAAAAAAAATTTTTAAATTAAGGAAAATTCACATCTTTGAGTCATTACTATCACTTCTTTATTTTTTTTTTAAGTCGTTTTAAAAATTTCATGTTTTTTTTATTTCATGACAAAAACTAAATATAATTGAGTAAAATACACGGATAAAAATATGAAGTAATTTTTACTACTTTTATATAGTGAAATGTTTCTGGTTAATCATTATTTCTGTGGTATTTTTTACTACTTTTAGAGTAGATTTTGCTACGTTCAAAAAAAGTATTTGTAGAAAATTATTAGTAAAATTTACTCCGAAAGTAGTACAAGTTACCAAAAATGTTTTACCTTAAAAATAGTAAAAGTTACTTTATATTTTCTCCGTATAGACTTCAGAATGGGCTACTTCAGCGACCCCAAAAATCATAAAGCATAGTCATAGCAAGACTTTGAGATGGGAATTTTTCTTACACGTAAAAAAATTTTCAACTGGAACAGCGATTGCAATAACTAAAAATTTCGTTAATATATAGTGAATTTTATAGTTGTTCCAGGTGAAGATTTTTTTTCCTACAGTTTAAAAATTTTGGGGTTAAAATTTGGAATTTTTAAGCCTGACGTAATGGGTTAAATCGTTTTCAGATTCGTCTTCAGTAATCCCAAAAACATAATATAGTCATGATCTTATTATCATCAAGAGCTCAGAAGTTAGAACATCAATTTTTTGGGTGCCAGTTGCCACAGCTAAAAATTAGATATGAATAATTAGCAAACACATATTTCATTAGATCCTCGAACCCTTTATATACTTTATATTTATATTTATTATACCCTTTACATTTATTATAGAGTGAAAGAGTAAATAAAACATAATACTTTTATTAATTTTTTCGAAACTTACTATGAACCTTCTTCTGGATAAACCTGAGTTTGCAGGCGGTGCGATAAGAAGCAAAGCGTATGCTGTCAAAATTTTGTTGTCGTATCTCCTGCAACAGTTGCAGTCGACTTGCTTCACCGCTGCTGTTGCTGCCGGAAGAGCCAATAGCCCCGTCTTCAGCCATTTCTAGAGAAACACAATAAAAATCATTTTATTATCGCATGCAATAAAACTCGTTTTATATAAAATGCCTTTCGGAATGTTAACATTTAACATGTTGTGCTTTTATATACATATATATATATATATATATATATATATTTCTATATATACATAAAGAAGATGTAATCTTTAGTAGCACTGCGGGAAAATGGAAAAACTTTGCTGAAGCTTTTCCCAAGCTGGTTGAATATTCACGAAAACCCTGAGTCGTTCGTTATACAGCGGAAAATGTGGCTTCTTCCACCTACCACAAGAAAATGCAAGAAATCAATATCTACATGGTGGAAGTTAGCCCGGCCAGATATTATAGCAAAAGGGGAACCATTTCATTTAGTTTTCAGAAAATTTTAGAAAATCCTTTCCAAAAGAATTTTGAAAACATTTATTTTCTGCTCATACTATTAAAAACCCGTCTATATTTTGCACTTTTATGCGATATTTATTAACAAAAAACCAGAATATGCAGTTTTTCTACTTTTTTACATTATAGAAAGGATCTAAAACTAAATTTTTTTTATAAATTTCTTTATTTTAATTATTATAATACGTATAATAAATTAAATTTAATTAATAACTTAGTTTAAAAAATTTAATATATTTTACTGATTTTTAATTATTATAATTTTATCATAATACTAAATTAGTGCTTAATGTCCAAAATGATTATATTCAAATTGTATATAGAAAATTACGAATAATATGAATATACATTCACACAAGTGGTTTTTAATAAAAAGCTCCAACGTTTCGGAATAAAAATTATTTCCTCATCAGGGAATCTATAAAATATCTCATAGGCAGCAGGAGAAAATAAAAATATGTATAAAAAAATTAATGAATTAAAAAGAATATAATTTTTAATAATTATCAAAAGAACACGATTTACAATAAGTAACCTATATATGAGAATAAAAAGTAATAAAAAAGTATTAATAACTTGTAAATATCAAAATACAGAAAATTGTATTTAGCAAATAAATGTTGCTTTTATATGCTTTTTTTATAACAAATTTCATTTGACTGATCTAAATTATGCAAATTTATTTCCTTTTTATTTCTTAAAAATATTAGAAAATTGTTAATTCTTTAAAAATTATTATTAAGAAATAGATAATTCTATTTATCAATTGTAAATTTTAATTAAAAATGAAAATTTTTATATTTTTAGAAAATAAAGTGAAAAATTTTACTCAAAAAAATGTTCTGTTACATTTATTTACGAATTTGTTTCATTGGAAAATTATTCGAAAACAACTTTTTTTTAAAAATAAATATTTAATTATTATTATTTTTCCACAGAAATTAAGATTTTAGTATTAAAAGTATGAAAAGTATTATCATTATTTTACATTAAGAATATTGTTACTATAATTTCTTCAAAATTATTTTCTTCATTTCAATTCATTTTATGAAAGTAATAGGAAAAATTTTGAGAACTTGAAATAATTTCCATGTATAACTTCAAAGGATTAAAAAAAATTTAATTAAACTTTCTTAAAAAAATTAATTGTTTAAAATTGCCATTTAAAAATATTTTAATTTAAAAACCTTTTCAAAATTATTCAATTATTGAAATACAAAAATAATTTATTGAATAATTGAATGTTTTTTAAAACTTAATTCTTATAAAGAATTTTTAAATAATTGATCATGAATTCTAATCAGATTTTTAAAAATAATAATTACATTTTTCGAGAAATTCGATTAAAATTGTATTAAAAGTAATTGAAATTCTGCAATCATTTGTTTAATTTCTCTAAAATTTAATTTTTTATAAATGTTCTTAATGAAAATTTTTCAATAAATCCTTTATTTTTAATAATTAATTAAATATACATTAACAAATTGCACTAATTTCAATAAGAATTTGAATTATCAAAATTTTGCAAAAACCTAAGTTTTTGAAAATTTTTGATTAAATTAATTGAAAATTGAAATTTTATAAAATTTCGAATTAAAACTTTTCGAAGTTTATTGATCTATAAATATTATAAACGCAACTCTTTGAAAATTGAATTAATTTCAAATTATTTAAGTAAAACTATCCAATGAATAATTTATAAGAAAAAATTTTATTATAGTTTTTCAAAAATTAGTTATTCAAAATGAAAGTTATTAAATTAAAAATTATTGTCAAAAATAGAAAAAATTTATGGTTTTGTATTAGAATTTGTGGTGATTTCATATTTAATATTTATGAAAAATTTGAATTAAAAATTTTTAAATTCTATTTTTTTAAATTGCTAAATTTAAAAAGTTTGTAAGATGTTAGTAATTGTTGCTAATAATATATAATTTTTAAATTATAGGTCATATAAAATAAAGAATGTAATAGAATCATACATAATATTATTATGAAAAATTCATAGAAGTTAAAAAAGTTTTTGAGGTCGCTAATTACGATATTAATCTTAGTTTTTTAAAATTCAAAATGTCGGATCCAATATGGCAGGTTTTTTCCTGACTCATACTTGGAAATTTTGGAGGTCATACGAAATTAAGAAATTTGTTATTAGATATTTCAAAATGGAAGTAGATAAAATACATGACAATAAAATTGTAAATAAATAAAATAAAAAAGTGATTATAATACTTGAAGTCAAATTACGAAATTGAAATGACATATTAGTACCTTCCTTTACAAATGTCATATTTACAATCAATTTTTCATCGTGTCTAAAAGTACAAAATGCACAGAGATCTCAAATCTGCAATGATGGTCTTTATATATGTATATATCTTTCAAATGTCGAGAGAGAGAAACGTCAAAACTTTGGTAATAATTGCGAGTCACGTTATATAGTTACTCGAAAGTTATTCCATTTACTACCTGTGAATTGCCAGTAAATTCTACTTGGGCTTAATTTACTACAAGCATCCTTCTCTCCTCCTCTTCCTTCTTCTTCTTCTTCTTCTTCTTCTCTCATTCTGACAGGTGCAGAATGCTGATTAACTATAATTCCGATTTCTAAACACGCGTTTGGCAAAATTAAAAGATTCTCCTTTTTTTTATATTAAAAAAGTTTCTACAACTTTTTTTGCAATTTTTAAAAAAAGTTTTCCCACTAATTTAATAATACTGATGAGTCATCAGTCTACTGTGTCGTTTCTGTGTATGTATATATTCTTTTGCGATTAAATTTGAAAGAGTTGTTGTAATAAATTTTGAGTATTAAAAGAAGGGTGTATCGCGTGGTGTTGGTTAAAATTGGATTTGTATTTTTGAATTTCACAAATCTGACTTTTTGTTCCTCAGAATATGAAGCAACTAGCAACAATTACATAGCTATAGCTAACTTCTTACTTACATTTTTAAATCAAATTAGCAAATTTAAAAATAATTGAATTTAAAAACTTTTTAATCAAATTTTGTTTATGAAAATAAAATATGAATTAAAATATAGCTTTAACAATATTATAAGTTATAATGATGATAATTTCTAGAATTTTGAAGAAAATTCTGAATTTTTTGTCTTTCTTGTTTGCCTCATAAACTAAGAAATTGCCACGAATTCTAATACAAAACCATTTAATTTTTATTATATTTTTAACAAAAATTTCTTTTTAAATCATTTCATTCTTGAAGAACTACCATAAAATTATTATTAAAAATTTTTTTTTAAATGTAACATTTTCGTAATGCAAAAAAAACTAACAAAAACTTTAAATTTCAAAACAGGGTTAAAAGTGTTTTGTTGTTTTGTTGTATAACTACAGATTTTCATAAAAGTTTTAAAATTTTAGAAAATCAATGAATTTTTTTTTACAGTTGAGCTGGACTGACCTTTATAAATTATTTAATAAAGAATTTTATTTGAATATTTTAAAATTAATTTAATTTTTAAAGAATTGCGTTTACAATTTTTATAAATAGATGAAATTAAAAAGGTTTAAATTTTAAATTTTGTATAAAACTACAATTTTGAATTAATTTAATTAGAAATTTTAAAGAACTTCGATTATTCAATTTATGGAAACATTCAGTTATTCAATAAATGATTTATTTTTGAATTTAAATAATTGAATTCTCATGGAATTATCTTATAAAAATAAATTGATTTAACAATTAATTTCAGTTAAAATTTTGAAAAGGTTTCAAATTAAAATTTTCCAAAATTTAAATTTTTCATACTTTTAACTGACAATTCTGTAGAATTAATTTTTTTCGGAAAAGTTCAATTTATTATTCTTTTTAAATTATTTGAAGTTTTTATTTTCTAATATATATTTAGTTGAAAAATCTCCAAATAATCGACAATTTCGTAAAATTGAATAGTAGTTGATTTGAAGAAGAATTTTAGTTAAAAATTCTAGAAAATAATAGTTAAATTGGAATAATAAAATAGTTTTGAAGAAGTAACAGTAATAATATTCTGATAAGATATAATAATAATATAGTAAATAATCTAATAATAAAATCACTGGGTCTTAATTAATTATTATAAGCTGTTGGCTTTCTTTAAATTTGAAATTTTTGAAAATCTAAATATGGAAAAATAATAATAATTAAATATTTATTTAAAATAGAAGCTATTGATATTTTCAAAAAATTTTCAATTAAAAAAATTCGTAAATAAATGTATAACAGAACGTATTTTGAATATCTTTAATTGTAAAATTACTAGGAACTTAAATAGATTTTTTAAATGTAAATTTAATTATTATTATTATTGTTATTATTATTGTTATTATTATTATTACAATATTTCAATTAATTCAATATTATTTTATTTCAATTTTTAAATAAAAATTATTTAAAATAAATTAAATTTCAAAGAAAGTTCATTATTGATTAACATTTATAGAAAGATATTAAAATTAAATTGAATATGTTTTTTTTTTTAAATCTGTTGCATTGAACAAGAAAATTTAGAATTTTCTTTCAAGTTTTAGAAATATCATATTTTTCTAGTACTTTTGATAAAATTCCCTAACAATTCCTTGACTCCCCTGACTATTTATTCTTTTTTTAATTTCTTAAATGATGCATAAAATTTCATGAATATTGTGTCAAAACTTCACAAGTCAATCGGAGCAAAATTGACGAAGTTATGAGTATTTGAGGGTATGTTGCTCCAGGCCAGGTTTCTATGTCTGTTCGACAACAAGCGGTGTAGTGTTAGTACGACAGTATACATAAGTAAGAAAGAGTTTTGCGTTGACAACAAGTTTTATTTTGAAATTTTTAGTTATAAAACTTTAAAGTGTTTTCTGAAAGTTATTTTTTCAATTTTTAGGTATTTTGATTTTATACCAATATTATGATATATCAGTCTAATAAACCTGTGTGTGTATGTGTCATTTATTCTGAAAAGCATCGCGAACAGGAAATTCGAAAATGGGGAGGGAAAACTGTGCCCTCTGTAATTTCATGACATATGCAACATCAAAGCTGAGACTTTGAATTCACTTTTAGCTTCGAATCTCGAGAGAGCAATGCGAAAGTTTACGTGATATAGGTGTAGAACTTTTAAGTTAAGTGTACATACATATATGTATACTATTTTTTAAAAAAATCGCGTTTACCGTTGTTTCAAACATTTAGTAAATTAAAACAACGTAAAATTGAAAAACATAATTTAAACTTATAATTAAGACTAATATAATGTCGAAAGGTAAAGGAGAGAATCAAGTTCATTACGTACTTTAAATCAGAAATTGCAAAAGTCACTCTCTAAATCTGAATTAGTAAAAAAGTTCACTAATTTGAATTAGTAACTGACTTTTTGATAGTAAAGTTTGCTAAAGAAATAGTAATTTCTACTACTTTATTAGTTAAATTTACTAAATCAAAAGCAAAAAGTCAGTCAGGCCGAATCAAATATAAGAGAACATTTTACTTAAAACTAGAAATTCAATTTTTCATAACTATAAAACAAGAAGAAATCGATAACATCGAGTCTCGACTCGAAGTCATCAATT
This sequence comes from Leptopilina drosophilae, assembly GCA_032873175.1. Lineage (NCBI taxonomy): Eukaryota > Metazoa > Arthropoda > Insecta > Hymenoptera > Figitidae > Leptopilina > Leptopilina drosophilae. Next base: position 11,908,603 of record CM065486.1, read on the forward strand.
TCTTTATGTTTTATAATAATTAATATTAATTATTAATAAAAAAATTTATAATAATTAAAATCATTATCAATTCAACTATTATTTTTCAGAAATTTTATCTAAAATTCTTCATTATATCGATTATTTACAATAATTTTCGAAAAAGTTCTTTGACAATTTTCAAATTAATTTCTTTACAATATTTAATTTTACGAAATTTCAATTATTAGTTAAATTCTTTTATTAAATAAATATTAAAAAATAGAAACTGAAAATAGTATTAAAAAAACTCAATTAAACTTTTCCAAAAAAATTAATTACAAAATTTAATTATTTATTAAAATTCAATGATTATCTAAAATTTTAACTGAAATTCATTTTAATTAAAATATTCTGCTAGAATTCAATTATTTAAATAAAATTATTATTTAATTAAATAATTTATTGAAGCATTGAACGTTTCTTAAAATTCAATTCAATTCAACAATAAAAAACTGTTATCAACAAATTATCAAATACTTGAATTCTATTAAAGAATTTTAATAAAATTTTGAAGAATAATTACAAGTTTTGAGAAATTCGAGTAAAACTGTATTAAAAATAATTGAAATTCTGCATTGAATTTTATTATTTATGAAAATAATTTCTAAAATTTTAGTAAAATTCTTGTATTAAAAATAATTGAAATTCTGCATTGAATTTTATTATTTATGAAAATAATTTTTTAAATTTTATTAAAATTCTTGGCATAAATTAAAAAATAACAAAATTTTTAGCAAATTTAAATATTTTCGTAAAATAATAAAAATCTTTGCAGGGAATCGATTATTTTCAATAGTTCTAATAAATTTCTTCGCAAGAATTCAATTATTTTAAAAAATATTAGAATTTTAGTAGAAGTTCAAACATTTTAAAAAGTTCTGATAAAACTTTTTTTGGTAGTAATTCAAATTTTTTTAAATTTTAATGAAATTCTTCAAAAGAATCCAATAATTATAATCTAGGATTTTAACAGAAATCTAGTTTTAAATCAATGTTTATGAGAAAATTCTACCAGAATTCAATTATTTAAATACAAAAATAAATAATTTATTGAAAAATTGAAGGTTTCTTGAAATTCAATTCCTATTAAGAATTTTATCAACAAAATTTTAAAAAATTTAATTCTTTGGATGAATTTTAACAAAATTTCTAAGAATTTTTGCGAGGAATTCGATTAAAATTCTATAAAAATTAATTGAATTCCTAAAAAGAATATATTATTTACGAAAATAATTGAATCCCGGTAAAATTTTATTAATTATGAAAATAGTTGAATGATTGCGAAGAAATGTAAAAAACATTGTTTATTCATGAAATTCTTGTGAAATTTTTATTATTTTTTTAAAATAATTAAAAGTTTTTGTACAATTTTATTAAATTGTTTTTTTAAATAATTAAACTCCTTTGGAAAATTAAAATAAATAGTAGATATTAAACAATATTTAATTTTGGCGAAAAAATATTATTTACTATATTATTATACTTTTGAAAATAATTCAAATTTTTCAATGGATGTTATTAAATTTTTTGAAAATAATTGAATTTTATTACCTTAAAAAATAATTGAATTCGTGTGATAAATATTGTTTATTATGAAAATAGTTGAAATTTTTTAATGAATTTTAATAAAATTTTTGAAAATTATTGAATTTGGTTGAAGAATTTTGATAATTGATATTTACACAGATATTTGATATTTACACAGATAATTGAAATTTTGACAATATTTTTTTAGTTTTTTTTTATAATATGCATTTCGGAGAAGAATTTTAATATTTCTTAAGATAATTGAAATTTTGAGGAGAATTTAAAAAAATTTTTGAACATAATTGAATTTTTGCGAAGAATTTTATTACTTTTAAAAACAATTGAATTTCTGCAATCATTTGTAATTTCTTTAAAATTCTCCAAATTATATCGTCCAATTTACGACCCGCGTGGAAAATGAAAATTGGTCCTAGCATGGTCCTACCTATTTTGCCCTGTTAATAGCTTGGACCTAAGTAGGCAGTGTAGTTTGGACCAACAATGGCTGGTGACGCGATTTTAGTCTGGTCCTAACTTGGGAGCCTAGTTAGGACCAGTTTGTGGGTCCATTTTTGGACCTAGAAAGGTCCATCTCAGACAGTATTTTCTATTTCATTATAATTTTAATTAGTTTATAATATTTGTTAAAGAAATAACCTAAATTTATAATAATAAGTATTAGTTTTAATTAATTAAATTATTTTACATTATATATAATCTTTAAATTGCATACTTATACGAATATAATGCAGAAAAATCGGAATAAACACAAACCTAAGAAGCAAGTAAAATCTAACGCACGCGGGAATCGAACCTATGACCTACGGACTACGAGACTAACGCCCTAACCACTATGCTAATGAAACTAGTTGAGATTAAAATTTTTATTGTCAGTGACTTGTTGACTTGCTTTTGATGATTCAATATAGTATTTATTGACACTAATACACCATAATAAATAAAAAAATAGTTTAACAACAACAATAATAAAAAATAATATTCAAATATAAAAATTCAAAAATTAATATTTTTATATTATATCAAGAAAAAAATATCTATACATTTTCGTTAAAAACAGGTTTTTCATTGTTCTCAATCATTTTTAACATTAATTTGTTGGTCTAAAAAAATATTCGTCTTTTGGACTTGGAAATATTTACTAATTAATTAAGTGGGTAATCCACTTTTTAAAAAAATGTCAAAAAATGTATGTTAAAAACACGTTTTTCATTGTTCCAAATCATTTTAAAGATTAATTTTTTGTTGTAAAAAATTTTTTAAATTTGGACTTAGAAATTTTTGCTAATGAAACTAGGAAGTCTAGGTAGGTCCTGGGTTGGACCTGGGTGGGTCAGCCCACATTCAAACTGCAATATCTTTTAGTGTTTAGCACCAACTTAAACGAAACTTAAAATCTGCAAACGAAATTAAAAACATATTTTACTAATTATAATTATATTGCAGTCTGTATCTGTTTTAATAAATAAATAAATGTTACTGTTTTATTAACTTTTGTTACAAATTACTTAGAAATTTGCAATTTTTTTTCTAATTTCCCGATTAGTAAAATATGAAGATAATTTATAATTTTAACAATTCGGCATTTATTTAAACAAAAAATTGTTGTTATTTATTAACTCTTGATACAAAGTACCTAGAAACTTCACAGAAAAAAAGGTGGTATAAATTTTGTTGCGGGTAATTTTAAACCAATGCTAAGTCACATAGACAGTGGCGCCCTCACCTAGGTGAAATTTTGTTGCAGCGAATTTTTACCCCAAAATCAGGTTAAAATTTAAACTTTTTTTTCTTGTGTTACAGTTTTTCCTAATTTTGCAATAAACTAATTTAAAAAAGTATGAAATAGAGATATTTTATAATTTTAACAATTCAGCATTTGTTTTAAACAAAAAATTGTTGTTATTTATTAACTCTTGAGACAATAAAGCGTCTAGACACTTGTAGTCTTTTAAAATTTTGCAATTAACTAATCTGAGTATTTACTTATTGCAAAATTAGAAAAAAAACTACTCGTTTCTAGGTTGATTATGTGTGAAAAGTTAGTAAATAACAATTATTTGTTTAAAGTTTTAAACAATTGCTGAATTAATAAATTAATAAATTAACTTTATTTTATAATATTTGTATAATTTTCTGATTTATGTCAAACAATAAATTGTTTAAAAAAATATGATTAGCAATTAATTTTATAAATATTAATTGAGAATAATATTTATCAATTTTTACATGTTTTTCCTGTATCAATTGTGACACTTTATTTTCCTAAAAAATTTTCTAAGTCACAACTGAATCTCCTAGTTAGTACCAAGTTAGGACCAGCCTAGGATATATAAAAAGGGGTTGCCAAGTTAGGTCCAAGCTAGGGCCAATAATCATTTTAGGCATAGCATGGTGATTTCTACACGGGGAACTTTTCATCCGTTTTGAATGAAATTACGGACTTTACGTATACCTTTTTAAAAAAACGGACTTTTTCAGGATTTACGAACCTACTTCGAGCCCTGAGTAAATTAATAATTTATTAATAAATTTACATTGCTTTATTTCATTTTTAGGTAAGGCAAAAATAGTACCAAAAGTGAGCACAAGGAAAAATGAATATATTTTTATTATACTAACCTAATAATTGCGTACATAAAAAAATTGTATTTTCTGCTGTAAATAATATTATACCCTTGATATTGATTTCCTTATTCTTATAAATAATGAGATGGAAGATTATTAAGTTTAAGATTATTGAGCTTAAAGTATATGAGAGTGGGGTAGAAAAAAATGAGAGAATCATTAGACTGTAAAAGAGTCAACTTGAATGGTTCACTTTACCAGCAATTAAAATTCAAAGCAAAGAAAAAGCGTGATCCGCTTGCATTTTAAACAAAACCTTCTATTGCCATTAATTCCTTTCGTGACGAGCTTCGAAAGCCTTAATCACAATGAACTATATATCAGAGTCGATAATTCAACTGCTACCTGTTGATTATACTTTTTCCGACGCTTTTCTTTTGCAGTACAATCACCCTTGTTATTTTTATATCTAATTAATTTAAATTTAATTATTATTTATATATTTGGGCACAGTCGCTTCTTCCACTATTTCCAGTCGGACATTTTGGATCCTCCATTTTGAATTTTGAAATACTACCCTTAGCTTCGTATTAATCGAATCCTAACCTAATTTAAACCATTTGAAATTCAATAACTTATAAGAATATATTATTTTAGAACATGAAGATACGGCTTTCTTTATGTTTTATAATAATTAAACGTGACCGAGTGATAAAATCATTTTTATATTAACAGAATATTGTTACTGTAAGTTCTTCAAAACTATTTTATCATTCCAATTTAATTATTATTTTCTACAGTAGTTTTTAAATAAAATTGTTCTTTAAATCAATTATTTTTAATAATTTTGTTTTAATAGATTTAAATAATAAATTTAATGGGAAATTAATTTAATAATTTTTATAAAAGTCCTTCTTTGAGAATTTTTAAATCCATTTGTTTACAATTCAATTTTACCTGAAATTACAAATACTCCAAATATTTCGATTAAGCTTTTTGTAAAAAATTAGTTTCTATAGAATTTTTTAATTAATAGTATGAAAAGTGCAGATTTTCCAAAATTTTAATTTGAAATCTTTACAAAATTCAATTATTTCTAAAAATATGCAATTATTAGGTAGTAATTTCTCAAAAATTCAATTATGATCTAAAATTTTAACACACATTATTTTTAAATCAATTTTTATTCAAAAATTTTATGAGATTTCAATTATTTAAATGCAAACATAGATAATTTATTGAAAATAATTGAATATTTCTTCAAATTGAATTTTTATATATAATTGAATTTCTGTGAAATTGTCATTATTTTAGAGAATAATTGAATATTAGTGTAGAACTTTGTCAAACTTGTTGTTAAATAACTGAAGTCTTATTTATGATATTTTACTAAAATAATAGATATACCTACAAATTATTATTGAATAAAAAAAATGTATGAAAATAAATAAAATTTTGCAATGAATTTTGTTATTTCTGTAAATAATCGAATTCTTGTGATTAATATTGTTATTTATAAAAATAATTGATTTTCTCGGAATTATTTTATTATTTATAAAAATAAATAAATCCCTGAAATAATTAAAAAATTTATAAAAATAATGAAATGTTTGTGTAGAATATTATCAAAACTTTTGTTTAACAATTGAATTCTTTTGACAAATTTTATTAAAATAGTAAAATATTAAAAATCATTGAATTAAGAAAAATTTTTGAATCTCTTAATTGAATTCTAATACTTTTAAAAATAATTGAATTTCGCGATGAATTTTATTAAAATTTCTGAAATTAATTTAATTTTGTCGAAGAATTTTGCTACTCATTATTTATAAAGATAATTGAAATGCTGAAGACAATTTTGTTTAGATTTTTTAAAATAATTAAATTTCTGCGAAGAAGTTTATTAATTTTAAAAATTATAATTGAATTCTTGTGATGAATATTGTTATTTATAAAAATAATTGAATTTTAGAATGAATTTTATAGAATTTCCTTTAAAACCAATTATTATTGTCAGAAATATGTCGAAAAAATATAAGGTTTTTTTAAGAATTCGTGGTAATTTCATAGTTTGAGACAAACAATCAGACACAATAATTCAGAATTTTTCTGATGAATAAATTATAAAAATTTGTTTTTCCCAGTACTTTTAATAAATTCACCTGACTGTTCCTTGATTTTCCTGACCAATTTTACTTTCCCTGCATTTTCTCTGATTTCCCTGACCTGTGATTTAATTTGGTAAAAAAATTTCCTTCTTGAAATTTCGCATTATTTTTTCTATATCTTCTGAAACTTAAAATACAGTACCTGTATGGGTATGGCACTAATTTTTTAATCGGTCCATTAAAATTTTCAATATCTTCATTCTACAAGATTCTGTGACCCGAAAACTAAACCCAGCTTAACCTACCCCACTCTCCCCTAGATGTATAATTAAAACTAAATCCAGATACCTCGCTGGTAGAAAAGTAGACAATATAAATTGCACAACTTTAAGGGAAAAGGATGGTAAAAAATTATGCACTCTTAAAAAAAATAGAAAGTTTTATAAACAAGGAAAATAAGAAATAAGCGGGTCAAACGCTGCGTAAAAAAAATAGTACCTCAAATCAAAACTCTATATAGAAAAAGGCTAATTCTTATCAGACAGAAAGAATCATATAAGTAAAGAGCGGTATAATTGTTGCGTTTAGAGTATAAACCGCATAAAATATTATATGCGTTTAAAACTCAAGGCTTTTTACTGTGAGAATTGTCAAATACTGCAAGTATGAGAGGTGAAAGAAAAAAAACGTCTTGTTGACTTTTCCTATGTAAAATCAATGAATAGCAATTAATTTTGGAGGCGCATGATCCAATAATGGGAGGCTGTACACAGCACACGAATGCATCGAATTGAAATGTGCTTTGTCAGATAATTACATTTTCAGCCACAAGAGATGGAAATTAACTTATCAACATGATCAGAGATTTCAATATAAGATTCTATTGCTTTAAATTTTTAATCATATTAAAAAAAGTCCAATTTTCTATAAATTTTATTGGTTTCGCTGATAAAGAATTTGAAGTCAGATTTAAAAAATTCAAAATGGCAGATCCAATATGGCAGAAAAAAAATGGTAAAGACCTAGCAGATATGCTTGGAATACTTATTACTCGATGGTTTTTGGAGTTGCTGATTACGAATTTGAAGTCATATTTCAAAAACTAAAATGTTGGATTCAATATGTCGGATAAAAATATTTAAAATCTGTAACGGATTTGCTTCAAATTTGTTTAAATTTCGTATAAAAACATAAAATATGGTCTCTTTAGGATTATTTATTAAACTAATCAAACATATTTTTTTTAAAAAATGTCAGCCATATTGGATCCGCCATTTTGAAATTGTACGTGTTAGAAAAAACCTAACGGCACATTCGTATTTAGCGTAAAAGAATTCATTAAAATACGAGTAAAATACATTATTCTAATAATTATTTAGCTTCAAAAATTAAAATACACGTTAAAGATCATGAAACTTTGGAAAAATACAGAGTTGGTTTTGTTAAAAAAAACTTATTAATTTTTTTCCGAAGCCTTGCAAAAAAAAATGTGAAGTGCAGTCTTCACGGATCTCGTTTAACTCATTCGAATTTTGAGCAACAAAAAATTTCCAGTGAGAAAATTATTCATTAAGGTCTGGAAAAGTTTTTTGGAAAGCTACAGTGCAATTAAACAATAAATAGGGAAATGAGGAAAGTTCAAAGTTGCGCGAGCTTAACTATCTTAATAAGCTCGGTAGTGTTTTCTCACGTTTTTTCATGGAACAGTGATTATAAATTTTGCGCTGTATATTAAATTTAATATATTAAATTGAAATTTAATTAATTAAATTAATTAAATTTAAACTATATTGCAATATTACTTGGTTGCATACTAACGGAATAGTAAAAATTTAATGGTGCTAAATTTAAATATTTATTTAAAATTTTCTAAAAGAATCTATGTATAGTGGTAATTTAAAAAAGATTTAATAAACTATAAACTGTAAATTTACTAAATTAATTTCAAAGTATTTGAATAAATTTTATTCTTATAGAAAAACTATTGAGTCCATTTTGATAATTTATAAAAACTGGTTGATAATTTTTAATTTTTCAGAGTTTCAATTCAAAGAAGATTTACATATTGAAAACAAATATTTTTCCGAAAGTCTTTATGCATAGTTACCTAAAAATTACTTGTTTGCTATAAGTTCTATGAAAAAAAGTTGACGCATTTCGACCCACCCTAATATAAAAACCTAAAAAAATTTCTAAATCTTGATAATGTAAATTATAAAAATACAAGATATATAATGTACACATAAATATATGTTATTCCTGTATATACAAAGAAAGAAATATATAATGCAGTGAGAATCGTTTGACTAATACGATAGGGGTGAAGTTTGACCCGAATTATTTGGACCTTGCAAGTGAAAGAAGGGGATGAAAGAGAAAGAGAAAAATTAAGTTTTGGATATCTAGGGCAAACTAAACGATTTAGAAAGCGAAGAACCGGAAGTAAATACTGGAAGAAAACGAGAAACCACTGGAGTATACATAGAAAGTTAGGACTAACGCACCAGGATACCTAGGGATGAATCAATACAATAAGTGGACCAGGAAGAGAAGGGAGGAAAAGAGGGGCTTTCGTACGCTGGCGGTGGATAAGACGATCGGACAAAACTAGAGAGGGTAGCAGTGGAGGTTTGAAGGTTCGAGGTTTGGAGAGACTGCAAGTTGGGACGACGGCTTTAGTTTAATCACAAGGAACAATGGAATTGGACTTTTGTAAAAAAACGCGGTCAATTTTTGATTTTTCAAATATTATTATATTATATTATATTATATTATATTACCAAGGTGGTCACAAGTTTCAGTTTATATCAATTTTCCTGACAATTTATTTTTGAAAAAAGCTTAATGTTTTTTTTAATATTAAAATATTACATTTTACAAAATGTTGAAAATTTTAGAGTTAATGAATCAAACTCTTGTAAGTATATGTATAACTATATGTTCGTTTTTAGGTGACGGTACATTGATATTTTTAAATATACCATAAAACTGTTTTTTTTAGTAATTTTTTAAGGGATTCAATGGTCATAAACTAACATAGATCAGAAATATTTTGACCCTTTTTGAATTTTTTTTTATTAAGTAAAATGAAGTAAATTTTCAAATCCATGTACGACACTATGTGGTTATGTTTTACTATAATTGCAGTTTTTTCTGTGTTTTATTTATTTCCAAGCTATTCTGTTTTGAGATTAGTTTTTAAAATAAATTTTCAAATAATAAAGTATGTATTAATGATGTTTCTAGAATTTTTAATCTAAAAACAATGTTTAAAAATAATTATTAGTATTTTCTAAATGTTTATCCTAAATATACAATTGTACCTAAAAGTAATTTTTAAAAGTAAACAAATCAAATTGTATTCAATAAAATTTAATTAAAATTTTTCATAGAAATGAAGAAAATAAGTCTAATATTTTTCAAAATAAAAATTTAAATGTTATATTACAGTTATCCAACAATTAAAATTTTCAACGATTTGAATTTAATAATTTTTTTAAATTAAAATTTAGTTACTTATTCTGAGAAGTTTTATTATTTGTGAAAATAATTCAATAGTTGTGAAGAATACAAAGACGCATTGGTCGGAGATAATTAAATCTTAAAAAATTATGAGAAAAGAATTCTAAGAATTAGTTTTCAAAAAAATATTTTATTGTAACTTTTCTAAAATAATTGAATATTTCTATAAAAAAAATTTTTTGTATAGTTTTAAAAAAACTATAATTGATTTTTTTATTGAATTTTAATAAAAAATTTTTGCCATAATTTTTTTCTCCAAAATATTAAAAATAATTTAAAAATATTATTTTCTATGTATGTATTTGAATTTTCGGAAATATGTAATTGAATATACTGAAAAACTTGAATTTAAAAAAAATTATAGAAGCTATGTTTCATTATTTTTCTTTTTTATACTTTCATTTAAAGATGTTTCATTAACATTTTTGAGGATTCAAATTATTTCCTAATTTTGGAATTAAAATTCTTCAAAAGTTGATTTTCAAAAATTGTAACAAATTACTTGAAACAATTAAGTATTTTTAATTAAATATTAAAAAATTTGAATTCTACAAAAAGATTGTCATTAAAGATATTATTTGAAAGATTTAATTATATTAAAAAAATATTACGTTAAATAAAATGTGGTTTTTTTGCAATATTTGAAAAAGACGAAAAACTTGTAATTTTCTTCATTTCCCCTTAATTAAGTGCTATTTTTTCTAAAGTTTTATTTAAGAACTTTATTTTAAAAATTTCATCACAAAATTAATTATTATAAAAATATTTTTTATAGGTTATATTTTTGAAAATAATATCTAGTAGTTTTAAGTGTTTTTTTCAAGTACCTCAGGCACTCTCTTCCACCCACTTTTGAACTCTTATAGTTTGAGCATTACTGTCCAGACGCTTCCGTTGGTGTTTCTATAAATACTATTTGCACGTCGTGTATATATATATATATATATATATTATGTTATATTATTATTATTATTATTATTATTATTATATATGAATTTTAATTAAAGGTCCATATCAAATAATCGATTATAATTTCTTTATCAGCTAAGAATCACCAAAAATCAAAAAGTTTTAAAACACATTTTTTTGGGGAAACATTTTCGTATAATCTCTTTATTACAATAAGAAATAGTTGCAAGAACTGGAAATTTTTAATCCTTTTTTAATTTACAAGTCGAAAAATTTGAGTTTTAAAAAATTATGACCGGTTTTTTGATCGGGACCCTCAATTTAAAACTTTAATAATTTGGTAATTTTTTTTATTTCAGAAAAACTCCTTTTAAAATTTGTCTGTGAAGAATGAGGTCTTTCAACTTTATAAGAGCGCGGTCATTTATTCTCTATTATGACCGTTTCAGTTTCACAGGTCAATAAATTGTATTACATAATATAAAACGAGATTTATAGTTCATCGCGTGTTCTGCACTGTTAAATCAAATATATATATATATATATATATATATATATATATATATATTGTATACCAAATTTATAGTATTAGTTATAATAAATATAAATTTTTAAATTATATATGTTTTTATAATTTTTAATTTATATATAAAATATATGTTTTATTCATATGTACAGTATCTATTTTTATATTATATTATAAAGTATTTTAATATATATTATATACTGTAAACATATAAATAATACAATATATTAATAATAATAATAAATAATACATCGCAATAATATAAATACATAAATCGAATCTTTTACTTGTTTGTAAAACTTCCTAGACTTGAAGATGAGTTAAAATAGTTTCCCATTATAGTAAATTATTTATGATTAGTCATATATGTACACGTTTATTCTTTTCCAGACATCTTATGAAACGTCCATGAAATGAATTTTAGATGGTTTTATAATTAGAAATGATATTTCTCGTTAGATTTTTTCAATTTCTATATTCTTTCCTTCTCGTTTTTTCTTTTTTTTTACAATATTAGAAATTTCAAAATATATTAGCAAATTTTTTCTTTTTCGTGACTAATGATATTGCTACATCTATGACACATTTTTTGACACAACAAATCTTTTGTTGTGTATTGTGAATTATTTTTCTTTGTCTTTTTTATATTCCTTTGTTGTAATCAAGACACATAGAAAAAGTCAGCCGGAGGCTTTCGTGGAAGCAAAATATTCACAAAGAGTATAATAAAAAGTGTTACGTTTAAATATATATATATATATATATATATATATATATATAATGGTGGAGGTCTGAACCATCTTAAAAATGAAGGATTACAGAATACAATTTTTTGTTTGCAGATTTGGCTTATGTAGGTCAAATAATTATGGGGTAAAAAATTGTATATGAAATGTTTTAGAAAAATTATAGACGTAAAGAAAATATTTAATTATTTTAAAAGTTATTTACTGTCAAGAATAGCTACTCCATCAGCGCTACTTGACAGAAACCATTTCCGATTAATTTACATTTGAAAAATTAATAATGGATAATATACGTTTGTCAAGATAAAAATTAAAAAGTTATTTTGCATTTAATTCATCTTTTTTTGCAAAATATTCGTCAAATGCAAAATAATGTAAATTCGCATATGAATAACTTGTTTCTATATGTATTCGAAAGAGTGTTTCAATATTTATGAAATTTTATCCTTATATATTCTCGCATTTCTTCTATACACACGAGCAGTGACTCCAATTACACTTACTATTGCGTACATCGAATGTTTACAAAAATTATTATATCTTCGAATTTTCAATAAAAATCCGAATTATGTAATTAATTGTCAAACGTTTGCAAGAAATATTATTTTTACACTGTTATAAATGAAAAAGAATTGATCTTCATTTAAAAAGAAATGAAAATCGATATTGCGTGAGTATTTTTTTTTACGCAATACGCAATTATTCACCATATTGAATAATAAACGTTATGCAAACAATGCAAACAGTTTATAAATTAATAGGTATCGTCTAAATACATTACGTAAGATGTGCGAGATTTGTAAATTCATTAATATTGCGTTAATTTTGTCACTTTAAACACTACGAGGGGAGGCAAAGAAAAAAAAATCTATTAAATTTTAATAAATATTATTTAATAATAACAATCTCTAACTAGAATACAAAAAAAGAATTTTTAAAATGCCAATGAATCAATTTCATGAAACATTATTTAAAAATCCAATAGTTAGAGAAAAAGTTAATTTATATAAAAACTGAAAATAAGGTTTTATTATAAGAAAACGCATTCCTTTGTAAAATATATTACTTATACATAAAGTTTGTTTCTATATTAAGTTTTCCGACAAATTGTGGTAAAATATTGATAAATGGTTCAAATTCTATATAGGGGATTATGTTCCTAACAAGAGAAAGTTTTTATAACTTTTCTCTATTTATCGATAACTGAAAACTATTTGTCAATTATGAACTTCTTATGCGGCTAACGACTACATTTTCAGAAATTTAAACATAATTAGGAAATTGACAATCATATTATATTGAAAATATTAGTTTAAAGCATAATTTAAAAACTAATTTTTTTACTATTTTTTTCAGTTTGGAAAATTAAATACAAAAAGAAAAAAAAGAAAATAAATTGACTTTAAATTACTAATTTTACTATGAGATACTGAAATTATTATGTTACTGAAGATAATTTTAAAATAACAATTTATTGGAGGTAATTTTAAATATGCATATTGTATTAGTATTTTTATTATTTGTATTTAATAATGATTAAAATCATTGTTTCTATTTAAATTTACACAAAATTTAATCAATATTAACAAATAATTTAAATACAAATTTTACTACCATTAAGGTAATAAACATATGTTACTGAAGATATTTTTAAAACTACAATGTCTTAACTGATAAAATTAAAGTAATTTGAATAAATTAAAAAAATTTCGTCCTCCATTTTTAATTTTTGAAAACTAATATCAAATTTGTAATCAGCAACCACGAAAACCCCCGAGTGGCAATGTTAAGGACCAATCAAATAAATTTTTACATTTATGAATTTTTGAAAACATTTTCATAAACGTTCATAAACGGCGATGCCGAAACCTTTCATATTGGATCTGCCATTTTGCATTTTTGAAAACTGATATCGAATTCGTAATCAGCGATCTCAAAAACCACCGAGTAAAAAAATTTAGATGCATTTAATAACATTTTGGAATTGTGAAAAATAGTGACCAAAACTTTTAAATTTTACTTTATATTTGACGCCATATTTGGCCAGTCATTTTTAAATTAAAAAGTCTAATTTATGTATAAAATATGATCCGTTTTATTCATAAAAGCATAAAATTACTCAAAGAATTTTCTTGATTTATGGACGTTAATGGGTTAATTGAAATTTAAACAAAATATAATAAAATGAAAAAAGATTAATTTAAATACAAAACTATCATTATAATAATAAAAATATTAGGTTACTGAAAATAATTTTAAAACTACAATTTACTGAAGGTTATTTTAAATACTTAAAAAATTAAATTAATTTAAATATTTAATACTTATTTATATTATTGTTTCTATTTAAATTCAGTCAGAATGTAATCAAAAGTAAAAAAATTATATTTAATTCAAGTTGTACTATCGTTATAAGATAATAAAAATATTATTTTACTGATGACCATTTTAAAACTACAATTTAGTGGATGTAATTTTAAATACGCATTGTATTTGTATTTCATTGATGGAGTTGAAGTCCACAACGTTGATCAACAAAAAAATTTATTTAAAACATGCAAATCTTATTTATAATTTAATATTAATTATCATCAGAACATAAATATTAATTTATTTTTCTAAATATTTTTGTGTCAATATTGCTACGTTATTTATAATTAATTTACTTAATTATAATTATTTTCGTTGATCAACGTTGTGGATTTCAACTTGGTTTTAATTGTTATCATTAATATTGTAGTTTGAATTCAAATTTAATTAAAACTAAAAATATTATCTTAAAATAAAATTTTTATTATCATTAAGATAATAAAAATATGTTACTGAAGATATTTTTAAAACTGCAATTTACTGAAGCTACTTTAAAACACGCGTTACTTACTGCATTTAAAACCCATTACATTGTTTATTTATTATCAGTATTGATTCTCATATTACTGAAGATAATTTAAAAACTACAATTTATTTGAAATGCATTCTCATCGTTTAGAACAAAATGTTTCTTTCGATGTTTAAAAGATTCTCTTCATATTATATATTTTATACTCTCTGACTTAATAAAATAAAAATTTGTGTTCAAGAAACATGAAAAATAATAAATGCTTGTGTGTACTGAGAGTGTATTATTTTAGAATATTATAGAAATTTGAAATGCCATTAGTTTTAATTGGTTTCGTCATTAGCTTTAAGAATACAAGTAGATATTTTTAAAAAAATTATTATAAAAAAAAATTGTTTTGACACTAGCATTGAAATTCACTTGTATAGGTTGAGTGGTGGCCGGCGAGTGGTGAACGGAGAGAGAAAGAGAGTAGGGCGGGTTACTGCGGGAATGTGTTTGTGCAGCACTATATCGACAATCGGCTCGTGACACTGCGACCCACACGAGCATCTAACCTGCCCTACCGGTATGCAACATACCTCCGGCGAGTTATTAACGCGGGTATAAAAATGCCCCGTGTGTGTGCCCACTGACTAAGGCTCGTCGACTGGATCACCGCAGAACTCTTCTTGTACAAGTTGCACTGGCAACCACCGCCACCACAAAACCATTTGAGACACACAACCACTGCGTTTACACGATCAAGGTGTGCACGCGACACGATTACGCAATTTCAACTCGTCGTGATTTATTATGCTTCAAAGGGCTCAGAGTTGACAAATGTCATCTGCAAGTAAATGCGGCATCGACGCTCCTCATACAAATGACGTTCAACGAATGTCAAAATAGGTACTTTTTTGCTCGCTCTCTCTCTCTCTTTCTCTCTCACAATATGAGTGAATGAAAATACGGGGACAAAAAATGAGCGGCGAGATTTTTTTGACATACTCATTTTTCAATTGGTAGAGAGTTATGACTCGCCTACCTGATTCTTTGATTTTTAGATTCTCACAGTGGTCCAGGTGAAGGTAGAAGAGTTTCAAAAGGCGAGCACCGTGTTGAACGAGAACACATCACAACTCTCGAAAGCCGCTGCGGCCATCACTGATTTCAGACTGGTGATGGCCAGGCGCCACTTGTCAGCAGAGCGGAAAGCGGAATTGGACCGTCGGCTTGTGCGCATGTGGACAAATTCTAGTGAATCTTGTTCCTTGTGGATGAAGTAGAATGCGATAAGTTTTTTTTTATACTGTTAGTTGGTAACGTGGTGCTGTTAATTTCCCGAATTGCTAGTTACCCGCTACTGGAGAATGAAAGTAACTTGATTACCAACAGTGGTAACATTTATCTACAGTCGCAACAGGTAAAAAAATTCAGGGATAAGTCAGAAATTTTTATTAAAACTACTGGTAATAATTAAATAGACCTTTTCATCTCGAATAGGAAATGAAGAATTAATTCTTAAAGAACTATTATAAAATTATTACTTAGAAATTATTTAATGAATAATTGTACTTGAAAATTTAAAAAATAATTGAATTTTAAGAGTTGCGTTTACAGTTTTTATTAACAGATGAACTTCAAAAGGTTTAAATTGGAATAATTTTAAATGAATTTAACAGCTTTGCAGTTCGAGATCTGCCAGTATTGCCAACCCACTTTCCCGTACATTCCTGTATTTTTTCACTTTGTCAATTTAAAAAAAAATAAACACTTATTTGAAAAAGTGGGAATTTTCTGGAGAGCAAAACGAAACAGTTGGAATTTACTGGGGAGCAAAATTAAATAAAGAATCCACTAAAATTTATTTTGTCCCGATACAATGTTTCTACAGGCGTTGAGCGTGTTGCCTACGTAAAGGCTTAACAGTATAATAAAACAGAGCAGTGATTTATAGTTTATTCATGAAAATTATAAAAATAATATTTTGTAATACAAAAAATTTATACAAAAAACAAAAATAAAGAGACCCTTGTTTATAAAAATGTACATAATATAAAATATGTCAAATTAAAAGGAAAAAATTGAATTTTTTTTTAATTTTGATAATTATTATTATAAAATAATTTTTAAAAAGATTAAAATTGCTAATTAGTACCTATAGAGGTACAATTTATTTAACTGTAATCAATAAAAATATTTAAAATGGCAAATATCAGGGTTGCCACAAGTCAGGGAAGTCAGGGAAAATAAAATTGGTCAGGGAAAAGTCAGGGATTTTTAGTAAAAGTACTGGAAAAAAATCAAGTTTCAAAAATTCATTAAAAAACTCTAAATTTTTTTTTTTTGCCTTGTAAAATATAAAAATAACCACGAATTTTAATACAAAACCTTGAATTTATTCTATTTCAGACAATAATTTCTTTTTAAATAACTTAATTTTTCAAAGAACTATATCATAAAATTATGACTTATAAATTATGTAATGAATAATTTTTACAATTTTCATAAATAATAGATTGATAAAAGAATTTTAATTAAAAATACTAAAAAAATTTAATTTTGGAAAAGTTACAAATAATTACAGAAATTCAATTATTATCAAAAGTAATAACATTTTTCGCAGAAATTCAATTATATTCAAAAAATTTTAAAAATTCTGGTCATTTCAATTATATCTTTAAAAATAAGAAAGTTCTTCTCCAAAATTCAATTCTGATTACAATTTCTTTAAAAATTCTCGTCAAAATTTCAATTATTTCTAAAAATAATACAATTCTGCTTCGAAATTCAATTAAGTTCAAAATTTTTCTAAAAATTCTCGTAAAAATTTCAATTATCTTTATGAACAATACAATTCTTCTTCGAAATTCAATTATTTTTAAAAACTCTAATAAAATTCTTGGAAAAATTTTACCGAAATTCAATTATATTTATAAACTTGAATAAAATTCGTTGGAAAAATAAAATTATTTTCAAAAGTCAATTATGTTAAAAAATTGTTGTCAAAATTTCAATTATCTTTATAAATAATAAAATTCTTCAATATTCAATTATTTAAAAAAAATTTGTTTAATTCTCGTCAAAATTTCAATTATTGTTATAAATAATACAATTCTTCTTCAAAATTCAAATATATATTTAAAAACTTGAATAAAATTCTTGTTAAAATTTCACAGAAATTCAATACTTTATGAAATCTTTAATAAATTTCTTTGAAATAATTCAATTATTTCCATAAATAATAAAATTTTTATGTGAGTTTAAATATTTAATATACAAAATTTTATAAATTTTTTTGAAAAATATCAATTATTTAAAAAGATTTTTACAAAATTCCTCGTATGAATCAAATATTTAAAAAAAATTTAACAAAGTTCTTTACAAGAATTCAATTATTTTTATAAATATTAAAATTCTTCACCAAAATTCAATTAATTTAGAAAAACTTTAATAACATTTTTGAAAATTTTTAAAAATTATTTTCATAAATAATAAAACTCATCGCAGGATTTTAATTAATTTTAGATACAATATTTTAATCAAATTCCTCGAAAAATGTAATTATTCTTAAAAATTTTGTCAAAAATTGTCAAAAGAATTCAATTATTAAAAAATTTGTTGATAAAATTCTTTATGAGAATTAAATTTTAACAAACATTCAATTATTCAATAAATTATTTATTTTTCAATTTAAATAATTGAATTTTTTTAGAATTTTCTAATAAAAATTGATTAAAATATGAAATTACCGAATAATTGATTTATTGTTTATGAAAATAATTCAGTTATTATTGCAACCAATTTTATTTATTATTTTTTCAAATAATTTAATTTTTTTTAAGAAAATTTACTACTTTTAAAAATCATTAAATTCTTGCGAATGATTTTATTAGGATTTTTGTAAGTAATTAAATTTTTGTTGAAAAATTTGATGGTTATTAAAAATAATAACAAAACATGAAGAAAGTGACCACCTTCTTTATGTTTTTTAATAATATTCTTATAAATTGTTGAGTTTAAAAAAGGTTTGAATTTGAATGTTCTGAAGAATTTTAATTCCTGTGGAAAAGTAATAATTAAATACTTATTTAAAAATTTAGTTATTGATGTTTTTGAATAATTTTACAATTAATGAAATTTGTAAATAAATTTAATACATTTTTTTGAGTATCTAATAATGTTTAGAGTGAATCAGAATATTTTTTATGGTCAGGGAAAAAGTGACAATTTTGTCTGGAAATCAGGGAAAAGTCAGGGAAAATTAAAATTAAATATTTGTGGCAACCCTGAATATATATACAGAATTTAAAAAAATTTAACTATATCTCAAATTTTTTGATTTTTTTATTATTTTTGAAAATTAGTTAATTAGTAATTGGAATTTTAGATAAAATTAATAATTATTTATTAATTATAAAACTTAAAAAAATGAATTAATTTTTACCTTATATATTGGTTAAATTATTTTATAATAAATTATATATTTTATTATTGTAAAATACTGCGCTCCCCAGTAAAGAAAAAATCTCTATTGAAATTAGTTACATTTTTATAAATACGTATTTAATTAATTATTAAAAATAATAGATTTGTAAAAGAATTTTAGTAAAAAACACTTAAAAAATTGAATTTTTAAGAAGCTACAAATAAGTATTAAAAATTAAAAAACAAATTTTTAATTTACCTATAAATATTAAAATTCTGATACCCCTAATTTCAATTATTCTAGCCAAACTTAGAAAAATTCTTGGCAAAATTACAAAAAAATTTCCTAAATTAAATAAATTTTAATATCTATTATCTATTATTTTAGTAAAATTTTCCAAAAGAATTAAATTGTTGAAAAAAATTTTGATGAAATTCTACCCAAAACACTTAATTATCTTCATAAATATTAATAAGAATTTCACAGGAATTCAATTATTTACGAATTTTTTTTATAAATTTCTTCATAAACATGCAAATATTTTTATAAATATTAAAATTCTTTTTTAGAAAATCCATTTTTTCATAAACACTCACATAGCACAACAATTTTCAGTAAATTAATTTACATTGAAAATTTTCAATGCCAAATTCGAAAATTTGCATTGTAAGTTTACAGCAAATAGCAAAATGCAAATAGCAAAAAAATGGGCTTAAGTCCAATTTGGTGCAAAATTCGCTGAGTTAAAGAATTTTTAAATTCAGAATGTCTAAAACATCTTTTCGAGAAAATCGAAATCAAAGATTCTAATGCGAATATCTTTGGTTCTTGTAGGAAGTTATTCATATAAGAATTTTTTAAGTCTAGTACACCTATAAGATGAAAAAGCAATACACAGTTTTCTTGAATGTATCAAACTGATACTAAATTGGATCAAAATGATACAAAAATTTGTATAAAATTATGATTTGATCCACGTTTTGATATCATTATTTCGTTTCCATTTGGTACTTTTAAGTTAACAGTGTATGTTTCGAATATTTCCCCCCTCTCCATTTTGAATCAATAAGAAAATAACGTACATCTGGTAAAGCTGTCCCTTTTCTAAAAATGTTTTTGTATTAATAAAACAGATTTTTTACGAAGTTAATTGTTGAGTGTAATTTTATAGTTGTTTGAAGCAAAAAAAGTGAAAGTAGTCATAAAAAAATTTGTTGAAGGACTTTAGTATAAATAATCTTAGGAAATATCGAAATTTTAATTTCTAAGAAAACGAAATTAAAAATTGCAACGTGAATCTCTATGGTTCTTCTGGGAAGTTACTGAGATGAAAATTGTTTTTTGTCCTACCTGCACGGAAAGTATGTCATTTCGGGCACTTAGAGCGGGCGCAAAGTAACTCATTACCACCCAGGGGTAGGTGAAGCGGGCGCAAAATATTTTGCGCCCGCTTCCCCTACCTTCGAGCAGGCAGAAGAGTATTTTGCGCCCACATGTTAATTATTTGATTTTCTTCATTAAAATGTGATATTTTCAAGTTTTTTTTATGTTGACTATAAAAATGCAAACATTTTCAACTTGTTTTATTTAGTCTAGAAAAATGTGCAATTTTTTTCGATTTTCTTTAAAAAATATTATAACACATTTGGTTTTGTTCACATTTCGGTTAAAAAAATTGGCAATTACTATATTTATTTATTTTTTATTTTTTTTTATTTATTTTTTTTATTTTATTTTTTTTACTTCAAAGAGTTAACATTTATATAGAGTTTAATTTTTAACTAATATGAGCGTTTAGTCGTTCGTGCCCTCAATGACATACTTTCCCTGCAGTTTGGACAAACAATTATGTTAGCATCATGGGCGCAAAGGTGATTACGATTCGCCTCGGGCGCGAAATTGTGTCCCCTCGGTCCCTTTATTTCGCCATCGTCGCAATCACCTATTTTGCGCCCTTGATACGAAAATAACTATTATAAATCTAGTAGTAGAAATAATTGATATTCAAAAAGGTTACCTGAGAAGGTTTCAAATTAAAATCTTTGAAAATCAGATATATATATATATATATATATATATATATATATATATATATATTTTATCAAAGAGTTATTGCAAATTATTTAAACTTCGTGAAATTGAATTATTGTAAACAAATGGGTTTGAAAATACTTTAAAAAAACTTTTCCAAAAATTATTAAAAATAATTAATTTAAAGAAAAATTTTATTTCAAAATTCTAGAAAATAATAATTGAATTGAAATTATGAGAACATAATTTAGAAGAAGTTATTACAGTAACAACATTCTTTTATAAAATACTGAATAATAATTATTTTTATCACTCGTTCAGCTTTCATTATTTCATCCTGTTTAAAACAGGAAGAAATCGATACCTTCCATGTTTTACAATTATATTTTTATTTGTTGTCGAATTTCAAATGCATTAAATTTGAAATTTTTGAAAACTTAATTCATATGAAAATAAATAATAATTAAAAATATTTTTAATTAAACTATTGATGTTTTCCATAGTAATTTTACGATGTTGTCATTGACAATTAACATTAAATCAATTATTTTTAATATTTTTTAAAAAAGTTTTAAGAGTATTTTCAAATTCAATTTTTTTTGTGTAACAAGTTTTCGCGACGCATATAAAATTTGGACTTTATTTTTATCAAATTGGAGTTTTTTTTATTGAATAAGAGATTTTTTCGAAACACGGAAATACTTAGAACTTTTTTAGAATCTATTTTCATTGTTTAGAAAACATTTGCATCTTGAAAAACGACGTTGATTTTGACAATTTTTATTTAATAATAAATAAGTAGTCGTTTATTAAAATTTAATAAGCCGGCTGAAGCTAGCAGTCGTACTCAGCACCAGTCTTAAAGCGCCAACTACTAATTATGCTTCTTTATCAAATTTAATAATACTTAATGATTAAAAAATCATCGATCATTGTTATTTAAGAACCAATAATCACTAAATAGCAAATTTAGTAAGTTTTTAGTCATTAATTTCATTAATTAGTGGTTGGCGTCTAAAGATTGATGCTGAGCACGGCTGCTGACTTCAGCCGGATAATGAAATACATTTAAATTATTACTTTTTTAATAATTATTAGTTTAGAGAGAAATTAATAATTATACAGTTAAGTTCCTGTTTATTATAGATTATGTCAAATAATAATTAATATTTCTATATGCAAAATAAAAGAAAACAAAAATAAAGGAACTAAGACAAATTTAAAGGAAACAAATGAGGCATTTCATTTCAAACCGTTCCACCGACAGAAAACAATCGCAAGGAAATAAATTTTCTATTAATTTTTATTATATAAAACTTTAATTGTTTATAATATATTATGCACTGATTCAAAAGAGAATTTCATGAACTTTCTATTGCTATCTTTATTATTTTAAATTTCTGCCAATTTCGTAGAGAAATTCCTGTTTGAAATGTTAAACTCTTAATATCACAAAACACCCCCGCCCGACGATTTTTATCAAAATTATATGAAAATAAAGCGTAAATTCTCTAGTTTCTATTTCCATTTGATATATTATGGACATTTGATGGGATTAATAGAAAAAAAATTATTTAAAAAATGTTTTTTTTGAAAAATTTGACAAATAGTATGAAGTTGAACCTTAACCCATTCAACTTACATTCAATTTCGTATTGTTTGCCAAATTTTACAAAAACACATTTTTTAAACAATTTTTTTTCTATGAATCCCATCAAATGTCCATAATATATCAAATGGAAATAGAAACTAGAGAATTTACTCTTTATTTTCATATAATTTTGATAAAAATCGTCGGGGGGGTGTTTTGTGATATTAAGAGTTTAACATTTCAAACAGGAATTTCTCTACGAAATTGGCAGAAATTTAAAATAATAAAGATAGCAATAGAAAGTTCATGAAATTCTCTTTTGAATCAGTGCATAATATATTATAAACAATTAAAGTTTTATATAATAAAAATTAATAGAAAATCTATTTCCTTGCGATTGTTTTCTGTCGGTGGAACGGTTTGAAATGAAATGCCTCAAATATATACTTAAAGAAATATATCTTTTGCTAAAAATTGTTTAAAATGAAATATTAGTCGACTTTATTAAAAGTTACTTATTTTTAAGAATAATGTACATTTAAAAATAATTTTGTATCTCATTTTTGGTGTTTTTCTGAAAAATTTGCTACTTTTAGTATTTTTTCTATAATAAAAAATTTATAAAAAAAGTTTTCAATTCTAGAAACTTATTCTTTAATGTTTAAAAAATATTAAACAATTTTTAGTACAATTTAATGATAAGTTTACAAATGGTAGAGTTTTGAAAAATGAATAGAGTCAAAATTGACTCTGGAGTGTGCTACTTGTTCGAAAAAGAGGTGTGTGCTCCGAGGATTAATAAACATTTTAATGAAGTTTTGAGAATATATACGGACCTTTTAATATTAAAATAAAAATAAACTTAAATAAAAAATTTATGAATTTAAAAATAATTAGAACACCCTGTAAAAAACATAAACATTTACGGTCCCTTTTTATTGTAACTGAATTGAACGTTTGGATAATTGCAAAATTCACAAAAGCCAGGGGGTCCCATTATTCCCGGCTGTCCATGTGAACCCGGTTGACCTGTAAGGATAATAAAATTTGTCTTTTTATTAAATTCTTTTCTTTCATTTTCTATTATGTTTAAATTGAGGGGTTGTTTACTCTGCTGATTCGCTGTGATTACCAAGTGACTCATGGGTGACTCATGATGAATCTTGAATGACTTATGCAAAAGTAATTCATGAATGACCAGGAATTACTTAGAAGCCATCATGACTCACCTATGAGCCAAAATAAGTCACTTGGGAATTCCTGCGAATCAGCAGAGTAAACAGCTTCTCATCGGTTTAACCTAGATAGCAGTCAGATAGTAATTAGTTCTCAGTAATTTTGTAGCAATTTTTCATGTCAAAATTGAAGGAACTTTTCGAAGCAAGCTTACAACAAGCTTTCAAAAAATTTAAGTTGAAAAGTGAACATTTTGTTATTTGATATTTATATGTGCTTTACCTGGTCTTCCAGGTTCCCCTTGATCACCAACTCTTCCAGGTGGTCCTGGTTTGCCATTAATTCCTGGATTTCCTACAAATGAAAATATGAATTATAAAATAATAGTTGTTAATATAACTGCTTTATGCTTTCGGGGTATCTAAAGCCAAATTTGATGAAATAACTATAAAAAACAAAAAATTGCATTGCTATGAGAAATTTGAAAGTACGTATGGGATTTTTTATCTATTTTTGTAAAAATGTTCCCCACTTTCTGTGCGACTTTTTGTCATCAAAGATAGGTCTCTATTTCTACTTCTAAAGTGGTGTTGTCCTTTAAAAAAATTTCTTTTATTTTTAAAATAGAAATGAATAATGTTTTCTTGCACTCTTACCTAAAGGTCCTTGAAGACCAATTGGACCTTGTATTGAAATTCCATTATCCCCTTTTTCTCCTTTCTCACCTCTTTGGCCGTCTAAACCAGGTGATCCAGTAAAGCCCTCCAAGCCAGGAGGACCCATTGGTCCTGGTTCGCCCGGTAAACCAGGATTGCCTGAAAAATAAATTCTAAGATTACACGAATGTCTGCAGCAAGCTTGTGGTAAGCTTACTGCGCAAATTTTGCCTGAGGTAGAAAAAATTCTACTAAAAGGTATAAAGAGTTTTGGATTTAATCATCATTTTGTTTTTGTTTTGCATTACTTGAGCGTAAATATTATTCTTCCAACTGAACTTGTTTCCCTATCAGGGGGTCGATTCTGTAACTTCACTTCACTTTCCCTTTTTTTCCTTACATTTTGTGTTGTATACCAAGTAAGAAAATGTTTTTTTATATTAAACTCATTTTATTTGAGTTAAATGAACTTTGTCTCAAAGCCAAGTAGGTTATTTATCTGTTTTAAAGAAAAATTTTATTCAACATAAATAACACTTGTATTTAAAAATATAAAGTTTAATTGAAACAAATAAAAAGTCTAGTTCCCTGTGAGTCAAATATATTTTTTCTCTAGGTACACTGTTATGTCATCGTAACTATAGTTAATGTTACATAATTATAATAATAATTTGATGTTAACAACTGTAATAAAATGTTAGGATTTAATGTCATGTTTTAATATTAAGATTTAATATTAACAATTGTAATAATATGTCAAGATTTAATAATTCATAATAATAACGAAAGAATTTAATGTTAATGTTCAAGTTGCTAAAAATAAGAAAATGTTTAAATAATTAATGATAAATGGCAATTGTTCATAAATTTTAACTTTAAATAAATAATAATGATGAGCAATAGGAATTATAATAAGATGATAATAAAAATAGCTTGAATTGAAAATAGATAAGCACTCGTGCAATCAAAAATAGACCCATATTCGTAAAGCGAATTTGGAGAATCTATTTACACAAGTGTTCGTATAACAATGGTGCATCGAAGCCCATGTATTTCCACGCACCTTGGAAGCACAACTTTATGTACAAAAGGGACAAGCCATTTCATATTGACAATAGGAAAAAGTAACAGAAAGAAGCAGAAGTAAGAGAGAAGGAAATAAAAAACAAGAGTTAAAAATGTAAACGAAAAAGAGAGGGAATAAAGAGAAACTGAAACATGAGTAAAGAAAAAAACAGAAAAGAAAAGTTTATTCAGAACTCGTCGATTAAACAGCTAACAAAATAGGTGTTCAGTAGTTAACATTATCAAACTAGTTCACATCATCAGATATCTAGTCTACAACTTCTGTGAAGACCAATCATCCATCAAGGGTATTGTTTTTCAACAAGGTACTACCAACAATAGTATACCAACTAATATTGTTATTAGCAACCGTCCAGAATTCTACACCATCTGAATACTTGTGGGATTCATTAAATAATTAAGTAAGGTTATTATTTCTCAAATTAATCTTTTTCTTATCATCTTATTAAATTCATCAATTTGTTATTCTAAATAAATTTATTTGTCAACATTAGTAGGCTCATTGATTGATCCTCATCCCAAATTAGGTTCTTCACTGAACCTAAATTAAAACGAGGAAAGTTAGGGGAGTTTGAAACAGTTCCCGTTTCAACGCAACAATATTACTATTACTAACATTATATTACAAAGTATTTGTACCACCTTCACTAAAAAAATCTTGAAAAAATTTTCCAAAATATGTTAATATTTTACTTTAATGAATCCATAGGGACATTCCAGTTCAAAACAGGTAAAAAGAAGTCTTTTTTAGTATATATTATTGAAATAACTATGACATTTATTTAAAAAATTTCTTTTACATGTAATAAATAATTTATTTAAGAATTTGTAAACCAATTTTTTTCATTTTTATTTCAAAATGGCGGCGATATACGCCATTTTCAAAAATGACCATTTTTGGTGGTAAGATCGATTTCAAACTTTCTAAAACAGATAAAACCAAAAACGAAGTGACATTCTCTTCGTTTGATATTTCTTCAGGTGTGGGACCTCAAAAAAGTAAAATTTTCTTTCCTTCCTTTTTTAGAGTACTTTTTCCCCAAAATATGCAAAAAAGGTGTTTTTATTCAGAATTTATCTTATAAAAAAGGGGAGTTGGAAAATTTCCAGTTTTTGAGATTCCACTTATAGGCATGATGACGCTGAATCAAAAGCCCTTTGATTTTTTAAAATCGCTTTAGAAGAACTCGAGATATCACTCTTACCAGATCGAAAAAGAAATTTGGAGAAAAACGTATTTAAAGTTTTTCTTCATAAGTTTCGACATTTTTTTTAAATCATCGGATTTGATTGAAAATCGTTACACGGGGTTTTCTTTTACTACAAACATTTGAGAAGATCCCAGAGATCGTCTACGTTTCAGATAATCAAAAATAGAAATATAAATAAATACAAAATTAGAAATAAAAATAAGTAAATAATAAATAAAACTCAATGATGAAACTATATAAATAAATAAATTTTTGAAAAATCAATAAAAATTTCTTATATAAAGAATAAGTGAAGTGAAATAAAAAATAAAATAAATAAAATTAACATATACACGGAGAAAAATAGTTAGCTATTTCAGCTAATTTTTAGCTACCTTAGCTAACCTTAATTGCTATTATATGGATAGCAATTATTGTTAGCTAATGCAGCTAATAATTAGCTAAAATAGCTAATTTATTTTGCTAAAACAGCTAATTATTAGTTGTAATAGCTAAAAATTCGCTATCCATATAACAGCAAACTCACTTTTCTCCGTGTAATAAATAAATAATCCGTCTTAGAAAACACATAAATAATAATAAATTAATAATAATGCACAATACAAAAAATAAAATTCACAAATTAATAAAATAATAAAATAAAATGTATTGCAAACTGCAAAGTCAAATTTAACCGTCTTTTTGTCTGTCATATATATATATATATATGATTTACCACAGTTACATTTGAATATATAAACACAATTACATTGATTCTGTCTCTCGAGCCTATCCTTACCAAGTTCAATGAATTTATTGAATTTTGAATTAACGCTAAAAGCAGTTTGAATATTAAAAGTTTTAAGTAATCTTTTGATATTTTCCGATATTGATCCATAATAAGGAAAAACTATTTTCTTAATTAGTGTATTATTATTATTTCTAATGTTATTTGAAAATTTTCTATTAATTATTTCAATAATTCTTTTATTCACATGTTTATTAACAAATTAAATCCGGATAATTATTACGTAAATTTTACTAAATTTTAGTAGTTTTTATGAACGACTTTCCACCTATTTAATTAGTAGAATATTACTAATTTTCAGTAAAATTCTACTTATGTTTTAGTAGAATTCTACTAATTTAAAGTTACTTTTTCATTAAATGAATTAGTGATACTGTTTTATCGACTATTAATAAAAGAAAATTATTATATGATATTATCACTCGGTTGTTCTAAATATTAAACATTGAATTTAACAATCATTCCGAGTCAGGTGCATAAAATAAAACAACAGTTTTTTTCGTTTCGACAGCGCGGCTGCCTTCTTCTGAAACTATAATTTATTTAACAAAAGAAAATAATAATAATAAAATTAAAATACATTCTTAAAAAAATATAATTAATTATTAACTTATTATTCAACAATTTTTACCGAAAAGTAAACAAAATTTAAAAAACGTTCCACAAGAACGTATTGTGGCGATTACAATTGGACACTGGCGAATAAAATGTGTATAATTTTTGAAGTATAAGTAACTGATGTGAGGTGAATGACCGTGTCAGTAAACAAAATTCAGGAAATGTCAAGGTAAATCAAATTAGATTAAGAATATTTCATTTCATTTACAAAGTGATTACAGCGATTATTAAGATTTTGTACATCCTTCTTTTTATTAACCGGATTTTTTTGTAAATTAATGTGGATCATTTTTGATATTAAACGTTTATTGTAGTTTGCTTCTATTTCTAATATAAGAAAATTGTTCGAATCAAATTTATGTCTACAAAAATCATTGTGAGTAGCAATTACATTAGAAATTGAATTTTTATGTTCTTTAATACGAACACCTACCATTCACTTTGATTGTCCCACATAACATGCAGAGCAATTTTCATAATTAATTTTATAAACAGTATTAGTGTTTCAGATTTTACAAGCAATTTCACTCAAAAAATATAGAGTATGTAAAAGAAATTCTGTTAATAAATAATTACCCATTAGAATTTATAAACAAGCATATAATGAAACGTATTTCTTTTATAGAATCTAATTCTCAATATTTTGTTGACAAAAACGTCATATTTTACACGAGGTCACCAAAAGTTCTCCTACCCTATGTTTTGAACCTTTTTGAGAAAACTGCCTCAATTCTGAATAATTATGCCATTTTATCAATTCCTTGCAAAAATAAAAACATGAATCATAATTTTGTTAAAAAAGGCAAGGATAAAAATGTAAAATCTGAAAACACTAATACTGTTTATAAAATTAATTATGAAAATGGCTCTGCATGTTATGTGGGACAATCAAAGTGAATGGTAGGTGTTCGTATTAAAGAACATAAAAATTCAATTTCTAATGTAATTGCTACTCACAATGATTTTTGTAGACATAAATTTGATTCGAACAATTTTCTTATATTAGAAATAGAAGCTAACTACAATAAACGTTTAATATCAGAAATAATCCACATTAATTTACAAAAAAATCCGGTTAATAAAAAGGAAGATGTACAAAATCTTAATAATTGTTATAATTACTTTATAAATAAAATGAAATATTCTTAATCTAATTTGATTTACCTTGACATTTCCTGAAGTTTGTTTACTGACACGGTCATTCACCTCACGTCAGTTACTTATACTTCGAAAATTATACACATTTTATTCGCCAGTGTCCAATTGTAATCGTTACGACTAAGACGTTCTTTTAAAACGTTTTTAAATTTTGTTTTATTTTTCGGTAAAAATTGTTAAAAAATAAGTTTATAATTAATTTTTATTTTTTTAAGAATGTATTTTAATTTCATTATTTTTTTCTTTTGTTAAATATATTATAGTTTCTGAAGAGGGCAGCCGCGCTATCGAAACGTTAACAACTGTTTTTGTTTTACTTTATACACCTGGCTTGGAATGATCGTTAAATTCAATGTTTAATATTAATAAAACAGTTCTACTAATTGTTAGTAGATGAAATGGTATTTCAATAGTCAAAATTAAAAATTTAATAATCATAAATAAATTAATATAATTAAATTTTGTAGATGAAAAAGGTATAATTTTTATATAGAAGTAAAAGTATAGGAAATTCAAAATAAGGTCAATAGAGTACAAATGTACTGAGATAAACACCTAAATATGAAGTAGGCTCAGTTGACTCAAGGCCAAGGTTATGAGAGAAAAGAGAAAATTTAATATTTTATATTTAAAAATTGTTTAGTAATTTGGATAAATATTAAAAAGATAGATTATAAAAAATGAACACAATGTTAATTTTGTATTTAAAGTGTATATTTTATTTTTTATAAATAATATTTATTTTATTAATTAAATTATTTAATTATATTATGTTAAAATAAATAAAGTTATAGTAAAATTTATATTAATAAAAAGATAAAAATTAATAGATATTGATAGTAACATTTAAAATTAATATAAGTTTATTATTTAAAGAATTATTAAGGTTTAAAGAAATAAAATAAATTTATAGAGAAAAGTGATTGACAGTTATACAATGGTATTGTTCTCGGGATATGTTAGACACGTTGGAGACTAGAGAGAGTGAAAATATAGTTTTGTCTCTACTCGAGGAATTTAAATATTATTGGAGCGACGAATATGACACGTTATGAATTTCCGTCAATAGGGTGAATGATAGCCTCGCAAAACGGAAGTCACGCGGATTTTTCCTATTAACCGGAAAGAAATAAGAACGGGTAGAATGTTCTAGAAGGTTCGGTAGCGTCCTTTACAGGGTATATAAACAGCGAAATCGAAGGTTTCGCTCTCTCATTTTTATTTGTACACTTGAAAGGGTAAGCATTGACACTTATTACACAAAGATACTTAATACTTGTAATATTCAGGAGTTCGTTGTTTTTCAACTTCCAACCTGTTATTATAAGTTACATTTGATAACATTTTACACAAATACACTACAAATCGTAAAAGATATACAAGAATTTGTTGTTTTACAACTAATTTCTTGTTAATTTCAATATAATCTACAAAGTCAAGCCCTGGAATTAAAATGTGAGGAGCTCGTTGAATTTTTTTTAACTTTCAACCTCAGTTTTGATTTCTAAAGGGGTAACAAAAGCAAATCGTAAGTTTATTGAATATTCTTATGAGCTGTGTTCATATAGTAATAGACTATATCGATGTGGCAGTTTGAAAGATTCAATAAATATTGATCCTAACACTCCAAAATTATTATTTATAATAGGAAATAATTAATACATTTGTATTAATTATTTAGTCAATTTTTCAGAGGAATAAATAGATTTCTGTAAGTAAATTGAAGTAATGTTGAGCATTTTTTAATATTATAATTTATAATATTTTAAATAAATCAATAATTGCATAATTTATATTTATGAAGAATATTTATTTGGCTAGGAAATAGTTAATTTAAGGAATAGGGAAAACTTGACCTTTTGTAGGCAGGATTTATAAAATTTTATTATTGAATTTTGTTTAATTTTTGGTTATAGATTTGTTAAAGTGGGAATATTCATTGGTTGATCTTTTGAAGTTGTAAAGTGGAAGAAGAATTCTTGCAAAGGTGAACGAACTTAATTATTTATTTTATTTTGTTTTGTTTATGTTGAGTCAATTCATATAGACCATAGCAACCGAACTTACAAAATTATTTATTTAAATGAACCATATCATAAGAAAAGATTTCTTTATAGAAAAAAAAATTGTGACAATTTAATTTTTAATTTATTAATTTATATTTTATAATTTTATCCTACGAAAGAAAGATAACAAAATTATCTTATTTAGTAGTGGATAATTTAGAAAGAATAAAAAGCTGAAGTACCAAATAATTATTGGAGCAAATTCCTTTAATTTGGTTATAAAGCGACAAATTTTCTCAAAAATAAAATATAATATTAAAGAGAAATTTGAATTACATAATTTCATTCATATAATATATTACTATATGTTATCAAAACAGATCTTATCCGTTGATATAGTTTGGCACGTGCCTCATTGTTAGTGGATCTTTAAATTTAGGAAATAATGTCCCTTTAAATTTATACAAAGACATTCTTTCTATTCAGATTATATAAGAATGAGAAATATTTAATACACATGTATAAGATATTTCTCATGTTAGAAACACGTGGGTTTTCAGAAGTTTACCGTACAGTGGGCTTTTAAATCAAAATAAAGGAAAATATTTAGATATATACTTCCCTCGGTCTGTTAACCAATACACGTATGTTTCATAGAATTCTACTAATTAATTAGTAATGCTCTACTCACAAGATTCTTAACGATTGCAATTTTGTGTTGTATTGGATGATTCAAGTAATAGTTTAATAGTCTTCCTGAATAAGTATCCTTTTCTCTTCTGAAATTTTTATTGATTTTTTAAAATGTATTTAATTGTATATTGTTTCTTCATTGAGTTTTATTTATTGTTAACTTATTTTTATTTCTAATTTTTCTAACTTTGTATTTATTTCTATTTTTATTTTTGATTTTGTCTATTTCAATTTTTATAATTTTTTAACTCCAGACTCTACTCCATCATCAGGGTTTGAATTTTAAGTCTTTGTTTATTTAATTTTTATTTTTTGGAAGGATAACTTTTTGAATATGTAGGGTAGAGTGGTGTAAAAAAGCCACTTTTTTACTTTTGCTACTATAAAATTGATATTTGAATTTCTTTTTTCAAATGTTAAATTGTTACTAAAAGTTTAGTTATTAAGCTTCAAAATCCTTGTAGAACATTTTTTTGTATTCCGTGAAAGGACAAATAAGAGTTTTATGAAAGTTCTGCATATAGCTTTTTTGCACCACTTGGTGGGGTGATTTTGTCAGAATATTTTGTTATCAAATGCTGTAATATTATATTTTTCTTTTATCTGTATAACAAATAAATAATTTAGAAAAGTTTTTAGCTTCCAAAATTGTATTTTATGTTAAGTTTACCTGCTTTCAATTCACAGTCATCGAAACAAGCAGTTAAAAATACAATTTACAATAACAACTATAATATTATCGATACGACAGCCAAACTAGAATGAAAAATTGAGTTTTACTTAATTAAACTTATATTTCAAACGGCTGGTAAAATAGTTCAATAGTTTCAAAATAAAAGCCAAATGGCTTTTTTACCCCACTCTACCCTACTTTATTTATTTTTATTTATTGTTAAAATAGTTTTTATTATTTTTTAATTTTGTATATATTTCTTTAATAGACTTCCTGAAAAGGAAATTGGTTTGATTTCGAAACGTTGAAGTAAATAAAATTTGTTACTTTGTCCGAATGTTTTTGTTTTAATCTATTTGACTTATTTATGA
This sequence comes from Leptopilina drosophilae, assembly GCA_032873175.1. NCBI lineage: Eukaryota > Metazoa > Arthropoda > Insecta > Hymenoptera > Figitidae > Leptopilina > Leptopilina drosophilae. The sequence goes on from CM065486.1 coordinate 11,941,855, forward strand.
TATATCTCGGACGTTAAAGATTATTTAATTAAGTAAATTTAAAAGTTTTCTATTTTCAGACAAACTAAAAACGTTCGTAAAGTATGCCCATCAGGATTACAACGATAGCAGACAAAACAGTTATGAAGAAAGAAATCTTTCAGAGGATGAAAAGTTGAGAGAGAAAATTATTTGAAGCTATTGGAATAAAATGAGAAATTCTGAACTGCTTACCCCTCGAGAATATCAAGATCTACTAATGCAGTTCTTGGAGGGTTGTCGAAGTATTATATACATAAGAGCTGAAGAATACAAATCTCCCTGATATTAATAGGGTGTTTATTTGGTCCGCAATAATTTTCCTCAACAATAAAATTATATGGGTAGTTCTACAAACGAAGGAATTTTTGATTTTCAAGGTTGTTTCTTACACTAAATTTAAAAAAAATTATTTTTAATGGGAATTGTTCATTCAAGGGCTAAATTCTGCTAAATTTTCAGTTCCCTGGCATCTCCTAATAATTTTAAATAGTAATTTTTGTTTGTTATCTTTTTTTTGTTTTCTTAGAAATGAATAATTTTAAATAGTTGTACTTTACAAACATTTAAATCATTGTTACATTCGTTTAAATTTTTTTTTCAAGAATTTTATCTTGAATGTTCGTCCTCGAATTCATTCTCAGTTGCCTGGCACAATAAAAAACGTAAAATTATTAAGAATTTTTATTCTGATTAATTCACCATTTTTCACAGTGATTACACCGTCGTACAAAATTTAACTTTTTTCACACTCAAAAAAATCAAACATTTTGAAAACTATGACCAAAAAAGATAGCCGTGCCTGGCCGTTTTGTTGGATCAAGTCGTTTGTAGCTTCTAGGGGTAAAAGCAACCCTTAAATGAAAAGTCACAAGTTATATTTTAAAAATAGATTAAATTTGCCTAATACTCGTTACTCGAGAGTTTTTGGGGTCGCTGATCACGAATCCGATGTCACTTTTTAAAAATTCAAAATGGCAGATCCAATATGGCTGTCAACATTTTAAAAAATAGATTCATTTTCCCTGAAACTTGTTACTCGGGGTGTTTTTGGGATCGCTGATTAAGAATCTTAAGTCAGATTTTCAAAATTCAAAATGTAGTATCAAAATGTAGATTAAAGATCTAGAATAAAACTGGAAAATTTAATTGTGTGATTCTTTTTTGTTTTTTGCAATTAAATATTCTTCATTTATTTTAAACTATTTTTAAACTACTAACTTTTTCATAGAAACCAAATGTCAATAGTTGATATTTTTACTTTAGAAGCATTGTTAAACAATTACTTTATATTTTAAATAATTTATCTTACTTACACTTCCTATTATCGAATATATTTACTTACCACAAAGTTTGCTTTGTCATTAAAAAAATGTCCAATATGCAAAGATACAATTGTAAAAATATTGAAATTTTTAGTAATCTTTATCTTTATAAGATCCAAAATGTGACTATGTTTAAATTAATTGAAAACAATTGACAGTTAGCATTTCAGAAGAAATCAATACTAATTTGGTGAAATTAACTGAGGATGTACATTTTCCGCATAACTTGAGCGCCGATCTCTCTCTTCTTTCAATTGGGCGAAATTCTATAATTGAAAATGTGGAAGATGTTTTGCGTAACTGGTTTGACGAAGATGAACCAAACGATTGTGGCTTAGAACAACTGTCTGATATATATAGGCTGTTCCATAAACGTATTAAAATTAATATTAATTTTGACCACATAAGGTAATTCAAGTATAAATTAGTGTCTCTGGGGTTTTTTATAATCGCTGCTTACAAATCTGATATGAAATATAAAAATTACAAGTGGCGGACCGAATTTTTAAAGAAAATTTACGCCTTTTATTATAAAAATGTAAAATTTTAAAAAAATTCGACCATATTGGATCCGCCATTTTGAATATTAAAATCTGAATACATATCAGTCAGCAGCGATCATAAAAACCCCTAGAGAGACTAATTTTAATTTAAATTGTCAAAAGAACTGTTGTTTTCAATATGTTTATGGAACAGCGCATGTATCTTTTGACATTATAGGTTTAAGTGTACATAAATTAATTTTTTTGTTTTTGGATATTGAAGATCAGTGTTCATGCTTTGATTTGGCCCTCTGCAAACAGATTTTGTTATCAGAGAATTTTTCTACGATTCTTTAACAGCAAATCGAAGTTTTAAAGACTGAGGATTTTGTTCAGATAATTACTACTTCGTGAAAATCTTTATAAAGTTATCTGTAATTAATAAAATTATACCAATCTGCAAAAATGAAAAAGAATTTCTTTTTACTTCTTTAAAAAATCCATAAGAGAATTGTGCAAAAAAATTAATTTTGTGCAATTTACAGACAAAGGTCTAATTTTATTAATATAGATCATTTTAAACTTTTAATAACATCACATTGTTTGTAGATGACGAGCCTAAACAAGTTTCCATGAAGGATACCTGTTCAGTAATGTCAGGAAAGTCCTTGGTAGGTTCTGATGATTGTGCTGATTTAAAATGTCCCTTATGTGTTATTTTTTTTAAAAACGAAGAAGAGTATTTGTCGCACGTAAATCATCAACACGCATTACAGAAATACAATAAATGTAGAGATCTCTACAACGAACAGAGACAACACAATAACTGTTGTAAGTATCCGCAAAACATTGGATTCAATATTCCATAATATCCATTGATATATTGGAAAATTTTATCCCAATATTTTTTTAAAAAGCAGAATCTTTGCAAAAATTTTATTATTTTAAAAAATTTCACAAAAGAATTTAATGTGCTTTTTTAATTCGTTATAAAATACTTCAAAAATTAAATTATTTTCGATAAAATTATAAAAGAATTTAATGTTTTTTATTCTTAATAAAATTTTTCGATAAAATTGAATTTTTTTCTAAAATTTTTATAAAGCTTTCAAAACTTCTCGCCGATGGTTGTCCACTACCGAATATCATCGATGTCTTTAACGTGCGGGATGCTTATCCGCTGCCAGACATGACTGACATCATGGATATGTTCAGTAGACCTTGTCGTGATGGCGGGGCTTTTCACCAAAGGGCAACCAAAAATGAAAACAATACAATGAATAAAATTAAAAATGATCCTCAAGGAGGATCCCCGAAGGGGACAATACTCCCCACGGTCCTTTGAGGATTGTCGCAGGCCCCACGGATTTGAGGGGTGGGGAGGGGGGTTAACCGAAATAATTAAAGAGGAGGACAGCAGCCAGTTCGAAACAAACGTTGCTAAACAGTTCGGGCTTATCCCTCGTATTTTTGATGTTATGAGTCTGGCTTGTAAGAAGCCGAAGAAAAATTTGTATTATTTTAAAAACTTGAAAAAAGTTCATAAATTTAAATTACTTTAAGATTTCCCAAGTAAAATTATTAAAGAAACTCAATTGTTTAAATTAATTGAAAATAATTTTTCAAAGAAATTTAATTGGAATTTCAAATTTTTTTTAATAATTCTTAGTGAGAATTTAATTATTTTTATTAATAATAACATTCTTTGAGGGAATTTAATTATTCTCAAATTTTTTGCAAGAATTCAATCTTTTTCAATATATTAGTTTAATTTTAATTAAAATTTATGATATTGAAAAATAAAATTATTTTAAAAACTTAGGAAACAAAAAAGTAAATAACCACTAACTTCAAACTGTGAACCGATGGTAACTAACACTGTCCGACACTAATTTTGCCCCTTACAATTAGATAATTTTGGTCACTTTCGATAGATTTTGTCGCGCTGATTACGAATCTGCAAAGAAAAACGCCCTAGCACGTCTAGTTTTTGAAAAAATTTGTGTAAAAAAGTCAAAAAAAGCGTGTTTTTAACCATATTCTAATTTAAAAAAAAATAAAAACAAGAGGTGCTAAAATCTTGTTCTTGGGTTTAAATCAAAACTTGAACCTTAAATAATAATTCCATAATAAATAAGTATAAATTATAAATAACGATAAATGGAACGCATTACAATAAGACAGTCAACATTTATTTTTTTAAATGCATTTAATTTTGTAATTTTTTATGTTTGTCAAGCACCGTGTATAATCCTAACATTGTGAAACATGTGACAAACAAATGAATGTAACAACTTTCAAAGTTTATATATTTTGATATTTTTTCAGGTTACTTACCTATTTAATATTAATTATTTTCTTCAAATCAAAAGATTTTTTCAAGACTTCTGTCGCAGTATTGGGTCGATACGTTTTTATTAATAAAATATTTATAATAAATAATTAAATTTCAATTGATTGCATAGGTTTAATTAACATTTAAATAAATTAGAAGTTGTACTAAAAATATTGTTTATTAATAAAAAATTTAACTTTTTAGAAATATTTTAATTTCACTTTTTTAAAAATTAAAAATAAAATGTGTACCCTGAAAAAAATTTAATTGATTCAAATAATCGATTAATTGACTATTATCATTTAAATATTTAATTGATAATAGTCAATTAAATGGATATTTGAATCAATTAAATTTTTTTCAGTGCAACTAATGATTTAATAAAAAACAGTAAATAAATCGAAATATATCTGAACGAGGTTTATTTATCAATGTAAATGCAGACAAAGTTTTCATGTATTTTTAAATTGTGTCAATGCTTTTTAGTAGATAATACTTACAATTTTTGTAGAATATAATTTAGAATATAATTTTTGTGGGAAAATAATCAAAAAATTAAAATTTATACTGTTACGTCAAAACGAGAAACCTTTTCAAAATATACCTAATGTTCCTGGTTTTAAATTAGTTTCAATAAAGAATCTAATTTGGGATAAGGATAAGTCAATGAGCCTACTAAATGTTGTGAGAGAATAATTTATTTAAAAACCAACAAGAAAGAAAAGTATTGACAAAAATACAATGAGTATAGTTCTAAATTATAAACCTTACTTTTAAGAATAACGATTACTGGTGTTGAATGATGTGGTGATATTATCTGGTAATCCGATCTTGAATGGTGTTGAGGGCTGGTCGCAAAAGGAGCCTCAAACAGTTGTCCTTAATGTTCGTGTATTAGTCCTCTTGTTTACACTAATGAGATAGTGTATTATATTTTGGTAATATTTGCTTTCTTCCAGACGGACGTCGCCTCCTTAGCAAATTTCGATGGTTCGAAATTTGGAATGTGTTGTTTCAATATAAGATAGATACTTGAATTTATTTTCAAATTGATATTTTTGAAAATAGTAAAAATCACCTTAGGGGAAATGATTCTCTTTTAATCGTAGTACGTTTCAAATCAATACTTTTAAATAATTTTAAAGTTCACTTTTAAAGGAAATACTTTCAAAACAATATTTGGGGATAACTTGTTCTTCACTTTTTAGATTATACTTGGAGTTCACTGGACGATGGTAGATTGAAGACTAAATGATTTCCAAAAAATTATTCTCTGTTCTAATCAGAAATGTTCACCCTTTTTATATAAAAATTTCCTCATCAGACGAACGCTCCTAGCTAGAAAATTCGTCTTGACCTTAATAGTTTTTTGTGCGCAAGACATCGCTTCGAGCTCGCATAGACTTGCAAGCGGAAGATCTCGCTTCGACCTCGCATGGAGTTGAGCTCCCAACTTTGTCCTTGATCCTCAGGTGTGGCGTGTGTATGTACATATTAATAATCTGTATCTCTGATCTTGAATTTCTCGTATTCGTTATTCTTTCGAAATTCTTTTAAAATACTATTCTTTTTTTGGATTTGTAATAATAAACACATGATATAAATACAATATTCGTTCGAAAATACACTGAATATAATGCAATTTGAAAACATACAGAAAATAAGAATTAAAAGTACTGCATATCATATCATGATGAAATACATTATTTTAATAGAAGATGTATGCATTATCAAATAAATACAATATATGAAAATAGATACATACGTGAAAATATATAGTTAAATTAAGTATATTAATAAGAAGTTACGGACGTAACAATACCTAAACATTTGTTCAAAATTGAAACCAGAAAATATTTTTAAGTCGATTTGCGTTTATAAATAACATTTGGTAGATCGCGTACAAGTGACCAACAATGATCTGACAGCATTTTAAGTGGACTTTTTCCTTTATATCGACCCTCCATTGTACTGATATCCTGGTGAAATCGTTCACCTTGTTCATCACTGACTGCTCCAAGATTTTCAGGGATGAAATTGAGATGGGAATCAAGAAAATGAATTTTTAACAACTTGTTGCATCCCATTTCCTGGTATGAAATAATTAATTCCTGAACAAGATACTCATAGTTATCGTCTTTATTATTTCCTAAAAATCCTTTAACGACACCAACTAAAGCTTTCCAAGCACGCGATTCTGTCTGAGACAAACAATTAACGAATTTTTCATCCTTCAAAACAGTTCTTATTTGCGGCCCATCGAAAACTCCTTCTTTTATTTTCGCATCACTCAATTTCGGGAAAATTTCTTTCAAATATGCGAAAGCAGGTCCATCCTTGTCCAAGACTTTTACATAATTTTTCATAAGGCCTAGTTTTAAATATAGAGGAGGTGGAATAACATTTTCTCGATTAACAAGTAGAATATATTTTACATTATTTTCCCCAATAACTGCATTTTCACGGAGTGGCCAGTCTTTTTTTACATAATGTGCTTTTCTATCCCTACTGTCTCACAAACAAAAAAACACATGTATTTATGTGTATCCAGTTTGAAGACCTAAAATAATGGCTACCACTTTCAAGTCGGAGCACTCTTGCCATTGATGTTTTGAATAGTTAATTAAAGTTATCCAACGAGATAAATTATCGTAGGTTTCTTTTATCGTTGCAGAGTATCCTATGGGAACTGATTTTTTTTCATTTACATTATGTAGAAGCACTGTCTTTAAACCAGATTTTGATGAGTCTACGAAAAGCTTCCAGCTTTGTGGATTGTAATCAGCTTTTATTTCTTGCATAAGTCCATCTACATCATGGCAAAAGCATAAATCTTCATCTGGCAAATACGTGTAATATGAAGAAAACTTATTGTTTCTATTTTTAAACAACGAAATTTTTACATCCATTTCCAATAAATTCCACTCTTTGAGTCTAGGACTTAAAAGCTAAGACTTTTCCTTTGTTAAATTGAGATCTCGACAAAGATCTTTCAACTTTTCTTGATTAACAAATTGTAGAGTCAATAATTCTTGACCAAGAAAATTATAATTACCATCATCTTCATCACTGTGATCTTCAATTGCAGTCCCGGCCTCATTTTTAATCCTAACTTCATCAGAATTTTCAAGAATAAAAATGGCACGCTTAGTTTCAGGACGTTTTGCTGATTCGATTTCTGGGTATTTCATCGAATTTTTATATTTCCGATTGTAACCAACAACTTTTGTCAGACAGAAATAACAATCTGTTTCATGATTTTTTTGTTCCTTCCAAATCATAGGACTAGTAAATGAAAATGATCGAGCACCTTGCATCCAGTCTCTTAAAGTTTTCGCACAAGTTGCACACACTTGAGAAGGTACATATTTGTATTTTTGTGGATCTTTAATTTCAATTTTAAAACAAGATTTGTAGGCCTTCTTTAAAACCTGCGTAAAAACTTTTTCTGGTCCTTTTATGATGAAATTACCACAAATGTAACAAAAAGAGTTACGAGAAACTGAACACTGTCTTGACATTTTAAACTGATTTTTAAATAAACATCACTTTTAAAACAGTAATCATTAACCTTAATCTAACCTTTGTTTAGGTTAGATACTAATTAGATAAATATTAAAAAAAGAACAACTACTTTCTTCCATTTGTGGTAATATTCATTGAAAAATTAAAAAAACGAGACGGTACTCTATCGATTTCATTTAAAAGTTCCATAACTTACAAGATATAATAAAAAAACATATTGCAAATTTTTACTTCTGCTTAAAATTGTTAGTTTTAAGAAAAATACCAAGATTATACTAAAAATCCACATAATATAGAAAATATTAAAATAAAAAAATGATTCTGAAAATTTAGAATATTTTTATAGTCGCTCTACGAAGAAAAATTAAAGTCTATATAAAATTCGACATCGGTACCGATCTCGAAACGTTATGATGTGTTTAATATTTTATTATAGTCCCAAAAAGATTGCTATTTCTTTATAATTATAAAAATAAAGCATTTTTAAATTATTTTTAATAAAATAAGAAATTAAATATTATAAACCTGCATATTTGAAATTAAAATACATTATTTTTACAAACATTAAGAATATTATTACAGAGTAAAAATTATTCATTAATAATAAAAAAAATAATAATAATAATATTACATTAATAACATTTATTAACAAATTATAAATGAAAAAAATCAGTTTCCACGGGATACTTAAAAAATCAATAAAAAATTAAATGGATAATAAGTAACCTGAAAAAATAGAAATATATAAACTTTGAAAGTTGTTACATTCCTCTGTTTGTCACATGTTTTCGAATGTTAGGGTTATACACGGTGTTGTTCAAACATGGAAAATTACAAAATTAAATGTATTTGAAAAAATAACTTTTGACTGTCTTATTGTAATGCGTTCGGTTTATCCCTTCATAGAATTATTATTTAAGGTTTAAGCTTTGACTTAAACCCAAGAACAAGATTTTAGCACCTCTTGTTTTTATTTTATTTAAATTCAAATATGGTTAAAAACACGCTTTTTTTGACTTTTTTACACAAATTTTTTTAAAAACTAGACGTGCTAGGGCATTTTTTCTGCAGATTCGTAATCAGCGTGACAAAATCTATCGAAAGTGACCAAATTTATCTGAGGGGCAGGAAAAAATTCATTTTTGTCGGACAGTGTAACAGTGATGAGACTCTGTGGCTTGCGATCACCGAGGTTACGCAATATTCAGTGCGGTTAGAAGAAAATCTTTATAACCTTCTTTTTTTAATTTAAATAAAAATATTAATATACAGATTACTATTTTTCAAAGATAATGAAGAAAGCGCCTACTGCTTTGACAAAGAAATCGGCGAAGAGAATAGCCGCATGGAAAAAAACTAAAGAAATGTTGCAAAAAAGGAATTCAAATAATTTAAAAAAGTTAAAAACTGAAAAATTGTTTGACAATTTTTAGAATTAGAAAAATATATGCTCTCTTTATTATAAAAAACATTTTATTATTCTTTTCAACAATAGAAACAACTGCAACTTCAGCATCTCTTTCTGGAGAAAAAAGTAAAACTTTTTCGCCTACATTAAAAAGTAAAATATACATTTTTCGAAAAAGAAAGTACGGGAGACTGGGGTAAACCCGCTCACCTTTTTTAGAACGATAAAAGCCTAGGAAATTATTCTCTAAATCCAAGTTAATTCATATAATTTGGAAGCTTATGATTTCTATTTACAAAATAAAAAAGAATTTTTAGTTTATCATTTTTAGTTTTACTTTCGGAAAATTTTTAATACACGTATACCAATATCAAAATCACAATTTTCCAGGCTTAATCCGCTCACCTCTCTGGGTAAACCCGATCACTTGATTTTTTAAAGAATTTAAGGTAATCCCGACAGTTTTATTTTGTATATATTAAATTTCTCCTTATTTCCGCCTTCAGTATGATTTATTAATGATAAATTATGAATTCTATAAACAATAAATATTGGCTTATTAAATAATAAGTATAGATTTCATGAATTGCAGCTGTGAATTTAAATAATATTTTATTAAGAGAAAATCAAAATATAGTGACAATTTTTGATGTAACAAGTTATAGATTTTATTATTGATAAAATATAACAAATGAAATTCGAAATTTTAAATTTAAAAATAAATAATGATTAAACGTGAACTGAACGAAGACAACAAACTCAGATTTATGTCTTTTTTTAACCGAAAAAGACAGCGACAAATTTTGATTATTTGTTTGTGTTGTTCGTTAAAACCGTTATAACCTAATAAGCACTAATAATAACTAATATAGACATGATTCCGCTCAATGTTGATGACAAATATTGATAGTTCGGCGCCATCTGTTGAAAAAAATCGCCACAAATTGCGAAATGCGGGACATTCAAAATGTTAAATATTCAACTAATTCCCAATAATTCAATAATATTGTTAGGAAATGGATATTATTTATCAATTAATAAATATTTTTAATATTAAAAATTTTAAGATAGCCAAAAAAATAAATACTGTTAATACTGATTCCGTTTCCTACACAAATTTAATAAGTGAGCGGCTTTACCCAGACTTCATGTGGGCGACTTTACCCCGAATGTATTTCTCAAATTTCAGAATAAATTCAAATAAATCTTTTTGAAATCAAACAAAACTACACATATATTTTGAAAAAAGACATTCAATAGCATCAAAAAAAATTTGTCGAATAATTTAAGTCTCAATAATAATAATAATCGAAAAACTTAAAAATACGATCATTTTTCTTTTTTTGCACTTCTAAAAACAATTGACCGCCTGAGATTTTATGACGAATTCATGAAACTAAACGAAAGTTCGTTAACATTAGTTGTATTTTAAGTACTATTCACAGTACAAATATCTCCATCTTAAGTTAAGTTTATAGCGTCAAATCGCTAGTGAGTGGGTTTACCCTGTGCGTGGGTTTACCCCAGTCTCCCCTAAATTAAGTACATTAAGGTGGAAGAAGTAAACAATTTTTTTCTAAGTTCTTTAAAAATGTTGAAATTATAAATGAATATTGAAAAAATAATTTTCAGAAAAAGCAAGTTTCTGTATCACTCAACACAATTAATTTTCCTTATGGAAACTCAACTGTAAAAAAGTTCATTACTGACGCTGGAATTGTTTATAAAAAATAAACAAATGAATATTTTTAAATAAAACTTGGTAGTTGTTTATTTTTCTATTAGTGATATATTTTTATAAAGTTGGTTATTCAAATTTCAAACTTTGGAAAATCCAAAGCTCACTTCAGGAATTACCCAACTATGAATATTTACAATTCATAGCAGATCAAACAATTTTTCTGTATACATTTACATATTAATCGACAATCCTTTTATGTTTGAACAATTTTTATGACGCGTTTGGTTTTGTCAGGAAGAAATCTTTTACTACTTAGAAAAAGAAGAAATGTTGCCCTTGTGTATATTGAAAGACATTGTCTTTAAAACTGGCGGAAATACTCCTCCTAGTGGACGATATAAAATTTCCATGTTCACTGCAACCGTCACCTTTACGATTAAATCAAACATTGAAGTTACGGAAACTTTCTTCAATAAATTGAATAAAGGTTTATGAAAGGAAAACAATTAATCATTTCCAAATTAGCTAAACTTTTAAAACACATCAATGGAGATGAATTCTAAAAATTTATAAATGACGAAAATAGTTACAGCGAATTAAACACTTTAAAGTTAGTTACTTAGGAATTTTCTCCTAAGTACAGCTGAAAACTGGGTTTAGAGCGCTCCGGTGAGTAGAAACCTCTTTTTTTAATGTTTAAACATTCTAGTCCCACTTTTTCATATATATATATATATATGTCCTTTTAGAAAAGTGCCTCAGCTTTTGTTTAAAAAAATCGTACCTTTACCTTCAGAAAATTAAAATTTATTTTTAATTTTGATTTTTTTGGGTCAAAAAAAATTATTATTAATGCTTATTTTTAATCGAAAGAGCATGAAAAAACCTTTTTAAAATGTACCTTGCCAAGATTTTATGTTCAATAGTTTAAGAGTATAAAATTATCGAAATAAGCATTACACCGTAAGACCCCTGGATGACTTGACATAGAATGCCTCATATATAATAAATTTATAGAACATTCTATTAAATATTTTATAGAATATAATTGAATATTTTTTAACTTCTACACAAATTTTATAAATTATTTCCGGTCAAATTCTATAGAATGTACTGCAGTGAAAAGTGAGAATTTTTTGCGTGAAAGTGAGAGTGGAAATTAAGAATTTTTTGCGTGAAAGTGAGAGTGGAAATTAAGAATTTTTTAAGTGAAAGTGAGGGTGAAAGTTAAAATTTTTGGAGTGGAAGTAAGAATTTTTTGTGTGAAAGTGAGATAGACAAAGTGAGAATTTTTTTAATGAAAGTGAAAGCGACAGTGAGAATAAAAAGTGAAAATTTTCTGAGTGAAAGTGAGGGTGAAAAGTGAGAATTTTTTAAGTGAAAGTGAGAGTGAAAGTAAAAAATGAGAATTTTTTAAGTGAAAGTAAAAGTGAGAATTTTTTAAGTGAAAGTAAAAGTGAGAATTTTTTTAGTGAAAGTGAGAGTGAAAAGTGAGAAATTTTTAGTAAAAGTGAAAGTAAAATTGAAAATTTTTGAGTGAGAGTGAAATTTTTTTAATAAAAATGAAATGTGATAATTTTTTAAGTGAAAGTGTGAGTAAGAATTTTTAAAGTGAAAGTGAAGCTGAGAATTTTTTAAGTGAAAGTGAGTATTTATTAGTGAAAGTGAGAGTGAAATTGAGAATTTTTTAGTGAAAGTGAAATGTGAGAATTTTTTTAATGAAAGTGCGATTGAGAATTGAAAATGAGGATGAAAGTGAGAATTTTTGAGTGAAAGTGAGAGTTACATGAACCCCCGGTTTCTTAAAAAAAGGAAAAAATTTTAATTTTCAAAAAAGATTAAATTTTGAATTTTTTGAGAAAATGTTTCCACCTTTTGAAATAGAACTACAATTTTTATATAAAACTTTATACTACTTGTTGGTTAAAGTACTAATTTATATTATTAATAAATACTGAAAAATATTATCCTGATCCAACAACTTTCAATTGTGTCATTGGTACTTCAGAATATTTGCATCAAACTTGCAAATTTTTTATACATATATAGGTTTTGGGTACACTGCAAAAACTCTTATCTCACTCGTGTCTTAAAATGAGAATCTGGAAAAAATGGTTTAAACCATTGAGATACAAAATCTGTCTTATTTTTGTGTCTCAAAATGTAGTGCTAAACGTGTGAGACATTTGGATCGTCTTAAAATGAGACACATATCTGTTTCAAATAAGTGCACCCAAGACATCTATATGTTTCAAATATGGGCACAAAACGTCTCAAAATGAGACACTTGATTTTGCAGTGTTTTAGAATTCAAAAAAAGAATTTATTAAAGTTATAGAGTAACTTGTGCCGACTTGACGTTGAGCTAGTAAAACGGGGTTAAAAATGTCATTTAATAAATTCGTAAGGCTAGAAAAATAAATTTGATGAAAAAGGGCACTTTTAAATTTTTTTAAATATAATAAAAGTGGTTGGGTAATCTTAAGGGTTCCGTACATTATCAGTGTACTAACGAAACCCTTATGAAGCCACTCGTGTGTCCATCCCAGTCACTCAAAATGGGCTGCCCCTCTTAACTTGGTGAGTTGACATTCAGTACACATATTTACATTTAAGTGCAGATTACAGGAAAAATATAGCGAACCTAATTGGCCGACATATTTGCGAACTAGGAGAAAAAGAAATTAATTTTTTTTTTAAAATTGCAAATAATGAGCCTGCCCCTCTTAACTTTTACAAATCTTTACCAAACAAGCTGCAATTCGGTAAAAATTAGAAAACCCGATTGGTCGACATATTTACAAATTAGGAGAGATAGAAATTGATTATTTTAAAGTTATAAAAAATAACCCTGTCTTTCCCCTTAACTTTGACAAATCATGACCTTATGAGCTGAAATTCGGCACAAATATATATTTTTAAGTGCGAATTATGAGAATAATATATAAAATCTATTTTACATGTATGTGAAACTAGGACATATATGTCCTACATATATGTGAACTAGGCTTTATTTATATTTACTATTTTATATAGTGTTTAAAATAAAGTATTAAAAATAAGCATTATCTCCAATCAGGTAAAACATATTTTTTCTGTTATCTGCAAATAATACATAAAATTTAATTATATAGTTTGTATTAATTACCTTCAATATTTTCTTGTAATTTACATATCGAATTTTAGCTTAATAGGTTTATATATGTAGTAATTAAAATAGGGGATTATCATATGAGGAGCTAGATGCTATAATGTATTATGCGCTTTGTTAAGTAAATGGCGCGTAACACATTATAGCATCCAAACTCTCATATATGTGTATGTATAAATAAAAATGTATAAATATCCTATGTGTATGTTTGTGTAAAAGAAGTTTTACTTTAGTGTACGGAACCCTCGATTTTAGTGGGAGTATAACTCGCAAAAACAAGTTTTTATTTTAAAAAATGTGGATGAGCAATTTTTTAGACAATGAATATTTTTGAGAAGTTTGTTCTTTATACATCAAAGAGCCCTAAATATGCTCTAAAGAATAGCGTTAGAATTTGTTTGATTTATAATTACTAGTCTCTAAAACAACGCGCTACGCGCGCCCTATTTTCTCTTTCTGTTTCTATGGCAACTTTGTGAAAATGATTAATTTAAAACGTCATATTTATATTTTTAGGATATAAAAAATTCTACAAAACACAACATACCTATAATTACAAAACTTTACAGTAAACTGATATATAGACATTTAAAAATAGTTATACTGCAAATCAGCAGTGTAATGTAACATAATTAAAAGTACATAAAAAGGCCATCTATTTTGATAAATATTTATGAAAACTGAACAGTATAATAATACTAAAGTTTCTAAGTACACACTGCAACCCAACCAGTATTAGAGAGTTCGTCAGTGCGCTGATTCAGTTATTTGATCTAATCGCTCATTTATTAATACTTGAAATATAAGTTTCAAACGTGTAATACTCTTTAATGGATTATATATATATATATATATATATATGAAATATTATTATATTTAGTTTTACAAATGGTTAACTGAGAGAAATAAATGGTTGAAACTACTATTTTGTTAGTATGCCGCAACTATTTTTTATAAACTGACACTATTTAGTTAGTACCGTAACTAATTTTATAGTTAGATCAAGAAACAAAATAGTTAAGTGTCTTAATAAAATGGTCAGGTCTGCTACTAAAAAAAGTTATATCTTCCATTAAATTATCAGCAGCATTGTTTTCCAACTAAAATTGGTAATGATAATTCAAACAATGGCAACCTTAATAAAGTTTTTATTTTAGTGAAGAAAAAAATAACAATTTTTATTCGTAATTTTTTCCTTGACAAGTCTAAAAATATTAAGTTTAGAAAAAAGTTGTCAAAGAATCAAAGTTTTAGTTTTCTTTCGACTTTTAAGACATGTAAACAAAAAATTTGTTTATAAGCAGATTATTTTTTTTAACTTTAGGCACGATTTTTATATATATTTTTTCATTTATTTACACCTTATAATATAAAGAAGATTTTCCAAAAAGTTCTGAAATGGACTTTGAATCGGTATTTCAATAGTCAAAATTAAAATTGTTAAAAAATTAGTTTAAATAAAAATAAATTATGAACTTATAAATTAATATTGAATAGAAATTAAAAATAACATAAAATTTTGTGAATGAGAAATAATATTTCAACTAAATTGAAAGTGTGAGAAATTCTAAATAAGGTTAATAGAGTACAAATGTACTAAGATATTTGAAAACCTATGGAAACAGCACAGCTGATTCAAGGCCAAAGTTAAGAAAAAAAATTAGCATATATTATTACAAAAAGTTAAATTGATAAAAGTATATAATTTAAAGATTTATTTAAATTATAAGAAATAAAATAAATTCAAAGATGGAAATAAATGACTGTTACGCAATAGCATTGTTGTGGGTAAGCAGTAAACAATTTGGAAACAAGAGAGAGAGAAAATATATCATGCGTAACCGGAAGAGGTTAAGAGCGAAAATCAATATAGAATATTCTAGACAATTCTAGAGAGTCCGAGAAGTTTCTATAGCATCTTCAAATTGGCATATAAACAGCGAAATCGAAGGTCTCGCTCTCTTATTTCGACTACTCTATCTACAAAGGTACGTGAGTATAAACTCTAATCTGTACTTGTAACACCCAGGAATTCGTTGTTTTACAACTTACTACCTGGTGTTGTAAGTATTAATTACAATATACACATATTATTTAAACAATAATACTGACACTATTATAATATTGTATAACACAGGAATTTGTTGTTTTACAACTTACGACCTAAACTTTACAATATTTAACATACATTTATACTCACATTTACAAATCGTAAAAATTACTCAGGAATTTGTTGTTTTACAACTTATTACCTGGTAATTAAATAAATATTATCTACAAAGTCTAGTCCTGGTAGAAGTGTTGGGGAATTTACCAAGAAATTTGTTTACTACCTCATAATCGGAACCTTAAGGGGTAACAAGAGCAAATCGTAAGTTTATTGAATATTCTTATGAGCTGCGTTCATATAGTAATAGGCTATATCGATGTGACAGTTTGAAAGATTCAATAAATATTGATCCTAGACCACCAAACTATTATTTATAATAGGTAATAATTAATTCATTTGAATGAATTATTTTAGTTAATTTTTCAGAGAAATAAATAGATTTTATTATGTGAATTGAACAAATTTTGATCATTTTTCGGTATTATAATTTTTATCATATCTAAAATAAATCAAAATTTAGAAAATTTATAATTTTAAAGAATATTTATTTATTAATAGAATAGTTAATTTAGGGAATAGGGAAAACTTGACCTTTTGTAGGCAGGATTTATAAAATTTTATTATTAAATTTTGTTTAATTTTTGTTTATAGATTTGTCAAATTTGGAAAAATTACATATTGTAATTATTAATATTATTGAGTAAAGGAAGAAAACTTACGAAGGTGTATGAACATTTTTTATTTATTTTTATTTTATTTATTACTGAGTTAATTTATATAGACCATACCAACCGAACTTACAAAATTATTTATTTAAATAAATTATATCATAAGAAAAGATTTTTTATAGTTAAAAAAAATTATGTTAATTTAATTATAATTTATATTTTATAATTTTTATCCAACGAAAGAAAGATAACAAAATTATCTTATTTAGGAGTGGATAATTTAGAAAGAATAAAAGCTGAATTACCGAATAATTATTGGAGCAGATT
The DNA here is from genome assembly GCA_032873175.1 of Leptopilina drosophilae. Classification (NCBI taxonomy): domain Eukaryota; kingdom Metazoa; phylum Arthropoda; class Insecta; order Hymenoptera; family Figitidae; genus Leptopilina; species Leptopilina drosophilae. Next base: position 11,958,885 of record CM065486.1, read on the forward strand.
CCTTTAATTTGGTTACAAAGCGACAAATTTTCTCAAAAATAAAATATAATATTAAAGATAAATTTGAATTTCATGGTTTTATTCATCTAAGCTATTACGAAATATTGTCAAAACAAATCTTATCAGTTGATATAGTTTGGCGCGTGCCTCATTGTTAGAGGATCTTTATATTAAGGAAATTATGTCCCTTTTAATTTATACAAAAGCATTCTTCCTATATACATTACATGAGAATGAGAAATATTGATTACACTTGTATAAGATATTTCTCACGTTAGAAACACGTGGGTTTTCAGAAGATTACCGTACAGTGGGCTTTTAAATCAAAATAAAGGAAAAATATATAGTTATATACTTCCCTCGGTCTGTTAACCAACACGTATATGTTTCAACTTGATGCGTTTAATGAGTTAATTTTTTTAAAAAATTACTTGCAAGCTGCTCCCGCTCTACGCCATACCTCACTGTAGAATTTTTTCACAATTTACTATTCCAAAATGTTCAAAACATACCTGATAATAATATTTCATTGTTTCTAAATTTTATTTTAACCTTCCGTCACACACCTAGTGAGGGATTCCCTCTACGGTTTCAGTATTTTTTAAATAACTTTTGTTTTCCTCATTGCAAAATAAAATCAGTCTCTATACCTTTCGACAATTTACTCCTCAACACATTTCCAAAAAACATTTAGTTTAAACATAATTAATATTTAGTTATGAAGCTTCAAAGCCAGAAAAAACTCGAAAAAGTAAGGTTATGTTAAATAAAAAAATCAAGTTTTCAAAACATTTTTTGTTCCACTGTTGGTTAATGGCAAAATTATAATATAAATATAATTAAAATAAATTATTTAATGGTTTTTTTGCTTATTTGTTAATGATACATTATTTTTACATGCAAAGTGTAATTCTTTCGAAGATGTGCATTCGTGTAATTAAATTTCATTTTTGAGACCGAAAATTAAATTTATTAATTTTATAATTTAGAATAATTTACTACATATTTATAAGTTTGTGTTAAAGTTAAATTTATGTTGATTCCTTTGTTTATGTTGTTATGTCGCTTGTTTTACAATGTGGTGAAGGATTCCCTCTAAACGTGTGTAAAGTCGTAATTTTTTCCAAGGTGTGTGACGGAGGGTTAAATAAAAGTTAACCATATTAGTTGAGTACTTTACTATAAAAATGAACGTTTGCTTTCTTAAAAAATTACTACACATATTCTAATTCAGAATAAATTAATATAACATCACCTCCAAATAAATAATATAATGATAAAATATTTAATCTAAATCTAATTATAAAATTAAAAAATAAACATTTAATATAAATATATATTAATTTGTCTATTTATCAATTGAACAAATTATTTCATACTTAATTTTTTTAGCGTATATTTTTTTAATAAACTTTAATTAAAATGTAAGTATGAAAAAAAATCTTTTTTAAGCAGAGGAACCAAAAACAATTATTTTTGTAACTGTTATTGTAGTATATAACAATTTAAATTTTGTTTTACAAATCGGAGATATATCCATTAAGTAAAACTAAAGTATAATATAAATAAGAAAGATCAAAATTTTTTGATGGAGATAAACCAAAGTTAACTATTTGTGAAATAATATCGTTCACAACAGTTTAAATTAATTATTTTATTTATTTCAAGATCAAGTTATATTAATTTAATCTGATTTTCGTTTTTCTAGCAGAGCTGAGCAGCATCAATCCGAAGTTGAACCGAATTCCATCCGACACGTGCAGTATTCAACCTAAAATAATTTTGAACACTTAAATTTTTCGAGCCCTCAAATATTTTTGAGTAACTAAAACTCGAGCCCGGCTTGGGCTCGACCATGCTATTCGAGCATTTTGCACACCTCTGATGTGTAGTATCGATCCCGAAACCATTTTTTCTCCCACATCTCCTTAATGTATTTTATATTTTCTTCATTAATTAAGCTTAATGTATCAAAATTAAAATAAAATTACTTTAATAATAACTAGATTAGAAAAAAATACAGCCTATTTAAAATAGTGACGCACGGACGCTTTTACGTGGAAAAGCACAGTATAAGAATTATTTATATTATTTTTTTCCTTTAATTCCCCATAACACCAGTGAATTCAGCATATCCCAGGAAATTAAAATAAAAATTTTTAAATGATCACAATAATAGAATAGAAATAAACACTTTATAAATCCTACTTTTTTAGAGTAAAAAATTTATTTGAAATAAAGAAAAGAATTAATTTTTTTATACTAAACAGTTACTTTAAATAATAGAAAATTAAAATTATAGAAATCCCCAAACTTTTTTCTGACTTTCCTGAGTGTTAGACATGCTATAGTTACAAAATATAAATTCTCTAAGGATAGTGACTTTATATGAAAACAGAATATTATTAATAGTTTAACACAAATTATTCCAAAATTTCCCGAAAGACATTATTTTTTAGATTTTTATAACTTCTTTGATTTTCTAAATAAACTTTTATTTATGAAAAAGAACGTACTCTAAACAACGCTACATCCCACGTGAAAATGTTCTCGGGAATCGGTCCCGGGAAATTTTAATGGAAATGTGTAAATAGTTACTTATTTCTTAAATGGGAAAATCCTAACTTAAAAAATTGGTGCTTAAACCCTTTTGTTATGATGCTCATTAATTTTTCTCACTTAGGTGTTGAAATCCGTTTAATATGTTGATAGTAGACTTTCAATTTGTATGCTTAACGTGACTATTATAATAAACAAAAAGTCATCTCAATCACGAATACGATCCTGAAGATTTTATAGTGGTATATTTTTATTCTTGAGGTTAAATTCTCTGAGAAATATGGAGACAAATGTCAAAAGATTTTACCGGGAATTTCTCGGGAGTAAGTACCGGGAATTTCCCGGTAGTGACTCTCGGTAATTTCCCGGGACCGATTCCCGAGAACATTTTCACGTGGGAAAGTTTGTCCCTGAGACTTATTTATAGTCATAGCAAATGCTAATTTAATAGGAAATTGCCTTCTTTTAAATGTAAACGGATAAACTTTATCACAATATAATGTAACACGGTGCAAAAAAACAATATTTCCAGCTTTGTCACCTGTTAATATTTGGCATTTAATAACATTATTTAATAGATCTAAAATTAACAATTTTGAACCATTACATTATATACATTAATACTCATATTCCTAATTAGCATTACAACTGAATGTATTCGTAAATGTAATTCATGTGGTTCTAAACCAGATGCTACAACTCTTTTGTTTTTTTCATTCACATCCACATTTCTAGAAGGTAAAATTTCATAACTTGGGAATTCTTCAAATTTATACTTTTTTATCAAATCACCATATATATGTCTTGAACAATATCTATCTCACCTTTTTCAATAATTGATTCTGGTAAATGAATATTGTCATGTAGGTAATTAATTTCACCATTTCCTATTTTTAACAAAAAATGTATTCCTCAAATAATGCTCTCATATTTTGAGATAATAAAAATTTATAAAAACAACTCCATAATAAACTATTTTTTATAGATAAACTAATAATTTCGCTTCTGGTACTTCGCTTTTTTATTGGCAAGACTTGTCTAAAATCCTCTCCTAAAATAACTATTTTACCACCAAATGCAACATTTGATTGCATTACATCTCTCAGTGTTCTATCCATAATTCCTAAACAATATTTTGGAGCCATTGGTGCCTCATCCCATATAAATACGTCAATATCTTTGAGATACAAACCATCTTTAGACTGTACTTTTATATTTGATGATGAATCACTATATTAGCTCTAAAATGATCAGACCTTTTGTGCGATCCATCAAACAAACTTTTTAATTTTCAAGGATATTCTACTAAAGGCAATGAAACACCACCATGGCTACAACAATTTTTAAAAGTATTCTTGTTGTTAACTTTCTCTTTTGCAAAATGTTTAGCCTGACAATGTCTGCAATTAACAGACATTTCACCAAGATAGTTTTCTTCTTTATTTAAAGAACTATCAACTGATATTGTTTTTAATTTAATTCTTTGACGATATGCTTTTTGGTAAGCTGCAAAATTTTTTTTTAATTTTTGGTTCGAAGTGTTATTATTTCTTGCAGTTGAAGGTAATAGTATCGTATCATCATCTTTTTCCACTTCATTTAAAGATTTTAACTTTATTTCTCTTACTTTATTCCCACCATTAATTACTTGTGTTTTATAGTCAGTTTAAGATATTTTTAGGTTATAATCTACTCCACTTAATTCCGTTACAGAACTATCAAAAGTCATTGTTCTTAATTTAAGTCTTTGACGATATGCTTTTTGATAATCTGCAGAACTTTTTTTAATTTTGTGGTTTAGAATGTTATCATTTTCACCATTTCTTGCATGCGAATGTAATACTATCGTATTATCATCATCTGTTTTCACTTCTTTTAAGGATTTTAACTTTATTTCTGTTACTTCATTCCCATCATTAGTAACCTGTATTTTATCACCTGCAACTTTTTGAGATACCTAGATTTTTTTCATTTCTTATTGATGTTTGTAATAATTGAGAATCATTCACTTCTTTAAAAGATTTTAACTCAATTTTTTTTGTTTACTCTCATATTGACTTAATTGCATTTTATTACATACATTTTTCTAGGATTTTACTGATGTAGAACCAAGTGCATGGGAAACAACAATATTTCTTTGCTTCGCTGCATCTTTTGTTCTGATGTATTGCTTTGATGATATGCTTTTTGGTCATTTCCATCACAGCTTACACTATTTGTTATAATTTTTTTCACGGGACTATCTTAGACTGCCCAATGAAAAGGCAAAAGGCATCCTTCAGCGTAGGCAGGTAGAGATTTGTTTTCTCTCTCCTGACAATGATATAACAATAAGAGTCCTTCTCGCACCTTACGAAATCACAAAAGAGTTTCCTTTTCCGTTAAAATATAACGCTTTGCTTTCCTTGTCGCACCTTACGAAATGACATAAAGAGTTTCCTTTTTCGTTAAAATTTAACGCTTTGCTTTCCTTCTCGCATCTTACGAAATGACATAAGAGTTTCCTTTTCCGTTAAAATTTAACGCTTTGCTTTCCTTCTCGCACCAAAGGAAATCGCATAGGAACTTCTCCTATCGTTCCTATCGTTAAAATTTAACGCATTGTCGTCTTTCTTTCACTTAAGAAAAGTAGATAAAATAGAATAAAAGTTTTCTTTACTTCTACCTAATTTGCATACTGTTCGTTTCATATAAGGATTTATTAAAGTAACAGAATAATTATTGTCATCTTAAAGTCGAGCTAGCAAAGATGAAGTATTTTTTCTAAAATGGGTAGATTTTTTAGCCAGAGGGTAGTTTTTAGGAAATTGTTTCTTCATTCATTGGAGAATTCTAACTGGGCCTAAAATTATAGCGTTAAAAAATGTTCGATCATTATTTAATTTGATTAAATTTAAGAGCGTATATAGCCCCAGAAAAATCATGAGGTAACAATGACATCCTTTATTTTAAATAAATAACATAATTAAAGTTTTTTTCAATGAGGGGCGACAAATTTTTAATTTTGAGCGTTGAAGAGCCCTATTTGTGACATAATTAATAACTCAAAATATGAAAGTAGTGGTGCCAACTTAATAGACCTCACTCAGACCGTGCATTTCAGGATTGCTCATTCAGCCCGTGTATTTGAGGGAAACCATTGTTACTAAAACACTTACGTTGACTCATCTGTTAGATCGCACGTGACCATTCCATTTTTGGTATATTATTTATAATTTGTTATTACAAATTTGTTTTTTATAATTTGCTATTTATAATTTGTTATGATATTTATTATTGTTAAAGTTGTTATTGTTATTATAATTAAATCTGTTAAAATTTCCTTACCTATTATTACAATTCTGTTATTAATTAATAATCTTTATTATTGCAATTTATTACGCCATTACTTATTTATCTGTTTATTATTGTTAAAATTGTTATTAACTGCTCAATTTATTATTACAATTCTATTAATATTTAATATTTATAATTATTATTGTTATTTAATTGGTATTACAATTTATTATTAATAATTGTTTATTGTTATTGTAATTTGTTATTAATGAAATGTAAATAATCTTTATTGATATTAACTTCATTATAATTGTTATTACTACTACTACTCTTATTATTTTTATTATTATTTTATTAATGTTACTATTGTTATTAATTATTATTCTACATATTATTGTTATTTATTGAAAATAGGTTACGGTGACGTAACAGTTGAAACTAAATGTTTAGTCGAAATTCAATATGTAGTAAAATATTAGGAAAGAATTAATTTTACTCCCCCCCACTGACGTAACGCTGTGTAGAGATTTTTGAAACCCTCCCTCACCCTGGGCCTCTAACACTTTTTTAATGCAGGAAAAGTACATACTTGAAAATGAAAAATACAAGATGTTGAAATTTTACATTTTTGAATTTTGACTCTCTGGTTATTACTACTTGACTTCATAAAATTAGTATGACAACTCAAAAGAAAGCAATGACAACTTTTTTCTCTCGGTGTAAATAATTAAATCATATGTTTCTATCTGCTTTACGGCTTTTAATTGTGATTCAGTGTTCCAAAGAGATCTGTATCTGTTTGCTCTCTCACTCTATTGTAATTAACTATATTAATCTCTGTGGGTTTTCATTCATTCTGTTCGCAGTATGAAGTTAGTTTTTGTATATGCTTTTGTTTTTTTTCTTTTTCAAAACACTGTGGTTTTTCGATTTGTCAAAATCAATTTTTATTGTTTATTTAGAGAAAAGGTTAATAGATATTGCTTTTATAAAATTAGGTAAGAAATTTTCATAATGTTGATTTATAAATTTTATAATTATTTTTTGTTTATATTTTAAAAATTATTAGTTTCTTTTGAAATAAAAAGTTATAAAATTTTCGTTTTTAATTACAATTTTTAACAATAATGTTTTTTCTATTTTAAATTAATAACAAAAAATGTGTAGGAAGAATTTGTGTATTTAATAATTACAATTTTTGTTTTTTTATGTATATAAAGATATTTTATATTTTACTAGCTAAAAAAATGCTTGTGTACTTTCTCATGTAATAATCATGTCTATTCACAATTCACATTTTTTATTAAATAACAAAATATTTAATTTCATTTGAAGAATTCCTTTAATAAGATTTAATATTGATTAATAGATAATAAGAATTAATTATTTAGTATTTTTTAATAATAAATTAACTTTAGAAATAGAATTTTAAAAGTTAAGTATTTTTATGAAACTGAAACTTGCATCCAGTTACCAGTCCTACTTAATTTTTGAAAATTCGATATTGGATTTAAAACAAAAAATATTTAACATTTAAATTTAATTGCTAAAATTAAGCAGGTGCTGGTAGCAATTCAAAATCATGAAAATTTCTTTCATTCTTTTCTATTAAACAATACATATATATATATATATATATATATTATAAACAATATTATATATATATATATATATATATAATATAAAGTGTTGTCAAAAACATTTTGTCGGACAAATCGAATTTCTATAACTTCTTTTATTTATTTCTAACAAAATTTGAAAATTATTTAACAAAATGTTAAATGTTATTAAAAAAAGATGAAAAAACTGGAATAATTTCTAAATTTTTTAAACATAATCTTTAATAAAAAATTAATTTTTTTAGAGATAGATGATAAATGTTTTGGCTCAATTAATTTTTTTTCTGTAATTTCTTTTTTAAATTTGATACTGAAAATAATTAAGAATACAAATTGTATATCTTTAATTAACTATCAATTGTATTCTTTTAATAGTTGACAAAGATTATTGATTAATTTATAATGAATGAGAATATAAATTGTAATTTTAATTCGTAATCATAATTGTTATAGTTGCTGTTTGATTTTTTGTTTCTTAACTTTTTTGTAATTTTTCTTTTCAAATATTTAAAATTTTTTAATTAATGTATTGAAAATCATCGAATTATTGCAAAAAATTTTATCAAAAAATTTAATAATAATAGAATTCCTTCACAAAATTCCACTATTTAGGACAATAACTTAAATCTCGCGGAGAATTTTGTTTAAATTTTTAAAAATTCTAATTAAATTCTTTTTGCAGAATTTCTTTGATTTTTTTGTCAAATAATGGAGTTCTTTTAATAATTTTAATTAAACATTTTACAAATAATTAAAATTTTATGGAGAAGGATTTTTTTTAAAATTGTATTAAAAATAATTGAATTCTTGCGAAAAATTTTACTATTTAAAATAATTTAATTAATTTTATTTAGAAAGATTTGTTAAAATTTTAGGAAATATTGCAATTCTTTCGTGAAATTTCAATAAAATTTTTGACAATATGAACAGTAATAAATCATTTTGTATTTAAAAAGTGATTTTTTAAAAATTTTGATTATGAAATTATTTAAAAAATTTATGTTTGTTAATAAAAAATTTTGTAATTTGTATAACAGTATCAAATTAAATACTACGTTACGCGCGCTAGCGCGCGTATCATTTGCTAGTATGGATGAATTCAAAAACCTAAAGATTGGTGCTGAGTACGACTGCTAGCTTCAGCCGGCTATAATTTTGGTTATGTTTAGTTTCATAGCTATTTTTATTGATATTAATCCTAAAATTAGCGCAGCACAATCTCATGTAATTCTACTGTTTCAGTAAAGTTTTCAAACTAACAATAAATCATATTTATCTGATGTCCCAGATAGTACAAAAACTTCTAGGAAGCTTCTCGTGATAACTTCGGAAGTTACCTTTGACAACTTCCTGGAACACTAAAAGAAATAATTTCTGTATATTAGAAATTTCGTTATTTATAACAATTTCTGTAAAGTTTTGAGAAACCAAATATTGACTTCACTTCAATAGTCAATTAAACTTAATATAAAATTTGGTTAAGAGGTTAGTGCGCTTTAGATAAAAAATGATAAATAATGTTCTAAAAATAACGTGTAATAAAAAGGAATGGACACGTGCAAACCAATAGTTGAGTCAACACAAGTTTTCCAATTTTTAAATGCATGGACAGAAATTTGATACAAAAAGGGTCAGACTATCAACATCAAAGTAGGGGAGACCGGGGCGTAATGGCTAAGGGGCGTAATGGATAATTGTAATTTATTTAAAATTGGTAAATCGAAATAATTTCGTTCTATAGACAAGTTATTGTACTTGGTATACTGCAACTTTGTACGAAGTTTCAATAATATTTGTTCACTATTGTAAGAAATATAGTAGAAAAACTTTTTTTGACATACGAAAGTAACTTTTCAAAATTTTCATTTTTTCGTTCTCATTTTTTCAAAAATAGCTTTAAAAATAAAAATCAAATTGGGTTTTGAGCTTGATACATTTGTTTTTAAGGGCCAATTGGAGATTTTTCATTTACACTTTCTGTATTGATAGAAAATTACAAAATATTGGCCAAGTACCCCTGGGGCGTAATGGCTAGTTTTTCCCGGGGCGCGATGGATAATGCAGCGTAGGTTCGTTTTCGCGGTTACTTGTTACTTAGTTGCAGTATGTTCGTGTGTTTATCAACTTATTTATTTGTTTTGATCTAAAATCGATAAATAGTAGATTTTAAACGATTGAAATGAGAAATTACAAACCAAAAAAACAGCGTTTCAGGAGAAGAGTGGGTTCAGTGCACATCGTGTCAGCTTTGGGTCCACGACGCTTGTGCTGACGATAACCGATTTTTTATCAGTGATTATTGTAAAAGCAAATAATTTTGCTAGTTTACTAGACAAGAAAAGTATTTCGAAAATTCTTATTTAATTGTTATCATTTTATAAATTAAAATAAATTTACTATACAGTTACTTACTTTTTTAAAGATTACTAAAAAAGTTAAACTTCCGATTTGTAATTTTGCTATATTAAATTTAAAAAATAACCAAAAAATATTTTTTTCATTTGTGAGTAATGTAAAAGCAAATAATTTTGCTTGTTTATTTAAGACAGGAAAAGTATTTTAAAAATCCTTATTTAATTGTCATCGTTTTATGAATCAAATTAAATTTACTATAAAGTTACTTACTTTTATTAAAGATAAATGAGAAAGTGAAACTTCAGATTTGTAATTTTGTAATATTAATTTTAATAAAAAAACCGAAGAATATGTCTTTACACTGAAAGAAATTTTCCGACATTACTGCCATAATTATGGCTGATTCTGCCAGAATGAATCACTGTATTATAATGAAATACAACTGCCAAAACAGTTTGGTTAATCCAGCCATACGAATGACAGAAACAGAGGACAGTAAGTGTGAATCATCCTTCACATGTCTAACATAACCTCACTTATGTGCTAATCTGACAGATTGTATGAATACTTCAACCAAAATCCTTAACCAGAAGTTTATGGATGAATTCTCGAAAGTATTTCTTTCAGTGTAGAAAATATTTGTAGTTAAAATTTTTGATCTTATCTTCTATACAATAATTATATTTACAATATTTTGCATTGCTCCAGAAAAATTATTGTAGAAAAAAAAGTAAGAGTCATATCGGGATGTTTTTTTTTAAAAAGAAAACTGAGATACCAGAGTAACTTTTCCAGAAGAAAAACATTTAATTAAAACAAAAATGGCCGAGAAAAAGCACAAAGAGTGAAAAGTTAGCCATTACGCCCCGGTCTCCCCTAGTCTAAAATTTTCATCTGTAAAAAGTGGTTCTCTATTGTTACGATAACGTAACTTATTATTACATTTTATTACACATTAGGTCCCTTTAATTTTATTTTGAAATAAAGTGATAAGTCATCTTTATTAATTTTGTAATAATAATAAAATTCATGGAAATGGTTTTATAAATAAGTAATAATATTCATGGAAATTATTGTATAAACGGATTATAAATTTAAATTAATAGAGTTGTAATAGTTAGTAAAAATAGCTTGAATTTAAATTAGATAGACACACTTGTAATTAGTAATAGAAATTGATATATGAGAAAAATTCGTGGAAGCTGTTTACACAAGTGTTCGAATAGTACACCAAAACTAATGCGTTTCAACGCAAAATTTGAACACAATTTGACTATAAAAGGGAGGATATCGTCTTATATTGTCAGAGTTGAAGTTTTATTCTTCAGTAATCAACATTTTACTACCTAGTGGGAGTAATCCACATCTTATCCCCGTTAATAATAAAAAGGGCAACCATCAAACTTTCAAGGGGGACCCGAACACTTATCACATTTTTACAATATCACGATACACGAAAACATCAAAACAATAATTCCAGTCTATATGAAAACTACCAGTAACCCCGGTCTCACAGACCGCTATACTTCAAATAGTTATTTATATTATGAAATTTAACAAATAAAATTTTTTGAAAAAGTTGTCACCTAACAGATTCTTATAAAATATGAAGCTACTAAAAAGCTCAAGTTCATGTTATCCTGTGAAAAAAAGTTACAAGCGAAGAAAATTTTTATAGCGGTCTGTCAGACCGGCATAACATTTTAAAGGTTAAATTATAGCAGTTTTATAAAATAAGAATGCAAATTTAACTAAAAATTATGTTTCGGTGACCCTCTTTCTCCCCCTATTTTAAATAAAAAATGCCCCTATTCCCTTTTTGAACTTATATCGCATTGTAAAACATGGTTTTACTAGGACTCCGTCGGTTCAAAAATTTCTATTACTTTTTTCGGCTACTTTTTTCGAATTACTATATTCTTAATAATTAAACTAGTGTTTAGTCATTGCCTCGTTTTTAGGATGCTGTTACGTCCAAAGATATAACATTGTTCGCAAATTGTTAATTAAAAATTTATTAACTAGTTATTTGAACCTGGATCTCAAAATCTAATAGTTTGGGAAACTTATAGTTTTTACCTTGATTAATTAAATTGTCTTAAAATTTTTTCGTAATAAAAAAAAGATTGTAAATTAAAGAAGAAAAGAAACTATCGGAAGAGAATTGATATGTGTAACCTACGGGCTTAATAAAAAAAGGTTAGTAACTACACATATCAAAACCGCGCGCTTTTCATATTTGAAAATTGTAATAGAATTTTCTTTTATTTGAAATAGAGAAATTGAGAAATAATGATTGTCAATATTAAATATAGCAAAATTACAAATTCTTCAAATAATAATATAAATAAAAAAAGATACAATTGTATTCAACATAATAATAATATATATATATATAAATATATATATATATATATATAAATCAGATAAAATAAATAAATACAATAAAACTTTTAATAATATGGATCTATTTAATAAAATAATGACCATAAAAAAATTGCCAATTTTTTTAACCGAAATGTGAACAAAACCAAATGTGTTATAATTTTTTTAAAAGAAAATCGAGAAAAATTGCACATTCTTCTAGACAAAATAAAACAAGTTGAAAATGTTTGGACAAAAAATTATGTTAGCATCATGGGCGCAAAGGTGATTACGACTCTGGCGAAATTTCGGGATCTCGGGTCACAATTTCGCCATCGTCGCAATCACCTATTTTGCGCCCTTGATACGAAAATAACTATTTTCATTCAATTGAGATTAATTTGAATTTGAAATTAATGTTTAATGAAATGCTTTTCAGTCACATAGACACTCATACATAAATTAGACACTCATATAAATAGAAAATAAAGTCATATGTAATAAATAATATATATAAAGTTACAAATATTTAAATTGCATTCTCAATTAATAGCTATTGTTACGTCGTCGTAACTTATTTTTCAATATTAATAATAATAATAATAATCATAATGGGAATAAAAATAAATCATTGTTATTAACATATTACTACCAATTATAAACTATTATTAATTAATGAAAATAGTAATAATAAGAATAATAAAATAATAATTAAACTTAAACAATAATGTTGAAAAAGAATAATTATTTATAATAACAAAATAGTAATAATTATTGTAACAACAATAACAAAATAAGAATAATAAGTAATTGTAATAATAATAACAAGATAGTAATAAAAATAACAAGATAGTAATAAAAATAACAACAATAATAATTAATAATGACAAGATAATAACAAATTGTAGCAATAAATAATAATAATTAATGATAACAATAATATCAAAAAAATAGTAATTAATTGTAACATTAATAACAAATGATAATAATTAATTGTAACAAGATAATAATAAATTGTATCAAAATAATAATTAACAACAAGTTCTAATAATGTTAACAATAATAACAAATTGTAATAACAAATTAATAACAAATTGTTAATAATAAATTGCAATAACTATAAATAATTAACAAACAACATAAAAATATAATATTAAATTGTAAAAACATATGACTAAGAGGATGTGAACACGTGCATTCTAAAAGCTGAGTCAACGCAAGTGTTTCTCTAACAATGGGTTTCTCAAATGCATGGCAAAACGTAGGGTTGTCTCAAATACATGGTAAAACGTAAACTTGTCTCAAATACATGGTAAAACGTATACTTGCTCCAAATGCACAGGAAAATTTGGGTATAAAAAGCGCCAGACTATCAAACGATCTACAGTCTAAAATTGGAAGTCATCAAAAGTAGTCACCTGGACTACAGTCTTAAAAATGTAGTCAACAGAAGAAGTTACCAAATGTCAGTCTTAAATTTTTCATCATAACAAGTGTTTCTCTTCGTGATAGTGCTCTCAACCCAGTACAGTAGTTGTCCTGATCTTTACGTGAAATTCTTAATTCAGTGCATCTTGAAGTCAAATTGGGTGTTTTGAAATATCGTTCGAGTTGTGACAAAAGCGGAAAGAAACATAATCTATTCAACTGCCTAATTTACGAGTGTCGTAAATCATCTACCTGCACCGCTTAGTAACCCATTAACGCACAATTGCCATTGTATCTCATCGGCGCCAGCCAGGACCAAAAACTCGCTGTTTTAAGGTAAACAGAGAAACCACTTAAGACTCACTTTTAGAAAGCTAGTGCTCATTTCATCTTTCCATAATTTTGATCTTTTCCAAATATATTGTGTTCAAATAAATTTATTCTTGTCATTTATCCAACCTCGCCCCAACTTTAATTTTTCTAAATTAAAGTTAAATCGAGAAAAAACTAGGGAATATAATAATAAGGTAAGACATAACACTATATCTATAGATGATTAAAGAAGAGATGGCCAGTAAGAAATTAATTTAACATCAAAAAGAGATTTGTTTAAAGAGAACAATGTCCAATACACAATAAATATTATAAATATGATTTTAAATATAAACTTATCGCTCGTGATTGCAGATCATGGAAGATGGCGTTGGGTGAAGAACGGTTAGCATGAAATTACTATGGCTTGTAGTTTACTTTAGATGGCGTACAGCAGATTCGTCATCGTCTGAGAATAATTCTTGTTTTTGTTTATATTCTTTACAGGATGAACTCTTGATCAAAATGACCAGATTCCCAATATCAATAGATTGAAGCCCTTTTCCTGGATTTTATCAATTAGCGTCCCGCCTTAATCTCACAGTTTCATTCCCAATCTTCTTTAAATACCAGACTTACGTTAAAAACAAAAATAAAAGAAAGCCGCAAATTAAGCTTAATAGTCCTAAAATAAATTTTAATAATAAAATACACAAAACTTTACTATTTGAAACCCATTACCTGCGGGTCATCGGCGATACGCACAGGAGTGTCTTACACCTTCCCTCTTAACAGCACGAGCAATAAGGCCGAGAAATCCAGGAAATTCTCTTTCATGATCATGAATTTCTTTTCACCTCCCCGCGAACCCCATTAAATCCCAAATGCTGAACGTTCTCACTCTTTATTCAAAGACGCTTCTCATTTTTTCGAAACGCATGGAGAATACCCGAAAATAGCCGAACAGTTTCCAGAAACATACACTTGTCAAAATCTTGTCAGAAACTGGATTGACTTTCAAAACCTTGTCAAAAAATAGTTTGACTTTTTGAAACTTGTAAAAAATTGTAAAACTTCTTCAAACTTTAAGGCGTTTTAACTTAAAAAATGAAAATTTTGAGAGTCGAGAGTACAAGTGATTTGAAAGTTATCAGTTGTACTTGTAAATGAAGAAAACTAAAAAGAGTGTGTAAAAAAGAAGAAGTTGTTGTAGTTGTAATTAGTATGAAGAGAAGTGTGTGGAATATGTAAAGTGTGCAGCGTTAAGGGTATGTCCAAGTTGTGAAATGTAAACAAACCAACATGTAAACAAACAAAGCACTAAAATCATATTTTTCAAAGAGCCTTTTTTCTCACAAAAATTACCATTAGAAAACTTATTTTTACAAAAATGATGAATTAGAGTGTCAAAGTTTCCAAAAAAATCATTGTTGAGTGTGATCAATAAATAGCAATTAGTAAAATAACTAATTAAAATGACCTGTAAAATAGCATTTTTGACGCGTCGCGAAAAATACACTGTTTGACTATATCAACCGCACCGACGATGAAGAAGTCTCATATCAGCGATTGGACCTTCAACATGTGGAAAGGGAAGTTTTTCCCTTTCCTCCATGAAATTACAAGGAGAAAGGGTAAAAACTTCTTCATCGTCCGTGCGGTTGATATAGTCAAACACTTTAATTTTTCGCGATGTCAGACGATTGCTCTACGCGCACGCGCAGACCGTGCCAAGGACGCATTGAAAACACTATACAAAAACACACATTTTGTTTTACTCTGAAACTCACTTATTTTCACATACTTTCAGGTATACTAGGTATAGATACCAAATTCAACACTTCAATTTACCATTTTCATAAAAAAACTGTAAATTTCTATTCATTTACGAAAATGTGATGGTCGAAAAAATCCACAATATTCGGTCTTCTACTGTTGCTTTTTTTCGACCATCACATTTTCGTAAATGAATAGAAATTTACAGTTTTTTTATGAAAATGGTAAATTGAAGTGTTGAATTTGGTATCTATACCTAGTATACCTGAAAGTATGTGAAAATAAGTGAGTTTCAGAGTAAAACAAAATGTGTGTTTTTGCATAGTGTTTTCAATGTGTCCTTGGCACGGTCTGCGCGTGCGCGTAGAGCAATCGTCTGACATCGCGAAAAATTAAAGTGTTTGACTATATCAACCGCACGGACGATGAAGAAGTTTTTACCCTTTCTCCTTGTAATTTCATGGAGGAAAGGGAAAAATTTCCCTTTCCACATGTTGAAGGTCCAATCGCTGATATGAGACTTCTTCATCGTCAGTGCGGTTGATATACTCAAACTGTTTATTTCTCGCGACGCGTCAAAAATGCTATTTTACAGGTCATTTTAATTAGTTATTTTACTAATTGCTATTCATTGATCACACTCAAAAATGATTTTTTTGGAAACTTTGACACTCTAATTCATCATTTTTGTAAAAATAAGTTTTCTAATGGTAATTTTTGTGAGAAAAAAGGCTCTTTGAAAAATGTGATTTTAGTGCTTTGTTTGTTTACATATTGGTTTGTTTACATTTCACAACTTGGACATGCCCTTAAATGTGTTGTGTGTTGTTGAAAACAAATGTAATGTAAAGTGATTTTGCCCATTTTTTATGATTCCAAAAGATGGAGACATTTTTAGGTTTTTCGTAAAATTGAAATTCTTAAAAATTTAACTTTTTGGAGAAATTATCAAAGATTTTTACATTAAATCGAGTAAAAATTTTGTATGAAAATTAAATACATTTTTATCAAATAGTTTAAAAATTAGTTTCCATAATAAACTTAAAAATATGAAATTTTAAATGTTCATAACTAAATTTTAAATACTAAATTGTAAACATAAAAATTATTGAAGTTTTTTAAATTGAAGTAAAATAATTTGATTCAAATTTAATAGAATATGTATTTCTTTTATTAATTAAACAATTACATTTTACTAAATCCAGTAAATTAGTATCTATCTTTAATTTCAACAATTTTTCAGTTTAACAATATTAAAATTGTATTAATAAGAAAAACTTAATTTCTAAATTTAAATTAATTTTAATAGTTAATTAATTTAGTTTTAATACTTTATTAGTTGAATTTTAATTTCTTAATTTTTTAATTTAAACAATTAAAGAATTGAATTTTTGCTTATTTTTTTTAAATTTATTTTAGAATTTATTTTACTTACGTATAGAAATCATGAATAGAATTTAATTTAATTTAATTAACTTTTAATTAATTAATTAAAAATTAAATTTTTGTTTCATTTAATTTTTTTAATTTTATTTAATTTATTTAAATAATTTAAATAATTGAATTTTGCTTATTTGTATTTTTTAATTTGTTTTAGAATTTATTTTACATACAAATAAAAATGATGAATAGAATTTAAATCTAAAGAATATATTTATTTAAAGATAACAATTGTTTAAACATATTTTAAATTTTATTGTTAACAACAACAAAAAAGGAAATGTCAATTATTTAAATATTTATGAATTTAATTGTAGTTTGGTACTTAGTAGTAAGAGAGAAAAAGAAAATTTAAATCTTACCCAGTGGGCACAAATGTTCAAAAGACGCCCTAAAGATGTCTTTTTGTGGACGTCTTTTGGACTTGTACAAAAAGACATCTTAAAGACGTCCTATACACGTTCTATGTCTAGGCCATTAGATGTCTAAAAGACATCCTTTTCATTCAACATTTGAAACCAGAAAAATTTTCATGAATAGAAAATATTATTTTCTAAGTTCAACTTGGACTTAGAAATTCATGAATGTGAAATTCATTGGAATTTTTCTAAGTTAAATTCATTTCATTAACAAGTGAGATCGTTAACTTTGTAAAGAGTCTCGAACGGCTGAGGTGCTTAAGGCGCAGTGCTTCAAGCCCAAGGTAATCGAGTTCGATCCCAGCTTTGTAGGAATTTCGTCATTATTTCTCCACATTTTAGAAAAAATAAAATTAAACTTAAAATGAATTTAATACAATATTACTGTGGTTTAACTTAGAAAATATTATAAAAGAAATGTCTATTTAAGACCTGAAGGAATGTGAAAAGGACGTCCAAAAGACGTCTTAAAGACATCCCTCTTATGTCTTTTAGACTTCTAAAATACTCAGAGACATTACCATCTTTGTCCTCGAATGTCCGCGAACAAAAAGGAACGTCTTTTAGATGTCCCGGTGCCCACTGGGTTAAGGTCTTCTGGTTTTAGAAGTGAGGAAGAACTCGTGGGCCCATTTGAGGTCGCAAGGTTCTGACTCTTGGAGCCTATTATAACTAAAATTACAAATTAAAATTATACCCAAAATTGTATTCACAATAAATTATAATTTATTTAAATTTATAATTACAATTCTGAATTGTGCATAAAATATTTTCTTTAAACAAAAGGAGTAAAACAGTTTGAAAAGTGCAGTCAGCCTTCTAAACCCACGTGCGTTTGTTGTGATATTGTCACTTGTAGAACTTGTTCGAAAGGGGAAGGTTCTATGGGAGACTAGGCAACGAGTGAAGACCGTTGCAGCATGGTTATGTTAGTGTTTAAAGCCAATAAGAATCGAGTGTGTGCGTGCAGTCCTCGTTCCTTGTTTTATGGTGCTTGTGCACACAATCCAATGAAAGCTCTATTTCAGTGCTCAATAAATATTTTTTCTTTCTGATACAATAAATTTTTTTCCTCTATCTTCTTTTTTTAACATCTCTACAAAGTTTGTATTTGTCCTATGCTACAATATTGCTTTTCGTCACAATGACACAATGTTTAGAGTTTTAACTATTGCTACAATGTTGCTTTTCATCACAATGACGCAAAGTTTAGAATTTTAACCTCTCTTACAATGTTGCTTTTTTACAATGACGCATTTTTCAGAACGTCGAATATTAATTTATCCATGCTGTACTTAAAATGTTTTCTTTCAAATTGAAACAAAGGTTTTGAGTCAAAGCATCTTGTGCTGACTAGGTCAGACTTATCAAAGTATCGAGTGTCCAGCAGCAAGATCTTGGTACGTTGGTTGCCAAGTCTTGCTAGCAACGAAATTGAAAATATTTATTAGGCAGTGTTGCCAGACTTGATTCTTTAATTGAAGTCAGTATTTTTTATAACAAAAACTCAAGACAGAGGGCATACGAATTGTGTGGAGTATGTCCATACTATTTTATGCAGAAATTTTCTTTTTTTGGAGTGTATGAATATGTATATATAAGGGTAGTTTTTCAATTTAATAAAAAATATAGTGTGATGTTTTATAATTCTGACATTGTTTCTGAGTTGTTGAAAGAGAAGTACATAAATTTACTGTTTAGTTTTACAACTGTACAATTTGGTATACAATTTTGTTTAATTTAACGTTAATGAATAAAATAAATTAAAGTACACTGTAAAAAAATTAGGAAGTTAACGGACCCCACAGTTGGGAGTGAAATTTTTCGAGTTAAAAATCAACTCCAAGAGAGAGTTAATTTACAACAGTCCTGCATCAACACCCACACGAGTTATTCACTCCATGGGGAGTTAGCATTTGGGTGTGAAGTTTAAACTCTTTTTATTTAACTCCCCAATGAGTGCGATTTTTATAGAATCCCCTAGGGAGTTAAAATTTAACTACCTTTTTTTACAGTGTAAACATAATTTTCTGTAAAAATAATCAAAGTAGACTGTTTAATAACTTTCTATATTTATAACTGTATATATTTATACGTCCCTGAAAGGTGTGTAATAGACATAATTAGAGCACATAACAGTATTGAGTTTGGACTTCAGAGGAGTGGAACATTTCTGGAGATGTAACAGTATGAGAACCCGACTGTACTTTCTAAAAATTTTTGAAAAAAATTAAGTCGTTCAACAACATAAATATCACTGTTCATCTTTACAGCTTCAGTAAAAGCTCTTTGTATTTTACAGAGTTGAGAGTTGTTTAATTGTTATTATTGAAAAAATTTCAAATTAATTATTTTAAAAAAGAACAGTCGGGATTTGCTATAATTATTATTTAACAATTGTTTAAACAATTAATTGTTGTTATTTACTAACTTTTTCTCTATTGTACTCAGGAAAATGCAGTTTTTTTCTAATTTTGTAATTTTAGACCTAAGATAGTAACCGAAAATTATTAAATGTCAATTCGATATGTTAACAATTGTTTAAACAATTAATTGTTGTTATTTACTAACTTTTTCTCTATTGTACTCAGGAAAATGCAGTTTTTTTCTAATTTTGCTACTTTGGATCTAAGATAATAACCGATAATTATTAAATGTCAGTTCGATTTGTTAACAATTGTTTAAACAATTAATTGTTGTTATTTACTAAATTTTTCTATTGCACCTAGGAAGATGCAGTTTTTTTCTAACCAACAAAAACGTTGGTAAGATTTACAATGTTTATTATCAACGATTGAAAAAAAAATTTGAACAAGTATTTAAATACAAAAATAAAAATAATACTTTCCAAATTAATTTTGTTATATTTAATTTGAATATTCCTTTAATTAGAAATATTATATTTACCAATAATAATATTATAATATTATAATAATATTATTACTAGAGCTGTGCAAAAAGCTCGAAGCTCGAAGCTCGATCGAGTATTTTCGAGCTCATTTTTCGAGCCGAGCCGAGCCTAATCAGTTCGAGCTCGAGTCCGAGCCGAGTCGAGCCTCATAAAAAGCTCGAATAATTTCGAGTACTCGAATTTTTCGGGTACTCGATTGGAAACGAGTGCTCGAATTCACTCGAGTACTCGAAATTATTCGAGCTTTTAAATTACAAAAAACTATTAATAAGTAGAAAATTTCGAATTTAAGGGATTTACTGATCGTAGAAAATCGTTAGGTGTTAAAATAATTAAACTACTAACTAACTTAAGAGATTTAGAGATAATTCGATATTTTTTACTTATTATTTTTTTAATCATTTATAAGCTCGAATTCAATCGAGTACTCGAAAGTTTCGAGTACTCGATTCCAATCGAGTGCTCGAAAAATTCGAGAACTCGATACATCGAGTCAAGCGCGGGCTCGGCTCAGCTCGGCTTTTCGAGCTTTTTACACAGCTCTAATTATTACTATAATAATATTATTAATAATAATATTATATTTACGAATAGTTAATAAATAACAATTATTTGTTTCAAAAATTTCTAAATTAGCAATTTGAAATTTTATATTTATCGGTTATTATAAATAGGTGTAAAAGAAAAAGTTAATAAATAACAACAATTAATTGTTTAAACAATTGTTAACATATCGAACTGACATTCAATAATTATTATCGGTTATTATCTTAGATCCAAAATTGCAAAATTAAAAAAACTGCATCTTTCTAGGTGCAATAGAAAAAAATTTAATAAATAACAACAATTAATTGTTTAAACAATTGTTAACAAATCGAACTGACATTTAATAATTATCGGTTAGTATCTTAGGTCCAAAATTGCAAAATTAGAAAAAAAACTGCATCTTCCTAGGTGCAATAGAAAAAAGTTTATAAATAACAACAATTAGTTGTTTAAACAATGTTTCTTAATAACTACAGCAAATTTAATTTAATGTTTTATTTAATTCATTAATTTAGCATTTGTTTTTCTCTTTTGTTTTTGGAATTGTTATAAAATAACAATAATAATTTGTTTAAACAAATGAAAATTTAATTGTAATATTAGTAAAATGCATTATTTATCCTTAGTAAACAATAATAGTGAAGTTCATTCATGATTCCAATTTTTTTAAAATTATACAAAAAACAATATTCGTAGTGTGCGTTTTATATTCAGGGTACATGTGTTGACAATAGTTATAAATAAATAATAAGAAACGAAAAAATTTTTCTTTATTCTCTATTGATTTGTTACCGTGTTCAGTGCAACTGTTAAAAATTACAGGTAAATTCATCAATTTCAATTCGAATTATGGAGAAATGAATATTCTACGGGGTAAATTTTACCCTATCTTACGCTCGCCGGGTTAAATTTTCTTAAAATTTTAAAGATATGTTAAATTCAATAAAAATGAGGTAAAGTGAAAGTCATCAAATGGGAGTGAAAGTGAATAAGTTACAGTATTTGTAACAGCCTGACCACAAACTTCTGTATAAGCTTGTGGAAACCTTGCTTTAAGTATTGGAAAGTTCCTCATGTTACATGTCTGTACAATAAATAGGATAATGAATACCTTACTTTATCTTTATAAAGTATAAAAGTATTTTTACATTATTTTCTTAGAACTATGTAAAATTTATAAAAGAATATATTTTATATATGTTCTGTATCATATATACTATAAAATATGTACTTATTACCCACATTACGCAAGTCAGTATATAAAAACATAACCTGTACATTATATGTATTAGAAAACTCATATTTAATATTAAGAAAATCAATATCAAATAATATTGTACATGAGAATTAGAGTGAGACAGAGTTTATTTAATGTTGGGGTCTTAAGAATTGCAAAAGGACAAGCCCCCTTAGTTATTATAAGTCTGAAACTCCCTGGCACTGAGAAACAAAGGGTTCATCCCCTTCACTAAATCGAACTTGCCAAGTTTCGCCAACTCTTTCATTTATAAAGAATTGTTAATTTATCTACATATATATTTATATGTGAATAAAAGATTTGCAAATTTTTAAAGAAATTATTGTTCATACCTGCTTTTTTAGGCTTTTGACTTCAATATTAGAAACCTTTTCATTCCAAAGTAAATGTATTATTTCATATGACGAAACTTTATATTATGTCGATAAATTTTTGAATTTTTATTTAATTTACCTTCTAATGATCATTTGCACTAAACACATATTTTGTATTATTGTTTTGATTTTTGAAAACTATATGATATTTAGAGAAAACCCTATATTATCAAGCAAAATAAATCAATTTTTTTAAAAAATTTGTATGTTAACATAAAATCAAAAATGTTTTTTTGAGATTAGAAAAAAATTCTGACTTAACATTTCGAAAATAGCATTGGTTTGGAATTAAAAATATTGTGAATTTTCTCCACATGTATGCAATCATTTTATTGTATTTTATTTAAATATGCAAATTAAATTTAAACAAAATAAAGTACTTTAATACTTTTTATTGATATGAATTAAAGTGGCAACAATATTTATACGTTATAAACGGCATTCAAGTAATTACAAATTTTATGGTATTGAACATAGAATTAAATTCAAATTTAATGAAAACTTCGTAATTGTACTTGCATTGCCATAAATTTTTTTTACATTTCCAAGAATTGTAAAAACTTGGTTGAAGATGTTTGGCGAATCCTTAAAGGATCCGTCGACTAATCAATTTTTGCTTACCGACCATAATTATTCTAAATTTTCTCGAGAATACTCCTCGTGGTGTTGAGAGGCTTCCAGAGAATCATAAATTAAAGTTTCCCCGACAAGAGTTTTTTGATATCGATCTGAAATTTCATTTAAGGGGCTATATACAAACTACGTTCATTGCTTTTATAAAGCTTTAATTTTTTTTACTGAATTTGCTTGAAACTCGTTAATCAGGAGTTGTTTTAGGTCGCTAAATACGAATCTAGGGCTAGATTTTAAAAATTAGAAATGGCGGATCAAATATGACGGACATGAAAATGAAAAATTCACTGAATTTGTCCTTGCGAAAAAAATAAATTCTATTTAACAAATAACAGAATTGTACTAATAATTCAACAAGTTGTAACTAACAAATAAGGAAATTCTAAAAACAGAAAATAATCGACAATTTAATAAATAGTTCACTATATTATAAAAAACAACACGTGCATTTTATGCAGTAGAACAGGATCTATAGTCAATTTAATGAATTCAGAGGCAGGCGTCAAACAAGTGTTCGGATAACACTTGCTTATGTCGAGTAGCATTTTATGTAAAAAGGGCATGCAGTTTCGTTTAAGCGGAGAGTATTATTATTATTCTAAATTTCGAAATGTCGGCAGTTGTTCTCAGGGCGACAACAGTTTTGGAGACGAATCTCATTAGTGTCAATAGTACATTTATCTTCAACCATTAAGAAGACCCAGCTGAACGAGTCCACGTCAAGTGATCACAACATTTTATGATTCTTTGAGTAAACTTGATGAAATTGATAATTTGAGTTTCTTGAAGATTTAACAAAAAGGACAACGTCAAATATTTTTAAAAAATTCTAAAAATTTCCAAAATATTCAAACTTAAAATGTTTAACATTAGTTTTAATGATTTATCACATACTTCAGTTAGGGGTCGTCCATAAACTACGTTAATAATTTAGGGGATGGGGGTCCAAAAATCTGAACAAATGCATTTAACGCAATGGTAACGAGGGGGGGAGGGGTCCAAAAAGTATCCAAAATTGGTAACGTAGTTTATGAATGACTCCTTACATTAAAACAATTGAGATGGATTTTCTTTTAAATTACTCGTATATTTAGAAACATTTTTGTAAAAAAAAATATTTTCCTTAAAAACAGAAAAACTTTAATTTTTATTAACAAAAAATTTTTTATTTTTTAAATAAATCGAAAAGTATATTTTCGATTTCATTCAAAAAATTCATGGACATTCTTTATAATCTCCATGAACTAGGGTGCAAGAGCTGCACCAGCTTACAGCATTAGAGAGGCTTACACGGTAAGATTAAATATATATAGGATTGTTAATCCTAAAAGGGGGAGATTTTTTTTTATCAACCATTGCATTGCAGGAGAGAGATGTACGCAGGTTACAAGACTCTAACAATAAGTAACACCTCGAGTAACACTAACAAGTGTACGACTGATATTGACTTCTACATTGGACTATTTCGTATAGAGAAGTGAAAAATAAATTTTTTTCATTTTATGACAGACAAGCTATAAAATGTATTATATATTTAATAATATTTTAAATATTAAATTTTTTAATAATTTAATTTAGTAATAATAATTTAATTTAATTTTTTTAAATAATAATAATATTCTAAATGTGTAGGCAATGTTTTAGTCTGCAAGATTTTTTTTAATTTAGCAAAGTCCTTCAAATCCGCTAATCCCTAGTTTTTGGGATCACTATTACGAATATAAAGTCTCATTTGCAAAATTCAAAATGCTCAATATTCCGCCATATTGGATCCACCATTTAAAATTTTGAAAATGAGACTTTATATTCGTAATAGTGATCCCAAAAAAACCCTAGTACCAAGTTTTAAGTGAATTCGAAGGATTTAAAAAAATCTTCTATATAGAAATTTTACATATTTAATCGTTTTGTTGCTATTTTCAACCCCTAAAATAGCATTTCTACTTAAATAAAAAATATGTTGCGGTGGAATTTTGAACATACATTAGCATCGACAATAATAATTTCACAACGTTAAAAATTAACGGTGAGGTCTACAGGTTGAGACACGTTGAGACACGTTGTGACACGCTGAGACGTGCATTATATGAAAATAGTGCCTTTGGGCAAATTGATTTTAAATCCTCAATATTCAAGTAATTCACGTGTTCTTTTTTTAGAAAAGGTTATTTAATTCTACACATAACTTTATTCATTCTTTCTTAATTTTAAATTAATTACTCAATTATTTAATTAATAATTATTTTAAACTAATTTTAAATTAATTTTTTAAGGTCAAAATTCACATTTCGAAAAATCAGTAATAAATTTTTTATTTTAGAAAAAAGTATTTTTTTGTCATTACAGCTATGGACAATACTTTTTTTTGTAGATAACTCTTCGATAACTTTCCTTTGTCTAAAAATATTCCTGAAAACAAAACCCGCCTGAACCAGCGTACCTCTTCCCAACCATTATATTTGAGAACAATAAAGTTAAGACTAAACTAAAATTTTTTAAAATTACAGGAACTGCAATTTTTAGCAAAACAGAATTTTTTGACATATTGCTACGAAAAAGTAGTCATTTATAATTGTCATATAAGCAAATTTTTTAAAAGTGATGCATTAAAAAAAATAAGAAAGTGTCCCATTTAATTTTTAATTTTTTAAGATATCATTTGTTATAGAGGACGAAAATTTAATTTTCACTTTCTCGGAAAATTAATTAATTTTTGTAATTTAAAATGAGAAGTATTCAATTTCCATAACTAAAATTTGAAAGAATTATTTTAAGTCGAATTTTCAAATTGATGTATGAAAAATGATTCAGAATTTTTTTCATCTAGATAAAATTTGAAATTTTGACTGAAGCCCATATGAAAAGTGTATGCGACTATGAAAGAATTTCATTCGTCTGGAAAAAAAGGAAAATATTCTCACCTGGTGGTCCAGGGGGGCCAGGAGGACCTCGTCTTCTTGGTCGATTTTCCCCAAAACTCTGAGGTGTCTGCATTAATTCCGATAATTCTGATATTTTCTCTGTAATGTTCAAAATTAAAAGAGTTAATAATTTCTTTCAAAACAGTATCTAAAAGTTGCATTATGTAACAAGTAGCTAAGTAGACCAAATTTTCTATTAACTGAAATTTTTTAAAAATATTTATAATTTTTAAAAATAAAATTAAATGTAATTAAATTATTAAAATTTTCAAAGGACCCCGCACCAAATACATTGAAAATGGCTTTCGGTTATTTATTTTCTAACTTTCGCTCAATTTTTTTTTTAAAGAGAAAAACTTTAACTAAAAATTTGGAAAATTTTAAGAATTTAAATCGAAGTTATTTATAACATTTTTTATAAAAACTTATATTATAACGCATTTAACATTCATTTATTATAATGAAAAATTTTAACTGTAATTTATTTTTTAATCAATTCTTATTAAAAAATTTTTACAAGAATTCAATTATTTCAATAAAAAAATAACTAATTTATATTGAATAACCGATTGTCTCTTCAAATTGAACACTAAAAAGGATTACACTAAAACTTTGTCAAAATTTTAGCATATAATTAATTTTTTTTAAAGAATTTTATTAAAATATTTAAATAAAAATAAAATACAATTAAATTTCTATAAAAATTTTATTGTATTCATTATATTATTAAATTTTATTAAATTATTTGAGAAAAAGTAAATTATTTTGAAGAATTTTGTGGAAATTTCGGAAAATAATTTAATGATAATAAGATAATTGAATTCCTCTTGAGAATTTTATAATTTATGAAAATAATAGAATTTATTAGAAGAATTTTATTAAAATTATATTTAAAATAATTGCATTCTTTTAAAGAAATTGTATATATTTATGAAAATCTAATCGAAAAAAAATTAAATAGTATATGTTTTAGTAGATGAATGCGAAAACTAAGTGTTTGAGATATTATCATATTATCTACTAAAAACAAAATTTACCTGTGGTTTCTATTGTTAAATACACACTAATACTATTGTTTGTTTAGTCTAAATATAAAAATGAGAAATTTTTGAAGTTTAAAAAAATTTATACTTTTACCTGAAATAATTCGCAAACAGATGCTTTCGACTAATTCTACGTTCATGAAATTTTCAACTAATCCTGGTGGACCCTGTGGTCCATCTCTCCCCGGGGGGCCCGGAAGTCCACTTTTGCCATCAATTCCTGGTGGTCCTATAGGTCCTTCCAGTCCTCTTTCTCCCTTCTAAATTGATTTCCATTTTTCTCATACATTAGAACCTTACAATTAATTAATTAAATCATTCAGTAACTAACTTATTAATACTGAATAAATTTATTTATTTTAAATTATTATTACAGATATATAAATAGTTAGAGTTGTGCAAAAAGCTCGATCGAGTATTTCAAGCTTTTCGTTTTTCTAGCAGAGCTGAGCAGAATCAATTCGAATTTCAACAAAATTCCATCCGACACGTGCAGTATTAAACCTAAAATAATTTTGAGCACTTGAATTTTTCGAGCACTCAAATATTTTTGAGTAACTAAAACTCGAGCTTGGCTCGAGCTCGACCATGCTATTCGAGCTTTTTGCACACCTCTATAAATAATACAATTTTTTGTTACTAATTATAATTAAAAATATTTTTATTATCAATGTATTATTTATTTACTAAGAGTAATCGCTGAAGCGGAAAACCGGGAAGTAAATTATCTTGTTCGGGAATTTTGAAATTTTTATTAAAACAAATTTTTTAAAATATATTTCTTTCTATATTTCTATAGAATTCTATATTTCTAACAATAAATTGAACAAATTTTTTTTATATTAAAAGTAAACTTTTTAATATAATTCTTTAAAACAATGCCATTATTTTCAATACAATTTTAGTTGAATTGATTCAACAAATTTGAAAGATAAAAATTTCCCAATTTATTAATTTTGTTTCAATAACATAATAATAATAATATTATGAACAAACTTATTCTCCAAATTTGAATTAGTAAAAATCTGACGTAATTAAAATAAAAGTGATACAAAATTGTTAACAATTAATTTTTAAATTACAAATAAAGTTAATAAAAAATAAAAATAAACTTATTTATTTTTTATTATTAAAACAGTAAGTAATATTTAAAAAAAAGGTTTAAATAAAAAAATTAATATTATTTTAAAAAAAGGTTTTCTAAAGTGTCATTTTTTAAAGAAACTTACCAGACCATAAGGAGCGTCCGTAGGAAATGTTTCAAATTTATTGTTGACATCTGTAAAGGCTTTTTCCACATTTTTTTCATTTATGTGAAAATCATCTAAAGAATCGTACGAGTTTTTCTCCATTGAAGAAAATTGAACGTTCGAGTGACAAAGAGAACAGGAGGGACCTGGAGGACCAATTGGGCCCTTAAAAATAATTTTTTTTTGAAAATTAAGGAAAAGATTCTTTTATTAGAGAAGACGAATTTTATACTGTTTTTTACCTGAATTCCAATATCGCCTTTGAGTCCTTGTGCTCCTGTTTTTCCTATTGGACCCACGGGGCCCTCAGTACCTGAATTACCCTAAAAAAGACCATAAAATAAATAAATTTTTTATTTGAACAAAATGATATATGAAAGTACACTACAAAAGAAGTATGCCATCAAATTTTTGTTAAAAAATATTTTAAAATTATTTAAAAAATGTTCATTTTCTAGACGTTGTAAACCATGTAACCCCTTAAAAAAATTAAAATAGAAATTTAAAAAAAATCCAAAAATTTGTACATTTTTTAGTAATATTATACCTTTTCTCCTTTTTGCCCTGGAATTCCTGGAGGTCCTTGAAATTCTGTAATATTAAATAATTTTTGAAAATAATTTGTAAGTTATTAATAAATTAAATTATAATAAACAATGTAATTAATTTACTAATTTATATAATATCTTTTTCCTGAATTCCAGACAAAATTTTAACTTTTACCCTGACCCTAAAGAATATTCTGATTCACTCTCAAAATGATTATTTGATTCTCAAAAAAAATTTTTATTACATTTATTTACGAATTTTTTAAATTATGAAATTATTTGAAAACATCAACAGTTTTATTACAAATAAATATTTGTTAAGTACTATTTTTCCATGCTTTAATAAACAAGAGAAGTATGTAATTATTTAAAAATTGCCTTATAATGATTTAGAAAGGGGGTCGTTTTTAAATGAAATGCCTCATAAACTATTTGTATTTATAAGTGAATTAATAAAGCAAGTGCTTTTTATAAACACGATTATTTTTACAAGTTCATTCAATTCAAGTTCTATTTTATGAATATTGCAAAACTGCAAAACAGCATTAATTTTTTAACACATCAGTTTGAAATATTTTTGCACACAAATATCAATTTCAATGGAATTTGTCATTCTCGTCATTATTATTATATTCTATTTTTAAAATGATATTAATATGTATAATATTTAATAATAAAATCAAATTTATTTTTATTTTATAAATATAATATAATAATAATAATAACAAGATAATAATAAGATTAAAAACAAGTCATTGTTATTAATATATTATTAATTTTAACTATAAATCATTATTAACCATTGAACTACCGGGTCGTTGAAGGGCATATAGACCATTTGAATTACATTGGCTATATGCCCTTCTACGATCCGGCGATTGAATTATAAAATAAAAAATTAATAATAATTTAAATTAAGTAATAATAGTAAAATGTAAAATTAGAATTAATAATAATAATCAACAACTAATAGTACAAAATTGTAAGAATTATAACAATAACCGTCGAATTATAAAAATGTAAACAATATTAACAAACTGTAATAACAAATTGTAATAACTATAAATAATTAACAAGTAACATAAAAAACTATAATATTAAATAATTAAAATTGTAAAAGACAAATTATTAATTGACTCAAGGGCAATGAGACATGTGCGATCTAATAGCTGAGTCAACACAAGTGTACCTACAACAATGCTTTCTTAAAAATAGATAGTTTAGTGGGCGTTCTCGAAAATGCATGGGTTAGTGGACACATTTGAGACAAATTTTTCGTATAAAAAGTGATACACCATCATGTATAATTCAGCCCAAAAAGTGTTATTATCAGTAGTAGTCACCCGTACCACAGTCTAAAATTTTCATTATCAACAAGTGTTTGTCTACAAGTGGTGCTCTCGTTTAAATTCTATTAGTTACAATATTCAAATATACTGCGATCGAGTTAGTGAGTTCATCGTCAAAAGGATAATTTATTGCAGCCATAACTCTTAACCTGCGATAATCATAGGACCATTAGTCCATAATACCATTGTTCTCCTACAATACAATCGGAGCAACATCGTCTAAAAATTCAAAGGTAGACACACAACGTTTAGACTTACAATTTAAAAAGCTAGTGTCCAATTCATCTTTTTCATTCTTTAAAATATATAAATATGTTCAAATAAAACTTTTCTTAATTTTAACCCCGTCCCAATTTTAATTATTTAAATAAAATTCAATCAGGAATCATTAGGGACATAATAATAAGGTTAGGCATAACATACCTCATTATTTTTGGTGAAAATAAAAAAAATTGAATTGTTTTTATGACGCATTAAAATTGATTTTAAATAAATAGTAAATAGTTAGTAATAAACAAATAAAAATAATTATATAAAAATAAAATAATTTAAATAATAATTAAATTATTTTTTCTCACCTTCTGGTTATCATTTTGTAATAAAAAAATAATAAATAAATAAAATCAAAAAAATAATAATCAAATAAACAGGACAATAAATGAAGTAAAATTAATAAAAAAAGTAATAATAATACATAAAATAAAGAATTTAAATATTTAAGAAATATAAATAATTAAGTAAAAAATAAGAATTATATTTTTTTTAAATTTACAGCAAATTTATAAATAGAAAAATTGTTATTATTCAAAAGACTCTCTCACTATTTATATAATAATATTTACTGTATTATCTATAACAAGTGTTCCGAATATATCTGCATGAGTTCCAAATTTACATATTTTATATCCGTCTATATTCTTTATTAAAATAATTTCTATTTACCAAGAATAATAAACATTACTTTTTAATGATTTCTTCGGATAACTCGTTCTGAATTAAGAAATAACACAGAAATAGTATTAAATTAAGGAATCCCTACTTAAAAAACAAAAAAAACATGGCCCTACAAAATAATCAACAAGTCTCATTACGAGATGCAATAGAAACCATATGTTACCTATGTTTGACGGAAAAAATACCATTAACAATTTTTATCGAAAGTTGTTTAGAAGCAAAATCTATGCTTCCTGAAGTGGCACAAGTTGAAACAAATTCAGTTAAATTAATTAGAAGTCAATTTTCGGGAGAAGCAAGAGGAATTAAAATAGGAACTAATTTTAATACTGTAGAAGAATTAACAGAAGGACTAAAACAAATTTACTATCCAGCAAAATCTGTAAATCAGTTACAAGGAGAATTAGGCGCAATATTTATGTGGGAAAATGAAATTGTAATCTCATACGGTGCAAGAATCGCAGAAGCAATAGAAAGAATATTAGAAATACATAGTATTAGTAAATAAATTAGAGTAAATAAATTATTCAAAGCAAATTTTGATTCGTCAAGTATCGATTGTTTTTCGCGAGAACTTGGACCAGAAATTGAAATACGAATAGGAATAGCTAAACATTCGCAGGGATAGATAACAAAGCCATCAACATTGACAGAAGATTATCATAACATCGCGATCTACAAAAAATGACAATAATACGGAATATATTTTACACCCTAAAATTAACAAAGAATTTGCTAAAACTACAAAAATCAATTTAGCCCAAGATAATGTAATAAATTTTTTAGCCTGCGGAAAACAGGGTCATTTTGCAACAAGTTGTTTGCAACTTCTTAACACAGTGCTCTTGAAGCAAAAGCAGGGTTTTTGAAAATGGATGGAAGATTTTTCAACGTAAAGTTTGCCCATATGATTTCTAGTTTTAGATTGACTGATTTTACCTATACGGTAGATCCCCAATTATAAGAATTACATTTCTTATTACAACTTTTAAGGTCCATAGAATATTTAATATAAAATTGTTCATATAATTTATGTTAAAGTACAAATAAGGAAGTCTTTATAAACACTTTCATATAGTATTGGACTCATTTATAACATACACAAGCCCTCAAAATGTCTTTCAAGCAATAATAGGTCATTGTTCATGTCAATGTATTTTTGTTTGTACATTGTACTAAAACCTTTGTTGGTTAGATAATTATTTGTTGCCGTAGTAGAATAAATGAATTTTTACAAATCTCGTCCACCGTATTGGATCCGCCATTTTAAATTTTGGAGAAAGGACTTCAGATTCGTAATCAGAAGCGAAAAGTTTTAAAGGAACCATTTTGTTCGATTTTTTTAACTTTATTATTTGAGTATAAATTGTGAAATTGAAATATTTTCTTATTGGACATTGTTCCATTTGGAATAAAAAAACTTAAAAATTTCGAGGTACGAAAAAGGGGAATTTTTTGCCGAGGCTCTTTCTTTATTAACGTTTTATATTTTTCATTTATAAGAAATTCATTCAGCTTTCGTTTTCCAAAGAAAATTTTTTTACCACAAGGTTCGCAGACTTTACGTCTATTTTCACCATGAAGACAAGCTTTCGTATTATCCATTACAACATTACAGTTTTCATGACACTAAATAACAATGCTGCTATTTAGTCTGTTTAGTCGACTGTTTTTAGTCGCAATTATGGATGACTTATTTTCACACTAAAAATTATATGTAATTAATTCATATAGAACACCTTTATAAATATATTTAAAAGTTGTTTTAGTACAATGTACAAACAAAAATACATTGACTTTAACAATGACCTATTATTATTGTTTAAAAGACATTTTGAGGGCTTGTGTATGTTATAAATGAGTCCAATACTATATGAAAGTTTTTATAAAGACTTCCCAGAAAACAAACGTGCGTCGCACGATGTCCGTCTCGCGAAAATGACACTCAGGCGTGCACACTCCGAACAAATAACATTCACGCACGCGATTACCACAAATGCGCACACTAAAGCTATTTATATGCTTAGCGTTTTATGGTAACGCATAAAATGATTGCTTTTTGTGCCACACATGCGGACTCATCTGTGTGGTGCTATGAGAGCATACGTGATATTTTCGGCGCACATTTGAGTTCAAAATTCCTGCAGTACTGTAAACATTTTGTTATCTGGGTTCCTTATTTGTACTTTAATGTAAATTATATGAACTAACTTTAAAATAGGACCAGGTACAATTTGGTGGTTAGAAAATTCTAAAACTAGACATCATGTAGGCAAACTTTACGTTGAAAAATCTTCTATCCATTTTAAGAAACCATGCTTTTGCTTCACGAGCACTGTGTTAACAAAATGCTAGGATTAAGACTAGAAAATTCTTTTAATTCAGGTCCAAGACAAAATTTTTCAAACTAGTATCAAAATCGATTTAATCATCAAAACCCTTTGTTTCATAAATTTCAAAGTAATTATCCACAACAAAATCAATTTAGAAATACAACACAAAATCAATTTCCCACTACATTTTTTAATCCAAACAAAAATCAACGTCAAAATTTTTTCACAAAATTAACATTCAAATTTTTCACAAAATCAAGACTCAAATTTTTCGCAAAATCAACGCCTAAATTTTTCACAAGATCAACAAAATTTTTCTCAAAAACCACGAACCACCACTACAAACTTCGCAAATAGAAATCAAAACTTAACCTGTCATTATTACGAAAAACTAGGATAAATTTCCACCAATTGTAGGAAAAAGATGTAGGACGATAATAATAAACAACCACAATTCACTTCAGAAACACAAACTCAGGAAAACTCCAAAGTTCCTCTTCTGTAGGATGCTCTGAGGAAGAATAACAAAAGTTAGTATGCGTCCAGAAACATTAATTTAGCAAAAATTACCTCTATAACATACATCTGAATAGATATTAAAGAATTAAAAGTCCTAATAACTATGATGATTGATACTGGAGCAGGACCTAAATTATTGAAAATTCGCACATTAAATTCAGAAGCAAAAATTGACGAGAATTTGAATTTGACGGAATTTTAGAAACAGAATTTTTTGTAAGAAATAAAGTAAAAATTAATTACGGAGAAGGGCATTTAGACATAAATTAACAAAAATTGACCTGTTCAAAAAATTATTTTTCAATACCATCAAGATCAATTTATAATATTCAAGTAAAAATTTTTAATAAAGAATAAAAAGGTTATATTTCAAGATTAGAAATAAAATACAGCGTTTAAAAGTAATCTACATTCTTAATGAACCAATAGACATACCAACTTTTGAAATAATTTTAGAAGATTTTGATGAAATAAAACGAGGAAACAAATATATTATTCTGAAGACACGTCATTTACAAAAATTATTGGATGATTTTCAAAAAGTTATAAATCAGAAAATATTTTCAATATTACAGGCATTGATAGAATTGAAGAAATAAAAAATTTACTTCGTCTTGATCATTTAAATAAAGAAGAACTAGAATAAATTATGAATTTAGTAAAAACATATTCAGATAGATTTCATATACCTGGCGAATATATTTAGTAGAAAGAGATCTCATAAAACACAGAATAATAACTATAGATGAAACTCCAATTATTACTAAACAATACAGATTTCCACCCGTTCATAAAGAAGAAGTGACACGACAAGTTAATGAATTATTAAAACAAAAAATGATAAAACATTCTGATTCACCATATAACATACCAATATGGATCGTATAAAAAAATGATGACTCTCAAGGAGGTAAAAAATGGCGGTTAGTATTGGACTTTAAAAAACTTAATAAACACACGGTAGGTCAATTTTACCCTCTGTTCAATATTACGGACATACTACATCAACTCGGAAATGCTCAATAATTTTCAGTTTTCGACTTAGCTTCCGGTTTTCATCAAATCAAAATGGACCCTAGGGATTCATACAAAACAGCATTTTTAACCCCTTTTGGACATTACGAGTTTGACAGAATGCCTTTCAGATTAAAAAATTCATCTAGCACATTTCAAAAATTAATTGATCAAATATTAATAGGATTGCAGAGATCAGAATTATTTGTTTATCTAGATGACAACGTAATATACACAGATACACTAGAAGAACATGAAGAAAATTTGAAATTACATCCGGGTAAATGCGAATTTTTAAGGTTAGAAGTAGGATATTTAGGGCATATTATCGACAAAAATGACGTGCGACCGGAAACAAAGAAAGTAGAAGCAGTAAAAAAATTTTTAACACCAAAAAATGTGGAAAATATTAAACAATTTCTCGGACTAGCAGTTTAATTAATTGATATAATTAATTAATAATTAATTTGCGGACTACCGCAAATTTATAGATAGCTTTTCAAAAATAGCAAACCCATTAAACCAATTTTTAAAGAAGGATATACCCTTTGTCTGGTCCGATAGACAACAAACAGCCTTTGATACATTAAAAGCCAAATTACGTGAAGAACCACTCTTAAGAATACCAGATTTTTCTCAACCATTCATATGAACAGACGCATCAGGTTTCGCAATGGGAGGCATTTTATAACAGGGAGAAATTAACAAGAATCAACCAGTCGCTTATACTTCTCGAACATAAAATGAATGTGAAAAGAAGTATGGCACTGTCGCTTATACTTCTTGAACATTAAGTGAATGTGAAAAGAAGTATGTCACAGTTGCTTATACTTCTTCAACATTAAGTGAATGTGAAAAGAAGTATGACATAGTGTACAACATTTTCGTCCATATCTTTATGGAAAAAATTCACGTTAGTTACGGATTACAAACCATTAGTTTCGTTCAAAAATCTAAAGGATCCATGTTCAAGAGTCACAAGATGGAAGTTAAAATTATCAGAATACGATTTTAATGTGGTCTACATATACTTAAATTGTGTATCAAGTGAAAATAATTACTCAAATTTGGAGGTAATAAAAAATAGGAAGTGGCTAAAGATCCGGTTAGCCGGAACTATAAATGTGTCTAAAGATCTGGTTAACCGGATTCTTAATCTGTACAGTTATAGTTCCGGCCAATATTTAAAGGAGAAAGAAGTCATCCACCTTAGGATGGAAATATGTTTTTTATTAGTAAGTGATATTTAATTCTCAAAAATTCAAGGTGGATGACTCCTTCCTCGTCCAAATAAAAAAGAAAAGAAATTTACAAAATAGTAGCCGGACTCCTTCGGCTGTCAGTATTGCAGGAATTATAAATAAAAATTATTATAAATATTATATTATATTATATGTACAAATAATGACAGTATTGGCCGGAACTATAACTGTACAGATTAAGGATCCGGCTAACCAGAGCTTTAGCTACTTCCTAAAAAATATCCGCTACATTGAAAAAATGTTAAGTAGTGAATGTTTTAAAACAGAAAATTATGATACACGTAGTGAAGCTTGTAATGTTGTTACAAGAAATCAACGAAGAATGCAAGAAAACAAAAACCAAGATGAGAAAATACAAGAAAATAAGATTCAAGAAACACTGGAAATTCAAGAATAAGAAAAGAATCAAGAAATTCAAGAAGAAGAAGCACATAAAATAAGGAAATAGGGTAGACCAAAGAAATAAAGCACACGTTTTAATACTTACTTAAAAAATAAGAAAGGAAGAGCGAAAAATGTATGTAATACAAAAAATAAGAAATTTTATAATGAAGCTTATACTAATGAAATTGAATCTGATCCTGAGTATATTAAACAAAAAACAAAACCAGAAGAAAATGAATATATCGATCAAGGTTATGAATATAAAAAAATATAAAACTCGAAGGAAATGAGACACGTGCGATCTAATAGCGGAGTCAACACGAGTGTATCTACAACAATGCTTTCTCAAAAATACATGAGTCAGTGGACATATTTGAGACTAATGTTTGGAATAAAAAGGGCTACACTATCATCTATAATGATATTTTCGTTTCCGAAAATACATGGGTCAGTGGACACATTTGAGACAAATTTTTGGTATAAAAAGTGATACACTATCATCTATAATTCAGCCTAAAAAATATAATTATCAGTAGTAGTCGCCAGTATAAAATTTTCATCATAAACAAGTGTTAGTCTACAAATGGTGCTCATCTCGTAAAAGTTCTATTAGTTACAATATTTAAAAATACTGCGATCGAGTTTGTGAGTTCATCGCTAAGAGTATAATTTAATGCAGCCATAACTCTTAACCTGCGATTATCATAGGACCATTAGTCCATAATACCATTGTTCTCCTACAATACGACCGGAGCATCATAGCATCGGCTAAAAATTCCTTAATTTTTCTTTAATATTTTTCTTAATATTCTACTTAAAATTTTTCTTCACCTTATCCTTTATCTTTTCCTTTATTTTTGTCTTAATATTTTCCTTAAACATTCCCTTCATTTTTCCTTCAACTTTTATTTATTTTCTAAACTTTTCTTTATTATTTCTTGAATATTTGTCTTAGGCTTCTCCTTTATGCTTTTCCTCAAACTTTTCCATAATTTTTTTCTTCGACTTCTCATTTATTTTTTTATAATTTTTCTTACCATTTTCTTTAAAATTTTCTCATTTTATTCTTTTATGTTTTCCGTTATCTTTCCCTTATTTTTTTAACTTTTCCTTTATTTTTTGCTAATTTGTTTTTTTTAAACTTTTCCTTTATCTTTTCCTTCATTTTTTTCTTAATATTTTACTTAATGTTTTCCTTAACTTTCCCTTCATTTCTTCCATTAACTTTTTCTTTATTTTTTTCTGAAAATTTTGGTAAGGTCTGAAATTTCTTTTTATTGCAATTTAAACCATTTTCTTTGTAAATAATATCTTCAAAATGTTGTTAAAATGTTGCAATTCTATATGCAAAGTGATAAAGTAAATTAACAATTGTCATTATTATTAAAAATTTATCTTCTTGACATACCTTTAGGTAAAAGGAAAAGTTTAAAGAATATATTAAGAAAAAAAAAAGAATGTTTGAAGAAGGAAAAAGTAAAGAAAACATAAGAAAAGAAAAAGTTACAGGAAAAAACTAATAAAAAGCTTAAGGAAAAGGTTAGAAAAAATGTAAGGAAAACATAAAGGAAATGCTTAAGGAAAAGTTAGAAGAAAAACTTAATAAAAAGATAAGGGAAAAGATAAAGAAAAAGTTTAAGGAAAAAATAAAAGTATAATTCAAGGGAAAATTTAAGGAAAAATTTAGGGGAAATATTAAGGAAAAGATTAAGGAATATATTAAGCAAAAAACAATTTAAAAAATAGAGGAAAAAATTAAGGAAGAAATTAAGAAAAAAATAAAGGAATAGTTTAAGAGAAAAATAAAGGAAAGATTGAAAGAAAATTATATGAAAAATTTATGGAAAGAAGTGAGAAACAGATAAAAAAAGTTTACGGAAAAAATAAAGGAAAAATTGATGGTAAATATACCTTGATTTTTTCCTTAAACTTTTCCTTTATTATATTTAGATAAAACTGATAATATTAATTTAATCTTTATAACTTAATTATTTAAAATGTGTAGTAATATTTGTAATTGTCATTTATGAAAATGAAATACTAATATTTTACATCTAGAAATTCAAAAATTTTAAATAATACTTAAAAATAGTGTTTAAAAACTAAAAATTTAAATATTTATAAAAATTTACCTTTTCGATTTTGAAGCTCACTTTCTAAAATAAATGAACTGTCCTTAAAAAAATGGACAATAGAAAATTTTATTAAATAATTAGTAATTCTTTTTATTATTATGATTAGAATAAATAGACTTACAGTAGTGGAATTTAGAAAAGAGACGCAAAAGTTTTTACACTCTTGAAAATTTTTTTTCATTGATACTGCACTTTTCTGGAAAAATAATGAAAATAGAATAAAGAACATTTTTTTATATCAAATTTTCACTCTAGATCATTTTATAATAATTGATTAATTACTGAACATTTTAAATTAGAATTTTTTTATAATTTTTATTAAAAAGAGAAGAAACACGACTCACTGGAATTTCTTCACATGACTCTCTTTCCGGTCCTGTTGGATCGCAATTCAATACCATCCATTGTAGATCAATCTTAAAAATAAAATACGTGCATTAAAATATACGAAATTAAATTTTTTATTTAGAAAAATGTTTATTTCATATTTTACTTATTAACATTTTTTTCATTATGTTTTCTACATATTTATTTATTCAACCGTAGATTGGAACAATGCAATATTGCATCACAAAATATAGGGAAAAACACTAAAAGAAAATGCATTACATTTACCTTTTCCAATTAATTAACTTGGAAGAAAAGTACTTTACATTTATTGAAAAAACGCTTTTTTGTCGATTATCACACCCAGTATTGGTATTTAACAAAAACAGTTTATATATCCGTTTCGGCGTACACGAAAAAGTTAGCTCATATAAAAAGAAATGTTTTTATATAAACTAATCGGCCTTTTAATATTGCATGTTAAAAAAAATTGACTGTCTCACAACTGGAGGTGTCTCACAACTGGAGACTCTCCCCTTTATATACTAAAATTGAAATACATATAATCGAAAATATTGCTTATAATATGAATTTTTAAGATTTTACTTACTGGCATAGTGCTATTAGCGCTAAGTAATTTTGATAAGGAAATTTTTCCGCTGACATCGATAGTTCCACGAGATTCCAATTCAGTGCGAACGTCATCAATTTGAATTTTCTTGCAATCGATGTAAAGAATGACTGTCTTAGCAAAAACTCCAAAATGAATTTTATGCCAATTTTTATTGAAAATCTGAACCATAAAAAGAATTTAATTTGATTAATAATTTTTTCCCCGTCAAGAGGGTTATGCAGTCCTTAAAATTATAAAATTTTTAAAAATGTTTTAAACAAATTTTCCATAATATATGAAATCCTATAATCAAATTGATATGTTTATCATTTTAATACTCTATGAAATATGTAGACCCATCATCAAACGATCACATGACGTTGAATGATCAAATATGATAGAAGAAAAGTGATAAATTTAAACTACACTTCGATTAGAATTTGAACCATAAACAATAAAAAGTTACATGTTTCAAAATTTTTTTAATTTTAAAACTATTTTACTCGGAGTAGAATTATAATGGAATTTATGGTAGTAGTTAAAAATTAAAAAGTACTTTCAATTTTTAAAAACTAAAAATTTTTTTAAATAGGACAAAAATATTTTTAAAAATTCTTTAAAATTCTTTATTTTGTCATTTTCTCCCTAAAGAGATCTAAAAATTGATCAAAATAGAAAGTTTGCTGTAGTTCTTATATGGTTTCGGAAAAATATGATAAACTGTATTGTTGACACAAATAAACACACACAAACACTGGACGATTTTTTAAAAACAAAATTTGATAATTTTTGTTTAAATAATTTTTTTATTTTGCTTCCTATTGTTGTAAATGTAAATGAATATTTTACTTTTTGTAAAAAAAAATTGAGAGAAAAATCATTTCTAAAATTACGTTTAAGGAGATCTGAAAGTCAAAGTAAAATAAAATTTTACATATTAGAACTGTAATTCTATGTCAGATTGTTTTTTAATAATTTTTTTTAATATTAAGTATTCTTCATTATTAATACGTTCAGGTGATAGTATATAAATATCTTTTATAATGTTAATTTTTAAAATAGTTTTACAATGAAAGTATTTTGAAATTTCCTGTGAAAAAATAAACAGGAAGAAGTTTCTAAATTTTTGGTTAATTAAAAATATTAAAGTTTTGAATAATTTAAATTTAGATATTCTGAAAAAATTTGTTTCTTGAAAAAATGTAATTAAAATTGTTTTAAAATAATTGTATTTACGAAATAAATTTTCAAAAAATTGAAACAATTAAAAATTTTTGTTAAATTTCATTGAAACAAATTTTATATTGTAATGAATTTTATTTTACAATAAAGAATAATTTTTAAATATAATTGAATGTTGAAGAATTCTAATTAAAAATTTGAAAAAAATTGAATTTTAAAAAATTTTAAACAAAAAGTTGTAATGAAGGCTTCAATATCATTGATTTATATTGACAGTTGATCCTATTTTTGTATCATCATTTAAAAAATTGCAAACATAACATAAAAATTTTTTGCTTCTAAGGTCCCTTTCTTCAGATCGTGTCACAAATAATGATTAATATTATTATCAATAAAAAATTTGTTAACAAATTTCATTAGGTATCATTATATATATATATATATATAAATTTTTGTATTTTTTTTGACTAGTACACATTGATAAGAAAATATAATATGTGCTTTTAAAAATAAAAAAATTACCTGAGGTGTCGAGAAGAAAATCGTTCGCATAATGTTTTCATGATTCAAGTAGGAAAATTCAATCATCCGATGTATCGAGTTCAAAGTGACAGCAAATTCAGTTCCATTTTTAAAATTAGAAATTCTGATGAGATCCCATGAGTTTTTTGGAAATTTGTTACTTCTCATTGTTATTACTAAACTGAATTCATCAGGCAGTCCGAAAGGAAAAATTTCTCTAAAAAATATGCATAATAATACAATGTTTCCAAATTGGGAAGAACACATTTTTAAAGAAAAAATTTAATTTTTCTTGATAAGAATTATAAAGGAATGAACCTCTTGATACAATTTAGTTTACATTATAGATATAGTGTTTCAAGTAAAATTTAGTAAGGCCTTTTGTTCATAGTAAAAAACAATTGCCAAGTTGTACACTTTTGTTATAGTTTTGGTGTTCATTTTATGAATACTTTGCTTCCTCATAGTAAGATTGTAATAATAATAGAAATATATAAATAACTTTTTATAAATATCGTAAAAGTGATTAAATTTTTCATACATTAACATATTTTTAAATACCCAACAATATAGTTATAATAGTTAAAGAAAAGTTTTCAAACAAAAAAGTTCAGAAAATGTCATTTTCCACAATTTTTAGTTTCTAAAAAACTAATAATTTCGATACTTATGATGGAATTAGATTCAAAAATAGGTTAATCGAAGTATTTTTTAATGCTCTACAAGTTTGTAATGATGTTTTTAAAGTTTACTTCTACATTCTTTAACAATATTTTCAAAAGTCTTATTTTTAAAAATTTTAGATTTTTAGAAGTTTAATATCTCCGGTGAATATAAACAAAAAATGTTCAATTAGGACACAAGAAAAAAAAGTTTAAATTTTAACCTGATTTTGGGGTAAAAATTCGCTGCAACAAAATTTCACCTAGGTGAGGGCGCCACTGTCTATGTGACTTAGCATTGGTTAAAATTACCCGCAACAAAATTTATACCACCTTTTTTTCTGTGGACTCAAAAGATGAGTCTAAAAACTCTACGAAATTTTGGAAAAATATTTATAGATGTTCTAACATTTTTATAAAGTTATGGACAAAAAACGTTTTTTTTTAAATTAAAAATCCAAAAAAATATACTTAAACTTTATTAATCTATCTCAAAATACTCTCATTTTATGTCCGCACGTGAGATCTAAAATTTAAAGCAAATTCATCCCCAAAGCTCTTCATGATCTCTAGATAATTATAAAAATATAATGTTTACACACATACCGAATGAAATTTTTTAAAAATGTCATTTTTGAACTTCTGAGGTCAAATAACATAAATTATAATATAATAAAATCTTTATTATTAAATCAATGAAGACTGTGAATAGAAATATTGCTGTTTATGACTGTAAGCGTATTATGATTCGCAAGGTTGAGTTCCAAAGTGTTTACTATATCAACTCATTGATAATGTTTAGTCTGCGAGAAATCATAATGTTTGAAATAATTTCTCACACAACTATCTTATTGAATTACATTGCAAAGCATAAAAACCCAAAAAAAGAGAATTAAAAATTCAAAAAATGATTTCGTATCTTGACAATTAAATTTAAAACAACTTTTCTAAATTCAGAACTAATTTAATTCTATTAGTAAGGCAGGCTTTTCAAAATTACACAGTTAAATTTTGATTTCGATTATATTAAAAAATATTCTATTTTGAAGCTTTAACCTTTTTTCGAAAATTAATTATTTAAAAATTTTTCTATAACAGTAATACAGGCATTATTTTTAATACAATTTTTAATACAATTTTTAATACAATATAGTTTAATACCTTATTTTTTTTAAAAAAAGGGCTCAAAATTATTTTCAAACATTCTTAGGGAAAATTTTTAGAAAGTACTTGAAAAATGCTTTACATTTATTGCAGATACATTTAAATCGATAAAGTTTTATAAAAGTTATATGGTTTTGAAAATAGCAGACTTACTTAAAATGTTAAAACTTTAACCCTCACTACTTTCTACAATTTTTTTTAAAGAGCTAATATTTTATTAATTTATTACTTTCATATGGGACAAGAATTTTCCAAAGTATCAAGACAAACCCAATACTTTCAATTTTTTAGCTGAGACGTTTGAAAAATAACGCCCCATAAATAAAAATTCTATTAAAATAAGACACTCAAGAAACAAATATTGAACAAATTGTGGATTAATTTTTTTTTTAAATTTTTGTTCGACATTTTGAATTTCTAAAAATTAACTATAAATTCACAATCCGCCCTTTTGGATTCTATAGTCCAGTAAAATTAGTCGAAAAAGAAGTTATATCACGTCTTATCTTAGGACCTTCGGGCCTAAAGTTGTCCCGATGGTTATTGGTTAAACTCTGTATATAATGGTTGGCATTCAAAGTCGGGCAAACTTCTTTGTTCGATCTTTAGTTTACATTATATAGATAATCATCCGCCGCTCTGTCGACACAAAATATAAACTAAACCTTACTCAGAACTAAATCGTGAAATAGACAATATAGAATTACAGAAAGATAATTTTGGTATTAATAAACAGAATTTTATTACTTCCGAAAGTAATTGAATTATTGCAAAGAATTTTATTACTTTTGAAAATAACAATATTGAATTTCTACAATCATTTGTAACTGGAATTCAATTTTTTAGTGTTGCTAATTAAAATTCTTCTATATGTTCTTTATTTTTAATAATTAATTGAAAACATA
This sequence comes from Leptopilina drosophilae, assembly GCA_032873175.1. Classification (NCBI taxonomy): domain Eukaryota; kingdom Metazoa; phylum Arthropoda; class Insecta; order Hymenoptera; family Figitidae; genus Leptopilina; species Leptopilina drosophilae. Next base: position 12,003,242 of record CM065486.1, read on the forward strand.
AAAAGATTTAACTAATTTTAGAAAAATTTGAATTATTAAAATTTTTTAAAATCTATACTTATATAAAGAAGTAAGTAAGAAGTTAGGTAGTTCCTAGTTCAGAAAATATCTTTGGGTATATCTTCAGGGAACACAAATAGACTTGAAGACATACTTTAATGGAAATAAATATATAAACGAAAAATACTTTAAAGTTAAAATATTCTTTATCGTAAAATTGCACAAATGTAGGGTCAAACACACTTCGCATTATGTACACGATAAAAATAAACAGAATGTCTCATAACTACGGACATTTATTTAGAGGGAAAGACCCTTCTAATAGTCGAAATTTAAAGCTTTAACTATTTCCGTTCAAAAGATAATGCAAATTGATTTGGGTGTTTACCATTTAGCCCCAGTCTACCCTAGAACTATAAAATTGAAAGGACATTTGATTGAAAATTCGGTTACTTTTCTAACTGAAAATTCATGGATGGATGAATTAATTTTATTGTACGTGGACAGAAAGAAACATTCAGCATAAGTAAATGTAAAATTTCATTTATTCATTCGAATATTTTTTCTCCTTGTTCTTTACTTTTTACGCTAAAAACTGAATTTTTAATTTTTTTTAAATTCCAGTTGATAAAAAAGTAGTATAAAAATAGATTTAAAATTTGTAAACAGGTATAAAAAATTTTAAACATTTCAAAAAAGGGTATAAAAAGAGTTGTATTAATAATAGAATATTTAAAACAAAATAACTCAAGATCGCAATTGTAACAAATTGCTTTATTACTTTTTTAACTTGCAATACTAACTACTAAACAGGAAGAGAATCCATGAGAAAATTTTTGAAATTCCCCTTATTTTGTAAGTGCTTCCATATGGAAGAGTATTTTTCAGGAATCTTTTGGGAACTACTTTCCTAACATCATATGGATTCCCATGTAAGAAACCATTTTAAAATTTATCTTCCAATTTATATGGGTTCCCATATGAGAAGTAATAAATCCTTATATAAAATAGAAACCTGGGAAAATAAATTTTTAATAGATTTCTATGAATAATTTTCAACAATGTTTGTCAACTGTAGAAAATTTTAAACAACAATATTAGTTTTCATCAAAAATTACATTGAAAATAAAATTATTCACTAAATTTGGAATAAAATACAATTAAGACTATAAGACTATAAATTTGTTATTCAAATAAAGAAATAATTAAATGTTATTCCTGAAAATTAATAAATGCAAATGGATCTTTCAAAATTTTGAAACATTCATTTTTATTGCAGTTTTATTACAATCTGTTAAGGTGATGTTATTCATGGTCATGGCAGACAATTTGGAAAATATTTAGAATTTTTTATTCCATGTTTTCTCAATAACTAATTTTAGATAAATTTCAAAATACTAGTTTAGATTTATTAAAATAATGAAGTAGACGATCACTCTAAGTCAAGGTAACAAGAATAATGAAAAGGAATCAATTCAGAAAATGCAAAAATTTTATATATTTTATATATAAATAATTATTTTAGAAATAGTTTTGTGAATACATTTTTTTTCTATATTTTGAACTAAAGTTTTAGTATCAAATTACTATAAAAATTAGGAAACATTTTTACCAATTTATATTAGTTGTTGGCTTCTCCTTTATTTAGATTTTTAGAAAATACTGTACACTTTTTAAACACTCGTTTTAAATATTTTTGAATTAAAACTTAAAAAAATAAATTTCACTCATTTTTTAGGGAAATTTCGAAGAAAAGAGCAATCTAAAATTTGAATAGCCCTTTAGAAGACAATTGTTTAGAAAATATTTTAAATTTTCCTACATTTTCTCTGCATATTTCAATATCTAAAAAAAACTCCACAAACTTTCTGCCCAAAAAAATTAACTACAAAAAAAAGTCGGGACCATAAAACTCATAGAATAGACCATTTAGTAACTTGAAACCTTTATGAATATCGACATCTTAAGAAAAAACCAGATGTGCCAAACCTTTGAAAAGAAGAAAAAACATTTTTTTAAGAAACAATTTTTTCGGAATTTTGAAATGAAAGTATTCGAAACTTCAATGCTTTTTGTTAAACAAAAAATTAAAATTAAATTAAAATCTTATAATTATTTTCGTACAGGAATTAAATTTTTTAATAATTTCAACAAAAAATCTTTTGTATTTTAATTATTTAGAAAAACTGAAACTGTAATTCCTGCAAAAGTCAATAAAATTTGACAAAATTTCCACTTGTTTCAATTGTTTTAAAAAGAAGAATTTCGAAGGTTTCAATTTAAAAACATTTTGAATTTTAATTATTTCTAAAAAATCCTACTTTAACGAAATATTTTCTAAAGTTTTAATTCAAATTCGAAATATAGAAAAAAAGTTTGGAATCCGAACTGAAACATTTATTTATTTTTCTAATTACAGATCATAAATTTTAAAATATATATTTTATTTTTTATGTATAATTATAAAAAATAAAAATTATTACCTAAAATTCAAAATATAAAAATTATTAATATATTTAATATATAAAATAATAATTGTTTACTACATTGTTTGTAAACAATTTACCATTTCAATGTTTTACGCCTATTTTAAAAATTTTTTAAAATCTCAACATGCAATTAAAAATATAAGGAATTATTTTTATTTCGTAAAATTTCCAAGAATGCTGACCCTCATTCTTTATTGATTTGTTATCGCAATCAGAGAAGCTATTAAAAATTACAGTTAGATTTAGCATTACAAATTTGAATTATGGAGGAATGATTATTGCACAGGGTAAATTACACCCTTCTTTACACTCGCCGGGTGAAAACAATAATATGAAAAATTTGTGAAAGACGTTAAAATCTATACTACAATATAGATCAACAGGATGAATCCATTAAATAAAATTTGTGAAAACTTTAATTTTATATTCATATTTATATATTCATCCTAAAATTAAATTTGTGTCCAATATATTATGGGTCTGTAGTTATATTTCTATAATTCGATTACAGCCATATCCATCATGAGACTAATTTATTAATTTGAGGCAAACATAAAATGGAATTTACATAAATTAACAAATTTGTAACATGTAGAAGTTAAAATTTTATTATTGTATAAAAATACACGTAAAGAAAAAAGTACTAAATTATAATTGTGTCCATCATCTTTTAAAAGTAAGAAAAAATTTCTTTATAACAATTAGTATTTTTTAAATAAAAAATATTTCTTTTTCTTTTTATAAAATGAACGCAAAAATTGGAGTTTTATAACATTGCCGTGGCTTTTTTTAATTCATTTTTTTGAAATCAAAATTATTTCATTTTTTAAAATAATTTATAAAATACACATTTCTTATATTATATACATAAAATATTTAAATCAATATAAATTTTTTCTTGCTTAAACTGAGGGCAAAAATTTAAAAACAACTTTGGGAAAAATAAGAAACTCCACTTTCATTAAAATTGTTTTTTAAATAAAAATTTTTCATTTCAAAAATGATAAATTTAAAAAAAATGAAAAATTACATTTTTTATTATTTTCTATTTTTCTATTATTTTTTCGATAAAAAACGTTTTTTGTAAATATTAAATTCACAGATAATATTAAGAATTTATATTTTTCCGCATTGTTTTAATTTTTCTTTTTCACACATAAATAAAAGAAAAAGTTTTTATTAAAAAACCAAAAAGATTTCAAGAAGATAATTAATTTTTATTATAATATTTTTTAACCATTTTTTTATATAAAAACCGATAAATTCAGAAAACCATATAAATCTCAAGAAAGTAAGAAAAAATTTTGTTGACAATTTTCCCTATATTTCTTTACTTTTTTAATTTTATAAGAATCTGTAATATTAAAAAATTAATGATTTCAATTTTATTCCTCGTTTTTTTAATTAAAAATTTTTAAATAATTTATTTATAAAAATATTTTTCGTGTTTTTATCTTGTAATAATTCTCAAGCTTTTATTTTTCACATTCAGAATGTCTCGTCTCGTCTCGTCTTCTGCGTCAATAATATGATAAGTTGGACCTGTATAAATAAAAGTGGAAATTTTGAATACAACGAAGTCTGTGTTTTTCAAAACGATTTTTCAAAACAGTCATAATTGTAAATAAGCTCTTTCAAAACAAATATATTTATATATTTACAATATTCTCGTAGGTATATAATCGTCTTCTTTAACACAAATTTTCTTTCTGAAAAGTGTAATTTTAATGACATTATATTTGAATGGTCTTCTATTGATACTTTTTCCATATATTTTACATTATATTCGGTGTAATTTAAAACTTTGAATATTAATGAATTTTCTATATATATTCTACATCAAATAGTTTCTAGGAATTTTTACGGTATCAAATTGATTCAATTTAGCATAGAATTGATACATTCAATTATAACATTTTAGTAAAAGGATTCTTTAAAAACTAATTTTGCAAGACAGTAAAATTTTCAGCGGAAAGTTTGTTTCTTGAAGTATGAATTTTTATGTATAGATAAATATGAAGGATATGACTTTTAAACTGTGTGACTCTTTTTACCTAAAATTTGAAGTTATTTTCTTCATCATTTTGAACTGCAATGTTTTTATAATAGGTTTAAAACATTATGCTTGAAATGTTTTTATTGAAAAAAAATAGTTGGAAATAAAAAATTTACCCTTCATATAAAACAGCAAAGGATGGTAATAAAAGAAGAAAGGTTTAAGAAAATTATAATAGAATTTTAAAAAACAATTTTACAATTTTTGTAAAACTGAAAATGTGGTCAACACATGGAGCAATACAAGTATATTGTCACAAGAGACCATTATATTTACGGATACTACTTTGAGCGGTAGGGTATTTTTCTTTTTCAATACAAAGTATAAAAGTGTTGTAAATACCATTCTATCGACATCGGTAGAAAAAAACATTTAGTCTTGTATCATAAACGTATTTGCAAAGAACGTGACTGTTTTAAAAGTGACCGGATACATTTTTTTATTATATATATATTTTGGTTTGTTTTAAAATCGATCCTTGAATTTTTTGTTTTATATTTCGTCATACTTAAAAGTGTTTAGGAGCTGTTGCAAAAATAAGTTCACCGCAAAAATAAAGGTAACTTTTTTGATATTTTAAAAAAAGACATAATATAGAGTTAGAAGAATAAATGAATGTATTTTTAAATAGAAAAATTGAATAATAATGTTATTTTTTAAAAATATTTTCAGCCTAAAAGCAAAGATTTTTTTTTCTAAATATTATAAAATTCAATTTTTTTCATTTGAAAACTTTCTTGTTGATTCAAAAACATATTTTCTATAAAATTGTACTTTCATTTCAAAATATATTGATTTTCAAGAAAAATCCAAAACGGGTCAAAATATTTTTTGCCCAATTTCATTGCCATTGTTACTTCAAAGGATTTTCTTCTTAAAATTCAATAAAAAATCTTCATTTAAAAAAAATTATTATTATTATTATCCAAAATTTTAACTGAAAATCATTTTCATATATTACGTTATTTTTTTATCTTTTGGTATAACAGAGAAAAAGGTGTTTCAAAAGTCCTCTGCTTCTGAAGACGTTAAATTTAAAAAATTCATATAGTTTAGGGGTTTTAAGATTGTTTTTAAATGAAAATATTTTATTTTTCATCATTTTATTGAGTTATAAGTGTTCAATGTTTAATTATTAATAGAAGTTTAGACAAAATCGCTTTTTTTTATCATTTTTATAATCCTTTGAAAAAAGCACAACTAAATCGATTTGTATATTATCAATTTTAATTATTATTTTTAAGTTTTAATAAAGATAAGATGCTACTTTTAAATAAGGTATTGTTTGTATTAAAACTTGTAAATAATCATTAAAAATTATAATATTTAGTTACATAATAATAGTTGATTAATTCAAGCAACTAATCATCAAATCATTACACTAAAACTATTAAATGAAACAACTTTAAAAAAATCAATTTTTTTTCTTACTTGGTTGGTATTGTGACGTCGGCGTCTTTGTCCAATCTGTAAGCAATTTGCATGCTGTTTGTTCCTTTGACCTTGGAAACCTTCATTATATTTTGTTTGCCCAAAACGTCCAAATTGTAATGTCGGACAAAATCAATTGTTTGCAAATCATCTTCCCCTGGCTTGTAATTGAAGCAGGGTTTATTTAAATCTCTCTCTGATGAAAACTTTATTTCCGAATCGTTCATGTCTGTGAATAAATTATCTGTTGTTTTTGTTACTTGGGGGCCGTTTGAAAAATACGTAACGCTATTTTTCGAAAATAATAACCCCTTCTACCCCATGTAACTCAATGTTATATACATGAGAGCCATTTTTTCTGCTGACCGTAACAATATGCGGAAAGAAAGTTTATCAAATCTTATTAAAGTATTTTACAAGTGTAGGACAAAATGCAACATAGGTAAATTTTTATATCAAAAGTACTAAACATTACAAAAATTATAAGATATTCAGTAATGTTATGTCAAGTATCAAAAACTGTTTACAAATTTTAATACAACTTTACTAAATTTTATATAAATTTTTTTAAAGTTTAGTATTTCTGATATCAAAATTTTTCTCTTTGTCGCATTTTGTCCTAAAATTTATAATATTTTTCTTTCCGTGTATGCTTGAACCCCCTCCTCAAAAAGTGTTACGTATTTTTTGAACGGTGCCTTAATTATTTTTATATTATAATCATTATTATAATTATTACTATTGTTGTTGTTATTGCAATTGTTATTGTTGACATTTATATATTTACACTATTCTTTGCTCTATTATTTATAATGTTATTTATATTAGTATTTATATATTCTTATTGTTATATTATCTTATCTTATTGTTGTTATTATTATTTTTATTGATATTTATATAGTTATTGTAATTGTTATTTATATAAATATTTGACATACAGATATTTTCATATTTATTGTAATTGTTATTTACATTAATGTTGTTATTAGCATACTGATATTTTATGATTTATTGTTCTTGTAATCCAACAAAAGTTCTTATTATTGTTATTTTTATTGTTCTTTGTAATTATTTATGTTGGTGTTTAAATATTTTTCTTATTGTTGACGTTGCTATTTATATTAAATTTTTCTTCTTCTCAAACAAGAACAAGAGTTTTTGTCATTGTTAATGATACTGATTTTTTAATTTCTATTCTTATTGATAATAACATTTATTGTTATTTATATTGTTATTTGTGCTATTATTATTATTATTATTGCTATAGCATTGCTATTGTTGTTGTTATTGTTACTGTCATTTAGTAATTACTTTTCCTAATAATGTTTGAAAATTATTTAAATATGAAAATTTTGTAAACTTGACTACACTTACGGGATATGGAACAATCAGCATAAAACATCGTCGACAGAAGAAAAAATAGCTGAATTTCTCTAAAATACAATTTAATAATAATTACCTTAAATAATAAGAATTGAGTTGAAACTAATTAGATTTAAAGAAATGTTTCCTTTTCAGTGTTTTTGAATGTAAATTTTACCCCTATAGTGAATTCAAGAGAAGCTAAAAATTTGAATGGTATTTTTCGCGCGACAAATATCGGGGTCCTGTGGCGCAACGGATAACGCGTCTGACTACGGATCAGAAGATTCCAGGTTCGAATCCTGGCAGGATCGAATTTTTTCCTCAAAAGAAGTGAAATTTTGTATTTTTTATTATTATACAAATATTTTGTACTTACTTTTTGTACTCCATGATTATTATTTAGATGTACTCGTATCAAGATAACCGTAAATCTTGAATGTTTGCTATTTTTGCCATTATTCTGAAAAAAGTAATTATTTACTATTTTATATTTTTGTGGTTTGAAAATTTAAAAAAATCATTGGATTCATTATATTTTGACTGAAGTCGTAGACGACAAATTTTAAAAAGTTATAATACTTTTTAGGAATGATTTTATGGGTACTAGGATCGTAAATTGGTTCCAGAGTTACTTTTTGAGATAATGAAATTTAAAATTCCCACTTTAAGCATGAAGTTGTCTGCTTGGTTAATTTTGAACATTTTTTTAAAAAAATTACATTATATAAAAATAATAAAATTTTAAACTTCATTGTCTCGATAAGTAACGAATTTTTTGCAGTGTTTGTATTCAGTGTTCATTTACACATTTCCTGAGTTTTGCAATATTTTTTTTGCCTAAAAAAAGTTATTTACGTTTAAAAATCGCAAAAATTAGCAAAGAATAACAACTTTAATTGATACTTTTTTAATACTTTTTTTAAACAATTATTAAGAAGAAAGAAAAAAAAGTGCTAAGAAAAATTAAAAATCAATTATAGGATACTTTATAAAGTGAGATTTTATTTAACTTAGTGGATAATAATCTTTTCTCATATAATTAACTGATAACATTTGTAAACTTAAGTGTCAGACAGATAAACTTTAAAATTATGTTTTATTTAATATTTCCCGTCTTTAATTCTTTCTATATCAATTAATGATAATAAATTAAGTTATTTTTAATAAATTTCAAAATTTTTTAAATTTACGTAGTAAATTATGTATTTACTTTAATATTTTTTATTATACATGAAAAAGTAAGTTATATCCTGATCATTTTAAAATTATTCCTGCAATGTATTAAAATTTTTATAAACCTAGGCAACGACTTTAGTTGAAAATATAAATAATTGAATGTCTAATTTTTCAAACTATAATCAGGTATATATTTAAAAGTTAACAAAAAAATTATATTTGAAATGATTGAAATTGTATCTTAGTATAAAAACACATAGAAATTCTTGGAAGGTTTGCTAAATTCGGAGAATTTGATGAAAAGTTAATCTTTCTGTAGCCAACGCCTATTAAAGAAGGACAAGTTTAAACAGGCAAAAACTGATTAAACAGAAATGTAAACACGAGTTTTGTAATAAACTTCATTTTATTAGTATATTTCAAATAATTTAGTAAGGAGAAAAGAAATTGCTTTCTCTTCACAATTTTATTTTCTCAAAAATATTTTTTAAATTAGAAGAAAAATGAAATGGACGTAAACTTTATAATTTTAATTTGTATATAAAGTATATTTATTATCTAGAAGTTACAAAGAGCTGTTACAAAAACATTTTAACAAAATTTCTGTAACATTTTATTAGGCGAAAATTGTTACAGAACATTTATTTTTTGGTGTACTTATTGACCATTCTGATTTTTTTACCTGAAATCTAAACATTCTGTAACTTTGTCATGATCATTGTAAGTCCTAATGTTACAAAATTGTAACATCATTTTTTTTAAATGAATTTAATGTTTCTGTGACATTACTTGTTAAAAACTTTCTTACATTGAAAAAACAAATATTTGAAAATATTTTGTAGTCACTTTTAAAACAACTAATTTTTCCGTCTTCCATTTTAGAAAGCAAAGAATTTTAAAAAGCTTTTGATAAGATTTTGGAAACAACTTGAAAGAAGTATCTTAAAATGTAAAATATTTTCTTTTTAGTGTTATTCAGAAGCAACATCAACTTTGTTATATATAAAAATCTCATTGTTTACAGAAAGTGATCACAAAATATTTTCATAATTTTTAAATATCTTATTTTTTATTAGAGAAAAATCAATATTTGAAAGTAGTTAGAAAAGTAAACAAATGAATTGTCATGTAAATAAATTAAATAATAATCGTCCAAAACGTAAAAGGGTTTTGTTTTAAAAAAGATTAAAAAATTATAAAAATGAATTTCTTCATTTGGAAATTGTTTTGTTGATTCAAAAACAAATTTCTTACAAAACCAGAAAATGTAGCGTTCGAAATGTGATGTCCAATTTATTAGGGGAGAGTCGGCAGCGGCTGGACGCGCTTTGTTTATTTAGTGTATCACACATATTTTCATGAATATTTAGTCTGCATCTATAAAGGGAGACAAGTCAAAGTATCTTTTACGGTTTTTAAATTCAAGGTAATTGGGGTCTTTTGTGACCCTTTTTAATTCTTTCCGTTTCTTAACATTTAAAAAATGAAAATAATAATAATCGTTTTTTAGCATTTTTAACTTAAAAACAATACAAAAAGGTGTTTCCGAACTATTAAAAATCATTTTTCCCTATTACTTTCTTTTTAAACAAAACTTTTAATCATTATATTATTTTTCAGTATAGGAACTAAGATTTTGAAAATTTCTAATTCTAATAATTATAATAATTAAAGATGACTGATTGATAAAATCTTTATTTAATGTGATAAAAATGTAATATTATTGTAATATTATAAATTATTAAAATTCTTCTATCGAATTTTAATATAATTTTTTGAATATTATTTCATTCTTCGAGAAATTAGATTAAAATATTGTATTAAAAATAATACAATAATTATTGAATCTCTATAAAAAATTGAATTTGTTATGAGAATAATGGAATTATTGTGAAGAAACACGTAAAAAATTTGTAAATAATTGAATTCTTTTGGATAATATTTTATTAAAGTAGTAGCCCAGTGGACACAAAAATCGTCTTACGTTTTTCTGTGATGTATTGAAACTATTCAGGTTTCATTAAAATGCACAAAAAATACCCTTAGAAAAATTTTTAAATTCTAGGAAATTCTAACAAAATTTGGAACTAAATTGCAAATTCGGTTGAAAATATATTTCCGAATTTTATACTTATAAGTGCGATAATAATCAACTTGGTATAATTTAAAAACAAATAAAAAAGACGGTTTATTGAAATTATACATAAAAGCAACGTTTAATAAATAAGTTTTAAATAAAATTTTCTACTTTGGGCCGTCAAATATTTTTATTTTAAACTGAAAATATTTTCTCGTTTTGTTTGTGTCACATCTGGTTTTTCTTATTGTTAGAACGGTCAACTAAGGGTCTGGTCTTACAAGACTTTCTGTTTTATGACTTTTCAAATACCCGTTTTTTTATTATAGGTTTTCAGACAAAAAGTTTGTGAAATTTGTCGGATAAAAAGAAATAAAAGAAACTTTTCGAAAATTTTCTATAATTTCTTAGAAATTTTTCTCAAAAGGTCCTTTAAGCATCAGTTGCTCTTCAGCATTCGGCAAAGAACCTAAGACCGCGAGCAGAAGTCTTCTTGTGAAAACAGTGTTTCATAACGAAATTGTGGTTTTTAATTAAAAATTAATATTTTTAAATAATAGTGAACAATAGTGAATTTTTTAATTAATTATCTATTTAAGTGTAATACTTTTGTTGAGTGCTTATTTTTCAGGATAAAGAATTTAAGGTCATGTTATTCAGCATGAAGTTTTTCCATAGTAAATTATATGAGGCACGTGACCCCTAAATAACATAACCTTAATTAGAAATGTTGAATATAGTTAAACTTTTTTAATCTGGCATATGATTATTATATTTAGCTATTTTTATAACTGTTTGTTATTATTTGTAAAATAAATAATTGTGTAATAAAACATGTTTTGTGAAATAAAAATAATATATGAAAACTTATTACAAATTAGTTACCAAACGTTTTTAAATTATTTCGGAAAAAAATTAAGTTTCTAACTAGGTAGGAAAATTTACAATTAAAATAGAATGTAAATTTACAGTAAAAAATGTTGTAAATTTACAGTATTGCATTGTGAATTCTCAGAATTTGATAGTAAATATACAGAAATAAATACTGTAAATTTACAGAACACCACAGCATATTCATAACACTATACTGTAAAAGTTTAACAGATTATGCTGTAAATTTACAGTACTTTAGAAAAGTAAAATTACATTATTCTTATTAAAACAAATGAATTTCTTTAATAAATTTTAATAAATTTTTTATGAATAATTACATTTTTCGAGGAATTTCATTAAGATTGTATTCAAAATAATTAAAATTCTGCAATAAGTTTTATTATTTATGAAAATAATTAATTTATTGTAAGGAAATTTATAAAAAAATGATAAATAATTGAATTCTTGCAAAATTGTTATTATAATTATAGGTTATGTTTGCTATTTTTTAAATAAAAATACCAAAAAATTTTGAAAATAAATTTTGCCAAGAATTTTATTGAAAATTTTGAAAATAATGGAAGGGGCCATTCAAAAACTATGTCACGCTTTTTCAGACTAATTTTGACCCCCTCCCCCCCTTCGTCACATTTTTTACACACAAAAAAATTTTTTTTTCCACACTTCGTCACACACAGCTTGACACCCCCCCATCCCTAGGAGTGTGACGTAGTTTGTGAACGGCCCCGAATTTATGCGAAGAATTTTACTACTATAAAAATAATTGAATTTCTGCAATCATTTGTGATTGCTCAAATTTTCAATTTATCGAATGTTTACTTACCAAGTGTCGACTGCATTAAAAAATTCAACTAATTTCAGAAGACCTCGAATTATTAAAAGTTTTTCAAAAAACTGCGTTTTATAAAAATTAAATTTATTAAAAGTAGTGCTGCCCACGATACCAAGACTAGTCTCGGTCTCGTATCGTATCGTCTCGGTTTTTCGAGACCATACCGAGACGATACTAGTTTTGAATGAATCCAAACGATACCGATACTATATGTCACGAGACCGAGACTATCGACGAGATTTTTAAAGTTATAAAAAATATTCATTGTTTACAAATTTAATGAATTTTAAATACTTTCTCTCATAAAAATAGCATTGTGCCGCCTGTTTTCCTTCCAGCTATCTGACGTCATTCTCGAAGTCGAAATATCTCGATGTAGTGAAACAGCTCAAAATTCTTCATTTACTAAGATGTAGTTTTATTTATTTTTTTATTGAATTTTTATAATTAATGTTGTCAAATATTCATATTTAACCATTTTTTATATTAAAATTTTTAACTACTGTTTTAAAAAATAATAGATTTGCGTATTAATTAAAAAATTCATGAATTTAAACATCGCGCCTAAAGTAATAAACAAATTTTCCTTTCAAGAGCGCCACTATCATAGTTGGTACACTGAAAAAAATATATTTATGGTACTGTCATAAATATAGCCAATTGTCAAATATTATATTGGTGAATATTGAACTGACATACAGTATTGCTGTTTCAGCCATACATCCTAACCATACATGTATGTCAAAATTAACCACCAATTAACCATTAACCATTCACTTTAAAAACCGAAGCCCAAATTCTTTGAAAACAAAACCGTAACCGAAATACCGAAACCGAATTATTTTTAGAAAAATACCGAAATGAAGAAACCGAAACAGTTAAAATTTCGGTTGCCATTGACTTTAAATTTTTAAAGTGAATAATTTTTTTGTAACCGTAATTTTAACGGTTTCGGTTTTCTATTTTCGGTATTCTTCAAAAAAAATTCGGTTTTGGTATTACGGTTACGGTTTTGCTTTCAAAGAATTAGGGTTTCTGTATTTGGGTTACGGTTTCTTAAGAATTTAGGTTTTTTGGTTTAAAGGTTTCGGTTTCTCGGTTGTTTTCCCAGGACAAAATATGAATGAAAATATTTGTGTGCATTTTAATTACTTAGAATGAAATATGAGTATTAATTACTCATTATTTATTTATAAATTTCTTTTATATTTTATAAGATGGCCATAGCGTTGTCAAGGAGAAATTTTTTGAAAGAACGTTTTTCTCCCTAACTTCTGTATTATTTAACCTAATTACCTAAAAAATTGGTACTCTAGTGTATTTTTACAGGTTGATCACACATAATTAATTTTAAAAAATCTTTTTCTAATTTATTTTCAAAAAAATTTTGTTTTATTTTCATTAATTATTTGTAATCTGCAAATTTGGTTCCTCTACTTATTATTTACAATATAAGACGTACCATAGTTCAATATTTCTTTTTCATTAACTTTTTTGTACCAAAATATTTTAATTTTCGTGCAATATTCAGATTTACTTTTATATTAAAAATCGAAAAAACGAAATTTAGGTTTTGAAATAAAGGGTTTTAAATTTTTATAATACGGGTTTCGGTTTACAGTTTTCTGTTTCAGATAATTTTTTTTTCGGTTTCGGTTTCTAGTTTTCGGTTTTTTAAAAATTTCTGTTTTTTCGGTTATCGGTTACGCTTGCCATCCCTGAAATTGACATTATCTTTTTTTTAATGTATGGTTTGTTTCAGTATAGATTGTAATACTTACAGGAATTGTTAATTCTATAAATAAAAATTTGTTTTGTTTCCGATAGTTTTTCGATAGTTTATCTATAAAATAAAAAACTAAAAAATTTGATTTGGATTTTTCAATGCATGTACTTCGACTTAACTAAAGTCTCGCGAGACAGCGAGACGATATCGAGACTATATTTGGCGATACCGATACCGATACTTAAAATTACAATATTTAACGAGACCGAGACGATACTACATAAAATCTCGTATCGTCTCGTCTCGTGGGCAGCACTAATTAAAAGTTGAGATTTTATATTTAATTCAAAATTGAAATCTTTTAAAGTTCATCAATTGATTTAATTTATAAATTTTATAGATTATATAAATTATATAAATGTAATGAATTTGTAAGTATAATATTTCAATTATTAATATTTAATTAATTAATATTTTATTATTAATTATATAACATAATAAAACAAAATATAGAATATAATTAATAATAAATTAAATAAATAATTAGATATTTTAACACATATATGTGAATGTTGAATATTTCGAAAAAACATTTTTAAAATTTTGTCAACATAAACAATTCTGTACTCAGATCTGTCGTTGGACCTCTCTTATAGTCTTTTGGAAACGTCGAATTTGTTTGAGAGTGTGACAAAAAGTGAGAGCGGAGAGAGCACAACAATGCTGTTGCGTTTGTACTTTGCCAGTCGCTCTTTGATCGTCAACCTATGCGGTTGGGTTGTGCGAGACGCTCCTCCAAACTAAAAGCACGACACGGAAATACAAATTGAACCGGCAACAAGTTTAATAATATAAGACTTAGGGAACAAGTATACTGTGAAAGAGAATAGTCAAGGACAACATTTCCCCCCCCCCCTCTCAGTCTTTTCACCCGTCGAATTCGTAGAAGTGGATATACGGTGGGGATTTCTCAAAAGTTGTTGATGACAGTTACACATAGAAAACAGTTCTCTCGCATTTTGGATTTCATGGAGGCAACAACCATTGGATATCAAGAAAAAAACTCTGTGTGAACACATATATACATATATATATATATACATACATACACATACTTATTTCTTTCTTTTTTGATTGAAATAAAATAGCTTTTTTAATTGGCTGATGGCGGAACCTATTACCAAAATTACTGGCGCAAAGTAAATTTTTTTGAAGGTATAAATTTTAACACAAACTTTTTTCTTTTTTACATAAAAAATTGCGTTTTTACGCATAGTGTGATAAAATAATTAGTGGAAGTGTTGTAAGTTTTAGAATATTGTGATGATAGGGTTGGAACGGAGTAAGGAAATTGAAAATTCAAATTTTAAATTATGTTGCGTTTTTGTCAAATTCATCAATGCATTGCTACGTTTGCAACTAAAGTTGCTGACAAAATTATGACGTAAGGATTTTTTTAAAAGTTTATCTTCTAGTAAATGTGTGTTAATTTTCTTTTTCTTTTTTTGAGTTTAATTTTAATTCTAATTTTTTTTTGTTCGGAACGCAAATTTTACTGCTTTACATTGCTTTAAATGTGTAGTGTTAAGTTAAATGTTTTTTGTTCATTTTTTTCGAGTGTAAATGTAATTTTTCAGTTGAATTAGTTATTTATGAATATTTTGGTGTTACTTGTGGAAATTTTAAACTTTTTCTTTGAATTGAATTCTTTAAATTTTGTACAAACTTATGGAAAATTTCAATAGTTTCTTGACTAGATTTGAAAAAAAATTTTTTTAGAAATGAAGCGTATGTTAGTCAAAAAAAATTTTAGGTTTTGTTTAGAAATTTTTTTGCTTGATTTAAGATTTAATTTTAATTACCTGGAGTTAAACAATTTTTATTATTTATTTAATATAGAAAATAGTTAATAATAATTCTCCGTGATTTTAAAAAATTAAAAATGAATCTTGAATAATGTAAAAATTTTCTTAAACATAGCGGATAATTTTATCACATATGAGAAAGTATAATTATTTGACGGGATTTTCACATAAATTTTTTAAAAATTTTGAATGTACTTTTAAAGTGGTTACAGTTTTCAGTGGTTTTTATCTGCGGAGTGAACTTTAAAAATTGGTTACAGCGTTTTTTTGTTTTTCTCAAAAGTGTTTTTAAATTTTGTGTCTGATCGGAAGTGGTAATAAATAATTGAAGGAGAAGATAAGATCAACCGCACGCAGTGACGTCTAACCTAAAACGCGAAAAGGATTCTCATTTTCGTAATTAAATGTAAACAATTTTAGTTTTAAAAATACAAAAAAATACTCCAGTATTTAGAAAAAAATAAGACAACGGCATGTGAGAAGTTCCAATTTCAATATTTTTTGTTCGGCGTCAATTCTCAATTGATTTTTTTTAATCACATAGATTGTAGAATGAAAATTTATGATTTTTTTATTATCTTCGTGGTAGAAATGACTTTCTAGACCCCTTTTGAATAAAAATGACGCACATTCGTGATAATATGTGCCCTCTAATTATAGGTACATGACTATTTGCGTGTATTACGTTTTCATTTAATATTTGATGAATTTAATTTTGTCATTTCATATTAAGTGTTCCAAGAGTTTTTAAAAGTAAAAAACTGTGTCATAACTTTTTTTTGCAAAAAAATAGTTTGTCGAGTTTTTATGTTAATATGTAAGAAAAAATTAAAAAATGACTCATTCATGATTCATAAAAGAATGGAATAGAGAACTGAACATATGTTCTACGCAATAAACGACAGTAAAATGTCTGTTAAAAGTTAAATCTTCCTCGCACTCTTTCTCACATTTCAGACATTTTAATGATGTTGGAATACAAAATAAGATAAGATATTTCAAATATTATCTAGATAAAATACTTTAGTTATTTTTAATGCCATATATTGTAGTTGTAAAATAATACAAAAACTATTGCTTGCTTAATTTAAAAATACCTATAAATTATGTAGATAAACTCATCTAGATATCGTCATAAAATGATCTTGAAATTATCTGGATAAAATAATCTAAACATTATTTAACATAGACGCGGTAGAAATGATCTATTATATTAATATACTCTCTAAATGTAAATTAGTAAAAATATTTACTAATTTGAATTAGTGACTGACTTTTTGCTGTTGAATAATTAACTTTTACTAATAAATTAGTAAAAAATTACTATTTGTCAGTAAAAGTTAATTTAAAAGCAAAAAGTCAGTCACTCATTCAAATTAGTAAACATTTTTACTAATTCAAATATAGAGAGTAATTTTATTATCTAATGATAATAAAATATAACATATAATTATCTCATCAAATAAAAATAATCTTATTATCCAAGTAATATAATCTGATCGTCTAAATCCTATATTTTTATTTATTTAAAGAACATCAGCTTATCAAATTAGAGGCGATTCCTTAATTATGTAAGAATGATTTTAGCTAATCTAGACCCTCTTTTTAATTCAAATAAATTTTCAATTCATTTAATTCAATTAAAATTTCAATTCAATAAAGTTTAAAATGATTTAGTAATTTATTATCTGTAACATCATCTCATTATCTATAATATAACCTTATTATATAATTACAAAAATATTATTACTACCTAATTAAGATAATTTTATTATATAATTAAAATAATCTAATTATCTAATTTGGGTAATTTAATTATTTAGTAATGTAATTATATTCTAGTTTCACTAAAGAAGAAACAATTTATTCAAAAGTCGTCCTCCATTTTGTATTTAAAAAAATGTGACTAGTTTCGTAAGTTGCGAATTTTTTTAACATCTAACGACTATTTTTAAAATATATCTGCTATTATGGATTATCTCATCTATATAATTACTAGATTATCTTATATCATATGAAGATTATCTTATTTAGATCACATGAAGTTATAAAGATTGCTTTAAAGATTATCTTATTTAGGTAATTTCTAGACTATCTTATATAGATCACATCAGGATCATATTATCTAGATCTAGATAAAGATTAACCTAACTATAAAACTTCTAAATTCTGTTAATGTAACTGTTAATGTAAGAGTTAACTTCTAGACTATATAATTTAACAAATTTTCAGATAATCTTCGCTACTTAATTTTTAGATTATCTTAATATAAATTACAGGAATATATTATCTATGTTATTTTTTGTATACCGAATGATTATTTTTCAGAAATAATTTCTAGTTTAGCTTATAAATTATTTTATCTAAATAATTATTAAATTAAGTAATAATTTAAATTATTACTTAGCAAATTTTCAATAACAAAAATAATAATTATGTTATCTGAATAACTTCTAGATTGTTATCTGAATAATAATTTTTAAATTTTTATATGGATAACTTCTATGGTGTTATTTAGATAATTTTTTAGACTGGTAACTATACGTAATCTTCATATTTATATCTAGATAATTTCTGGATTTTTACCTAGATAATTTCTAGATTTTTTTTAGATAATTTGTAGATTATTATCTAGATAATTTCTAGATTATTATCTTGATAATTTCTAGACTTTTATCTAGAGAATTTCTAAACTTTTATCTAGAGAATTACTAGATTTTTATCTAGATTATATCTAGATTTTTATTTAGATTATTTCTAGATTTTTATCTAGATAATTTATAAAGTTTTATTTTTATCTCTCGAAAAGAAATTTTGTTTAATTTATTTGTCTAAAAAAATTAATGAAAAGCAGGTTCAAAATTGACTCTCTCTTTTTTCTAGATTATCTTATAAAAATTACATAATTAATTTATGTAAATAATTTAAAAATAATTTTACCTGCACAACTTCTTTATTGTTATCTGAATAATTTTTAAATTGTTTTACACATAACTTCTATGTTGTTGTTTACATAATTTTTCAGAACGTTATCTAGATAAATTTTATTTTGATATTTTTGTAATTTCTTTATTATTATCTACGTAGATAGTTTCTATATTTATATCTAGATAATTTCTAGATTTGTATTTAGATAATTTCTAGATTTGTATTTAGATAATTTCTAGATTATTATCTAGATAATTTTTAGATTATTATCTAGATAATCTCTAGATTATTATCTAGATAATTTGTAGATTATTATCTCAATAATTACTGGATCATTAGTTGCATAATATTTAGATTATTATCTGTTGATAATTTTTAAATTCTTTTGATTAATTTATCCAGATCGTTTCCAATTTATCTCGATTTTTTCGAATATCAGAGTTTTTCTGGATTTGAGCACTTGATGTGGGGAGGGGGAATTTTGCTTTTTGCACTATGTAATCACAAATTAATTATTCTAAACTTACACGCATTCACTTTGCATGCCTTAGAATATATCAATGTAATTTCACTTTTAATTATTTGAGTATGAGTATTATATATCTTCCAATCAATTGACAAAAATTTACTTTGCAAAAAAAAAATCAACAAATTTTCTACTGTCACATCAGTCAGTGGAATGGAAGATTAAATCGTAATGTGTATGAAACGAATTTCATTGTTTGCTTTGTAATTAAGTAAGAATAGATATTTATTTTTTAAATAAATTTAACTCTTTTTGTATATCATCATGTAAAGAAAGATGGCACCTAGTCCATGAAATTATTTTAAAGTTGTTGAATAATTCGTCTTAACAGTTATTATACTTCAAAGCAGCGCCCTCTTTCTTTACATCGTGATGTCTGTCAAGTTGTGCAACCAAACTGAAAATACGGTTGATTTTTGACATTGCAGGATTCAAAAAACGCAAGATGACGTCCACAAAACGATTTTACTGCGAAGAGGACGACGATGATGAAGGATTACCACCCAGTCCAGCCAGCACAACGCAAACGGATTTTTTCGATTATCTACAGTTGGGAGTTGTGAAAAAAGTAATTAGTATAAAGCCCTGTTCAGTCATGATTATTGGAAGCAAGTGTTCGATCTGTAAACGGGAATTTAAATGTGTCACCGATACTCGTAGGCACATGAGGAAGAAGCATAAATACGTGAAGCGAAAAGCCGACAAAAAATTGGTACGAATAAAATTGAAAATGGGTAAGGAAACATTCTGCGATAATACAATCAGCAAAAAGTTTCTAAGGACTCCCGAGCGTGGTTCGAATGCTGTTGCTCTTCAATCAATAAATGATTCCCAACCACTTCAAGTTAGTGATATTTGCTGTCCAAATTCAAAGGAGAATAATGTTAGTCCAAATTTATCCGTCAAATGTTCCGTTCCATTGTCCGCTGCATTGTTCGACATCAAGTCATTAGATCAGAGTGCAGTCTATAAAAATGGTCGCGTTTATAAGGAACGAAGTGATTCAAATCAACTGAATTGTGCTTTCTCTAATGGAATTAGAATCGAAGACGATTGTGATTCCGATGATACTTGGGACTTGAATTCAGGTTCGGCTAGTGATTCCGAAAATACAGTGATTTATGTGAGTGATGTGGAAGTTGATCTCAGTGAATTTTACGAGGACATTAAAGTGGAAAAAGTCGAAAGTGATATCGAAGACGCTGAGACGGTTGTAATGTCAAATGGTGAACTTGACACTAACTTGGAGGATTTGGACGATTTGTCGCCGGAGAACCTAGAAGCGATGGGCAAGACTTGTGAGGACATGGATTTGGTCCATATGTATGATAATAATTTCGGAATTTTTGACAATTTTGTCAATTTGGCAAAGTATTGCCAGGAACTGGAGAGAGCAGAAGTGGTCAATCCAGGGGAGACGGATATCGAACAAAGTGCAAAGGGAAATGAAGGAAATTTGAGTAGGAAGAGACCACACGAAGTGGAAACGATCCAGTCGGAGGCGAGTGAGGCGAAGAGCAGTCGAAAAAGTTTGGAATCGAAGGAAACTGAACAAAAGGAACGAAAGCCTAAGAAATACCGGGTAAAGAACACAGAAAACACTCTTAAGTTAATGACAGAAATTTCCGAAATATTTAAGGATATTTCCAAGGTGGAAAGTGCTCGCAAGAACCTCAAGAGAATTGAAAATACGCAGCGAAATTCGAGGGAGTCTGACAACACCCGAAGATGCTCTAAAGACGCCGAAACTACCCGAAGAGGCTCTAAAGACGATGAAACCACTCACAGAGACTCGAGGGAGTTCGACAACACCCGAAGAAACTCGAGGGAGTCCGGCAACACCCGAAGAGACTCGAGAGACGCCGAAACTACCCGAAGAGCCTCTAAAGACGCTGAAGCCACCCAAAGAGACTCTCTCGAAGCCGAAAGCACCCAAACAGACCCAAAGGGCCAGAAATTCATCGGAATAAGACTAAAGAGACTCGATCCCACCCCAATTCAAGAAAATCGATGGAAAGCGCAAAGAATCGAAGGCCAGGAAGTAATCGAAACAATTTCCAACGATCTCGAGATTGTCGAACCACTTCTTGAGGCATCAAAAACCAAAACTTCTGTTCAGTTAAACAGCACTCCATTGAAACTCGAACCCGACAATTTAGACATATCCGATGAGGATCTAAAAGGAATTCACATCGGTTGTCCAAGTTTTGAAGACGTTGAAAAGGTGAGGCAACGTTTGGAAGCAAGGGACAATAATTTGGTCGATCTAACCGAAACGGATAGTTTAGAAACATCAGAGGTGACATTTTCATTGGTCGTTCAAAATGTGGGTGAAAACATGAAGAATTTTAAAGACTCTGAAGATGATGTCATTATCATTGATGACATTGATGATAAGGAACAAACGCAACCACAATTGGAAGATTTCTTAAAAGCTGCTGTTATAAAATATGTACAACAATGTAGAGAAAATTCCAGCTCTTTTTTTGACACTATTAACAATAACAATAATAATGTTCTAAGAAATTTGAAGCATTCCTCGAAAATTAATTATCATTTAAAGAAAGCTTTAATGGAACTTGGAATAACAATTGCAGCACCATCTCCACTGATAAAAGATGAGATAAAATAAAAGTGAAAACATAATTTCGAATTCTCTAAATTATCATACTTTGAAAAAAAGAGCATTTTTGTATCATTTTTCAATTTGAACGTTTCAGCAGACACTATTATTTCTAAAAAAAGGGAAACCAAAGTATTATTTTTTAAATTTAATTATTAAGTTTTTTATAATTTTTTAAAATAAAGTAATTTTCTTTTTTTATAAAATTTTTATTGGAAATAGTATTGCATAGATCGTCAAAATATTTAAAAGAATTGAATTTTATAGTTTCATTTCACTTCTTTTATAAAACAAGATAAAGAAAACACGACATGCATCACTAGAAAGGAAATTTTGTTAATTTTTATTAGGCGAAAATTATAAAACAAAAAGTATTGTTTACAGTATGATTTTGTCAAGGATAAATAGAAAAAATTTATACTACATTAGAAACTCTTAAATATTAAAGACTACTTGAAGGCTTAATATTTGTAAAAATTGAGAGGTTCTAGTGTATTTATTAATTAAGTTTTTTGATTTACAATTTTGTTTCTAAATTGTATTGTTTTAAATACAATTGTTGTATTATATACATTGTAGTATTAACTAAATAATTATTATTAAGATATCCTGGCTGTAAATTTTTTTAAACTAATTGTACAGTAATTTCTAAGTAAATGAAAGATCTCATTATGTTTCTTACTCTATTTTAAAAGTGAATTAAAATGTTTTCAAGTAAAATCAAATCTGCATTTTTAGTTTTTCCTCAATTTTTTCAAAAACATCCAATATCAATATTAAAAAAAATTAAATTAATTTTTCGACCGTTCAGTAATTTTTTTAAGCAGAAAAATATGGTTAATTAAAAAGAGAATGTAACATTTGCCTTGGTAAATGATCACCAATTGAGTGAGAAACAAATTTTAATATTTTCTTAATGTTTTTAACGTACAAATTTTTGAAAAATCTTAAAAATGTAAATTTTGTTTCAGGCAGTTGTAAATTTTTTGTAATTAAGTTCTAAAAATGTGAATAATTAATAAAAATCTGCCGAAAATATTTTAGGTACATTTTAAAAACATTTTATAAAAAATATTAAAAGTTCTATTTCAACAATATTGATATTTTTTGAGAAATTTTAATCCATATATATATACGAGAGAAAAATAATATAATAATAAGAATATACATATAGAAATAAAGACGACAAAAAGGTAAGTAAACTAAATTATAATAATAATAATAAAGTATGTGACGCACTCCGAATAGAACCCTTTAACGACGAGATGTGCTGCTTTTCAACATGATTTCAAACGCCTACAATTAGTAGAAAGAAGCCATAAAATTTTTCAAAAATCCATCTCCTACTATTTTAGGGGTCGCTCTTTCGAATGGCGTGGTAAAAATTTTCAAACAATCATATTAAACCCTTCTTTTTTTAAAAAATACTTAAAAACGTCAGTTTTTTTATTGCAATTTTTAAAAAAGAATTTTTTTCTTCGCCATAACATTTTTTAAATAGAACAAAAAGTATCAGAAACGTGTTCCCAATACTTGTGCTTGAAAAATATCCATTTCTAATTTTTATTTTTTTCGATTTTGAATTTAAAATGGCGCTTGAAGGGCAAAAAAAAATTTCCTAATTTTACGTAAGGTTACAAACTTTTTAAAAATTGCTCAAATATAATTGAAATTTGTTGCTCGGGGGTTTTAGGGGTCGCTGATTACGAATCTGAAGTCAGATTCAAAAAATTCAAAATGGCGGATCCAATATGGCGGTCAAATTTTGTGAAACTCATTTAATTCAGTTAAAACTCGTTACTCGGAGGTTTTTTGGGTCGCTGATCACGAATCTGAAGTCAGATTCATAAAATTCTATATGGCGAATCCAAAATGGCGGTTTAATTTTTCAAAATTACTTAGATTTGCTTGGCATTTGTTACTCGGGGGTTTTTTATGTCGCTGATTACAAATATGCAGTCAGATTCAAAAAATTAAAATGGCGGATCCAAAATGGCAGCTTAATTTTCCAAAATTACTAAGATTTGCATAAAATTTGTTACTCTGAGGTTTTCGGGGTCGCTGATTTTGTATATGAAGTTGCTTTTAGCCTTTTAATAATTAAAGTTGCCCGATTATCACCACAAGGAGGTAGGCGATATAGAGAACAATTTTTTTTACTTTTTCAGTGACTTTTAATTTTTTGTTTTTCCAATTTTTTAAATTACTTCTTTCAACTTTTTATTAAAAACTATTAATTTGTATTATGCGCTTTTTTGAAGCAATTGTCACAGTAATACAACTTGCATGTATTGCAGTATTTCTTTGTTCGGAAAAAGAAAGTACAAAATTTTTGGCTATGAGCATCAGCAAAGATTATTTGAACAAAGTAAGAATTAAAAAAGTAAAAAAAGTTGTTCTCTATATCGCCTACCTCCTCGTGGTGAGAATCGGGCAACTTTAATTATTTAAAGGCTAAAGGCGACTTCATATACAAAATCAGCGACCCCGAAAACCTCAGTGTAACAAATTTCATGCAAATCTCAGTAATTTTGGAAAATTAAGCTGCCATTTTGGATCCGACATTTTGAATTGTTTGAATCTGACTTTATATTTGTAATCAGTGACTTAAAAACCCCCGAGTAACAAATTTCAAGCAACTCTAAGTAATTTTGAAAAATTAAGCCGCCATTTTGGATTCGCCATATAGAATTTTATGAATCTGACTTCAGATTCGTGATCAGCGAACCCAAAAACCTCCGAGTAACGAGTTTCAACTGAATTGAATGAGTTTTACAAAATTTGACCGCCATATTGGATCCGCCACTTTGAATTTTTTGAATCTGACTTCAGATTCGTAATCAGCGACCCCTAAAACCCCCGAGTAACAAATTTCAATTATATTTGAGCAATTTTGAAAAAGTTTGTAACCTTACGTAAAATTAGGAATTTTTTTTGCCCTTCAAGCGCCATTTTAAATTCAAAATTGAAAAAAATAAAAATTAGAAATGGATATTTTTCAAGCACAACTATTGGGAACACGTTTCTGATACTTTTTGTTCTATTTAAAAAATGTTATGGCGAAGAAAGAAATTCTTTTTAAAAAAATTGCAATAAAAAAAATTGACATTTTAAAGTATTTTTTAAAAAAAGAAAGGTTTAGTATCATTTTTTGAAAATTTTGACCACGTCATTCGAAAGAGCGACCCCACAAAAAGTAGGATATGGACTTTTGAAACATTTTATGGCTTTTTTCTACTAATTGTAGGCGTTTGAAATCCATGTTAAAAAGCAGCACATCTCGTCGTTAAAGGGTTAAAAAACCATATTTTCCTATATTATAATAATATTTTATATTCATATTTATTTATTTTTATTTTATTTAAATATTTTTTTATCTTTGAAAATTTGATAAAATTGTATTCGGGAAAATTTTTGTAATTCGGTGAACAATATGATTGAATAAAATTCTGGAGATTTGGTTGGATACCATTCTGAGAAATGTAATATCTTATTACAGCTTTATACTTAATGAATATTTTTATGAAAATTTATAAATTTATAAACTTTCGAAATTGAAAATATCAATAATCAAGAAGGTATTTCAACATATTGTATTTTTCATTTTCAAGTATGTATTTTTACTGCATTAAAAAAGTGTTATTGACGAGGAATCTGTAAACTAAAATATTAACAAATTTTGAAAAAATTTTGAAAAATTTTTTTCAGTAAAGGTGCTACAAAAACTTTATAATATGTTAATAATGCGTATACCGTATACACCAGCGAAAAGATTTATATTTGACTCAGAACCAACTAGGCTTTTTATTTGTTTAAAATAAACTTTATTTTGTTTAAAGAATAGTTTCATTTATGTTAAATATAATTTGTCTTTAAAACAGATAAATAAGCTAGTTGGCTATGTGAGATAAAGTTTATTTTACTCAAATAAAATGTATTTGATATAATAAAATTTTTACTCTTGATGTACAACATAAAAGAAATTTTTTTTTAAATATCCAAATAAAATATTTGTCAAATGACTTCTAAAACACTTTGTTCTCTTCAAAATTTTATCATCTTTTAAAAAATAAAAATAAACAAATTTCAGTTTCCTTAAATTTTATGTTTTAAAAAGTTTGAAGAAATTTCCGGGAGTGAAAAAAACAAAAAAAAAATTTTTCACCCGGGAGATTTTTCCTGGGAATATTTTCAATTGGGTTACTTACTAACTTTCTATCTAACATACAACGTTAATTAGTAATTAACTTACTAACTAACGTTCTAACTTAATAACTAAATATCTTACTAACTGTCAATCTTACTAACTTACAAACTTATCTACTAATTAACTGACTAACTAACTTACTTACTTTTTAACTAACTTATAAACTTAATTACTAATTAACTTACTAACTTATTAAATTTCTCACTTAGTTACAAACTAACTTAGTATGGTAGTAAGTTACTAATTTATTTTGTATGTTTGTTCGTAACTAAGATAACTAGTTAGTCAATACCTAAGTTAACTAATTTAAGTTAAACTAATTAATAAGTTACTAAATTAGTAAGCTACTTAGTTATTAAGTGAGAAAGTTATTTTCTATCTCTAAGTTATGTCAATTAGCTAATTAGTAAGTTAACTTGTAATTATGTTCGTAAGTTAGTTAGTAATTAAGTTAAGTTATTTAGTAATTACGTTTATACGTTAGCCCTCCGTCACACACCCAGTGAGGCATTCCCTCCCCGGTTTCAGTATTTTTTATATAACTTTTGTTTTCCTCATTGAAAAATATAATCAGTTTCTATACTAAAAACCATGAAAAAATGTGGAAATTTTAAGTAAATATCAAGTTTTCAAAACATTTTTTGTTCTGTTGTTGGTTATTGACAAAATTAGATTGTTGTAAATAATATTTTTTTTAAATTAATTAAAGATTTTTATGCTTATTTGTTAATTTTACATTATTTTTGCATGTAAAGTGGAATTTTTGCGAAGATGTTTTTAAATCAATAAAAAAAATTTCAAAATAAAAAAATTGTTTTTTATAATTTTGAAGCTTATTTTTTAAAATCTTTGCTTTTAGGCTGGAATTACTAAAATTGACAATTATTATACCTTTAACGAGTCAGGACAAAGAAAATCGTAAATCACAACCCAAAAGGTTCGCTAAACCGGCGTTGGAGTGTATTCAACTTTTCTATTTGAAAATTTATTTGTTTATTTTATTATAAGTAATTTAAGTTTATAACTTTTATATGGGCATGTTTCTAAAACTTTTAAACTTTTTGGTATTGTAAAACTTAATTTATTTTCAAGTCACATTCTTGTAATTAATTTATTAATTAGTAGTTTAACTGTTTTTGATAATTATCTAATTTTTTAAATTTAATAATAATCTAGACTTTTTTACCCTGTAGAACACAAGATAGTTTTCTAACAATTTCCTAGCAATTTTTTTAACTCCAAATACTTGTAAATCTCGATGACATTTATAAACTGACATATAAAAATGCCATAAGGGTCAAACTGTCTCAAAAAATCAAAGTTGGTGATGGAATATAAATGGATATAAATATAAATGTATAAATGTAGTGTTTCATGACAGAAAAATTTATGAAAAAAAGATTTTTCAAAAGTTTCAAAATTGTTGATTTTACCGTATAACAAAGAATAAGGTTCATTTTTTTAAAAAACGAAAAGCTTTCATCCATTTAGTTAGATTTTGTTTATATTTAGCGTAATAGTAATTAAGTTTCTAACAATTGAATGTGCAATATTAAAATTAAAAAATTCAAAGTTTGCCCGAAAAAAAGTCAAAAAAATTTTTGATTTCATTTTTTCGAAAAATTAAAAAAATCTTTTTTCTAAAATCTTCTGTCATAAAACAAAAATTTATACCAAGTTTCACAAAAATTAAAAAACCCATGATCAACTTTGATTATTTTAGCAAATTTTACCCATATAAAAAATTGTGTACAAACAATGAAAATACTCACCACTGGAAAAAATTGGGAACTTATTGCGTTTCGATTTATTATGAAAACACTATTATTTTGTTATACGTATGCTGAGGACGAGAGAAGAGACAAATCAACAAACAGAATGCTCGACACAAACTGATGAACTTCAAGTACTCCAGATGAGTATTTGCCGAGAACGATATACCACATAAGGATCAAGACGCATCTCTGTTTAGTTAATCTCGCACTTTCTTCTTGCGTGACATACCGTTTAATATCGAGGGATGTGAATTGCATAGATGTATGTGCTTTATGTATATATGAACACATGTATATATAGAATATAAATACCATGTCAAGATCTGAATTTATGATTATAGCTCAGTTTTCTAGTTAAGAGATCAAACTCTTGACGTTGGAATTTAGTTCCTTTCGATTAGCCATCAAGTTACTCTACATATTTCTAATTCAACATTTATTATTTTATTTATTCAATTTTTAATTTTTTTAATTCTATTTTCAAAAATTAAGATACGTAATGAAGAAAAAATTGTTCTAATTCTAAACATTTAAAAACTACCTTCTTATAAAAGAACAGAAATTTTTTTTTTCAATAAATTTCATCCTCAATCTTTAATAAAAAATGATTTTTAAAATAATACTCTCCAGATTGCAAACAAATTATTTTTCTGTATGTAAAATATTGAAAAAGTTAAAAATCTGACAATCAAAGACCCCAAAAACTGCGTCTCAATAAGTTTCCATAAAAATGATAAATTTCTAAAAAAGTCCGCCATATTGGATCCGCCATTTTGAATACTGAAAATCTGACTTCATATTCATATATAAAATCAACGATCGAGAAAGTAAACGAATTCGTTAGTTTTGAAAAGAATTTTATAAAAATTTAAGAAATTCTAAAGAATTTATCAAAAGAGGTCATAAAACTTATTTTATATTCAAACATTTGGTTCAAAATTAATTTTTTCAAAATAGTTTTCTTCAAGTATTCGATTTTATTAGTGTCTCCACTTAAGTACCTGGCAAAAGAGAAATTTAATCTTTTGCTTATTTTACACAGTTTCCTTGCACAAAGAATATTATAAACCATCTCCCTTAATAAACCTTACTATTTATATGCTAATGACCCTTTTAAAAGTGTGAACAAAACCTTCGAGCTATTCAAATGCTGATGGTTATTGGAATGTATAGATGACACACAAACATTTCTAAATAAACGAATAACTTTCACAATATATTTTATAGTAGTGACGAATCTTCAGGTTGTAAACTTTAAACTTAATGAAATACAACACTTAACCATAATGGTTTAGAAAAACTTTATGTTTTTAAGTATCTCTTTTTCTATTATTAAAAATTAAAAATTGCATAGATTAAAAATGTTTGACTGATTTTGTAGTTAATTCGGATAGCTTAGTCCGAAATAATCATGAAATTGGATTAAAAAAACATTCTAAATATATTTCACTTTCGTCGGCAGTTAACCCATTTTAAAACAACTTTTTCTTATCTACCTACATCAGTAGACAAGAAAAAGTTTATCCAAAATAGACTAATTTCATTTGACATACAATTCATTTGACCTCAATTTTATTTGACATCATAAAATTCAATTCACTGAAAAAATTAAATTCTAATTTTAAGAAAAACTTCTTATATATGCGTCAAGAACATTGCACACTTAAAGTAAGTGGAAAATATTCATGTTCTTCTTATTGTAAGAATATTCCCCACTTAATTTAAGTGGGAAATATTCTAGGCGCATATAATATATAATTCATTTTTATTCTGACTTTCATTTTCACTTTGACATATTTTTATTTTACTTTTTTATTACCACATTCAATTTAATAAATTTTTATTTTTTCTTTCACTTTAATAAAATGTGGAAATATTTTAATAATTCTATAATAATTTAATATATCATATAATATATATCTAAATATTTTATATAATTTTATAATAATTTTCAAAAAAAAAATGAAAATAAAAAACTATCAACTTAAAATTAAAATCTAACAAATACTGAGAATAAAAGATAAAAAGTTTAAATAAAAATGAAAATTAAATTAAAATTAATCTAACAAACTGAGAATGAAAGAGAAAATGTTTAAGTAAAAATGAAAGTGAAAAAAATATATCAAAGTGAAAGTGAAAGTTGTTATAAAAGTAAACACAACTTTATAAAATTAGGTATGATAGTATAAATTAAAATTTATTGAAGTAAATACGAAAGCTAAAATTAAACTTAAAATAAAAATCTATCGAAGTGATTGTGAAAAAATGTTAATATAGAGATGAAATTCCATAAACGTCCTTCTGGGGGTCAATTATGGAATATCACTTTTGGTCTCACTTTCATTCTCACTTTCATATTTACTTTTATTTTTGTATACTATTATTATTACTTTGATTTTAATTTTGATAGATTCTATTTTTTCTTACCTTTTTTACTTACACTTCAATAACTTTTTTTTACTTTTATTTTTATTTTCAGTTTGACTTTGATAAAACTTTATTTTTACTTTCATTTCTACTTTCACTTTGATAGAATTTTATTTCTACTTTCATTTCTACATACTTTAACTTTAAATAATTTTTTATTTTACTTTTATTTTCATTTTCAGTTTGGCTTTGATAAAACTTTATTTTTACTTTCAATTCTACTTTCACTTCAATAGAATTTTATTTCTACTTTCATTTCTGCACACTTTAACTTTAAATAATTTTTTATTTTACTTTCACTTTAATAGATTTTCTTTCTTTAATTTTTACTGTCAATTAGATTCATTTTTATGTTATTTTCGTATTTATTTTGCTAGAATTTTATTTTTAAATCATTTTTATTTTGATAGAATTTTATTTTTAACTTTCACTTTGATTGATTTTTTTTCTTTTATTTTTACTATCATTCAGATTCATTTTTATTTTTAAATAATTTTTTATATTCTTTTCATTTTTATTTTCTCTAATACTTTGACATTGATAGATTTTATTTCTATTATTTTAACTATCATTTAGATAGGATTTTTATTTCCACTTTCACTTTGATAGAAAGTGAAAATTTAAACCTGTAAAAGTGAAAGTAAAAGTGAAAGTGAATATAAAAAAACTCGAAGTGTTTTTAAAGTGAAAGTAAAAATTAATATGAGAATGAGAATTCAAAAATTGAATTACCTAATCGACGCCTAGAAAAATTTATATGGGGCCGTTCACAAACTACGTCACGCTCTTAGGAGAGGGGGGCAGTCAAGCTGTGTGTGACGAAGGGGGAGGGGGGGGGGTAAAAATTATTCAGAAAAAACGTGACGTAGTTTGTGAATGGCCCCTATTTAAAAAATCATAAAAATCTGTGAAAGTGAAAATGAAAGTAAAAATGAAAGTGACAATGAAAATGATAATGAAAGTCAAAGTACAAAATGAAATTACAGTCCTTAAATATTCAAAATAGCTGATCCAACATGGCGCATGCTTTTCTTAATCCATTGTATCATACATATTATAAAATTTACAATTAACTATAAACTAAAAATTAATAAAATAACAATATTTAAATAGAAGAAATAGAAAGTAAAACTTTATTCCACTTTCCTTCTTTATGTATTTACATAAAAAAATTGTATACGTTTGATAACAGAAATATTAACAAAAAAAAATACAAATGTTCCAAGAACACAAAAGTAGATAAAAAAATTCTTTTCCCCAACTTTCCTCAATGATCACTTAATAAACAACTTTTAATTTTTCCTTTTAAGATGATTTTACGAGTGCTTTCTCTGAATCGGACGAATTTTTTCCCTCTTGAAAATGCGTTAGACACTCATTGACATACAAGTAAATGTCGTCTTGGGAATTCTCAATTAAAAGTGCAAGAGATGCATAAAGACTCTCAAGCTCTTGACTTGTCCAATTCTCCGTCAGTTGAATTACTCTCTGCATAAGATTATTAATTTGTTCTTCAGTCAATTTTTCCAAGCCATGATTTTTTGCAATGCTCGCGTGGACTTTTTGACGTTTTGTCGTTGAGCCTTCACCAGACGCGCTGTGCTCTCTTTTAACGTTAATTTCTGAAACAAATTTTTATTTTATTATTCTCACTTTTTTATGATTATTATTATTTTTTTAGGTACTCAGTGCCTAGACAAAATAGAAAATAAGGACTATCTCAAAAGTGCTACTATATTTTATTAATGTAAATTAGAATTATGTAGAATTTCACTAATTGTTCATTTCATTCATTAAATGAGTTAGTGAAACGGTTTAATTGACTTTTTAAAAAAATAGTAATATTACAGTACTAACCATAATTGTCAATGTGTTAAGAAAATTTTCGAAACTCAGTTCGATTTTTCCAGCAACGTGTTAAGACAAAAACTCCTTTCGACTTTTTTCTAACCTAACGTTGAGAGAAATTTCTTCAACCTATTCGATTTCTTTTCGAACAAAATATTAAGATAATTTTTAATACTTTGTTCGATATTTATAGTAATATGTACCGATATATTTAGTAAATTTTTTTCATATTTTTCTAACTAAAAATTTTGAAAATTTCAAAGATAATAAGGATTTTTTAAATTTCATTCTTGTATAATTTTATATGCACTAATATTAACTGTAGTTACTTAATTAACGCTGTTCCAATAAACAAATAAAAATTACAAATAGGTGAAAAATAGAAATAACACGATTTAATCAAGTATATATTATACACTTATAAGGTTTTTCTTTTCTTACAAAAACATTTTTAATTATAAATGAGACTAGTAATTATTATAATTAAACTATAATTATTTTACATAATTTTTTATTTTGTTAAATAAATTATTTTAATAATTTTCACATAACATAAATAACATTACTCGTTTATTAATTAAAAATTACTTTAAACAATTTATTTCAGAACAACAAAATTTGGATTTAAAAATATTCATTTCACCACAACATTTTAGAATGATAGGTCATAAAAAAAATTAATTCACAACGAAGTATTAACTTTAAAATAATTTTGTCACGCGCTATCTTAGTGTTTTTCTAACAAATGCTAAAGAACAACTGACGCTCGAAAGTTTTTTGGAAGAAGATTTTACATTCAGTGTTTAAAACTTATAAATATTTCAAACTTTCTTTCTAAATGAATCTATAAGAAGAAAACTAGAACCGAAGAACTTATAAATTAGACCCGTTGACAATGAGGAACCCTTAGAGATGGTCAACTGAAGGCAAGCCAGATGTGACAAACCTTTGGAAACTTCGAAATACTTTAAACATTTTATAACTTTGCTTGCAAGAAAAAACTTTTTAGTTATAATAATAAGCAAAACTGTTTGTTTTAATTATTTGTAAAATATAAATTATTTATAAAAAACTAAAATTAATATAAAATAAAAACTGTTGGACTATAATTATAAAAATATATATCTAAATTTTTAACGCTCAACTTTTTAAATAATATTCATGATGAAGATGATTTGTTTTCAATAAAAAAAATAGTTTGTTCAACAAAAACTTAATAGCAAAAGAGGACTATATGGAATCCAGAAATATAAAATTTTTAAATGTTTAAATTTAAATATCTTTTTAACTTTAGTGTAATTAATTATTAATTTTATATTAAAAAATAAAGAATTAATTCTTAATAAAAAAGCATACGATATTTGAAGCTCTACATTTTTGAAAAAATGTATGATTTGTATTAGAAATTTGTCGTACATGGGTTGAAAAATATCTCAAAGTTTTTTGAAATAAAATAACACTTAACTATTAACTTCGTAAAAAATCCGTTTTATTAATTAAAAAACACATTTTTAGAAAAGGGACCACTTTGTCAGATGCACGTTATTTTTTATTGCTTCAAAATGGAGTGGGGAAAAAAGTTTGAAACCTATTGCTTCTTCATCTTACAGGTGTACTAGACTTAAAAAAAATTCTTATATGAATAACTTCCTAGAAGAACCAAAGATATTCGCATTACAGTCTTTGATTTCAATTTTCTCGAAAAGAGGTTTTTGACATTCTGCGAACTTTAAAACTGTATAACTCAGCGATTCTTGTACCAAATTGAACATAAAACGTATCAAAACAACAGGAGAAGACACTATCTATCAGATGTCCCAGAGTAAGCAAAATTTAAACACCAACTAAAATATTGAATATCGAAAGGAACGTCAAAGAAGAATCAGAGATCTCGAATGGTAAAAGTCTTCATCTCAATTAAAAATTTATTTCATAAATAAATTTGTTGAAAAAATTCTTTATGAGAAATCAATTTTAAGAAACATTAAATTTTTCAATAAATTATTAATTTTTGTATTGAAATAATTGAATTTCAAGAGAAATTTCTTACATATTGATCATATTGATAATTTTAAAAAAAGTATTTAATTTTTTTTTCTAAAAAAATATTAAATATTAAATTAAAGACTATTTAATTAAAGAATTTCTGAATATTCGAAATTTCGTAAAGTTAAATTGACAACAGATGGATTTAAAAATTCTCAGGAAAAGTTTTCAAAAATTATTAAAAATAATTGATTTAAATAAGAATTTTAATTACAAATTTTATAAAATAATAACTGAATTCAGGTTTCGTACTCGATAATTATAATTTTGAAAAAATAGCAAAAGTAGCTTAAATAAAGAAATAAGTAGCTATCAAAAAATGAAACTTGACTACTAAATTTTTTTTATAATTCTTTTAGTTACATTAAAAGTAGAATAATTGGATTAAAATTTTAAATAATAATTAAATAATTTATTTAAGAAATATAATTAAAAATTAATTGAAAAATAATGTTTCTTTCAAAATATTTTGTAAAAACTGTATTTTAAATAATTCATTGAATTCAATCAAAAATTTTATTGAAATTTTTTAAGAATGGCTGCATTTTTCGCTGAATTTATTAAAAATTCTATTAATAAAAATTGAAATACTGGAATGATTTTTATTTTATTTTTAAAAATAATTGAATTATTGCAACGATATTATTATTAAAATTTTCAAAAAATAATTCAATTCCTCAGAAGAATTTTATTATTTATGAAAATAATTAAATTCTGCTTATTTATGAAAATAAATTAATATTTACGAAGAATTTTATATGAACATTGTTTTTAAATTCAATTCTTTTTGGAAATTTTTTAATAATATAGTATAGATGCGGCTGTTCACAAACTACGTCACACTTCTAGGAGAGGGGGGTGTCAAGCTGTGTGTGACGAAGTGTGGAAAAAATTTTTTTTGTATTTAAAAAATTTGACGAAGGGCGGGAGGGGGTCAAAATTAGTCTGAAAAAGCGTGACGTAGTTTATGAACGGCCCCGATATTAAAAATCATTGAATTACAAAAAATTTGTGAAGTTAATTGAATGGTTTTAAAGAATTTTATTAAAATTTTCTAAACATTTTTTCGATAACTTTATTAACGTTTTTTAATAAGGATATTTTTTTGTGCATCTAATTATTCTTAGTGTGAAGCAGAATATTCTTTAAAACCAAGGAAAAGATCAAAAATTTTCTCTGGAAATGAGAGAAAAGTCAGGGAATAACAAAATTATATTTTTGTGGCAACCCTGATGGGCTACGGTATGCCACTTGTGTTGAACATACTATATATGTAACATACACACATGAAGAAAAGTATGCCCCATCTATCGTGTACGAACACGAATTAAAAGTTGACTCGACGTGAAGCTAGCAACACCGTATGTTTTGTGTGGTTGTCAGCAATAGAAGGCATCAAAGTTTCCCGACATCAAATTTCTACACGCTAATATTTTATGTGTTCACACACTAAATACAAATGGCAGAAAAAAATGCCAGTGATGAAGAAGTCGTTATCATTGATTGCAGCGCGACAGTGAAGGAAGACTTTAAACTGCTTGACAACAATGAAAATAATAAGAGACGAAGGACTTTACGAGAGGTTAGTTTTACCATAATATTATCACAAATACCGCTTATATATATATATATACATACATTCACACATTCACGTACATACACCATTTAATACATCTTCAAGTTTTGTGGTGAATCTTCAGTGTAAGTGTAATTTCTCAAAGTGTATTTAATGCATATAATTCAACAAAAATTCATATTCATCTAAATTAAATAAAGAAATTCAATTTCATAAAGACAAAAATTATAAATTACTTTTTAAATTTATTCTTTTATAAATTCGTAATATGATTTTAAAAAATTTGTTAATTTCCTTTTTTGAATTTTTTTTTCGTTGAAATATACTCTTTATGTAAGAAAATAGTTTTCTATAAAAGTTTTATTTTAAATATTTTGAGTCGAATATAAAATGCGATAATTTGAAATATAAAAGCTTCTCATGTTTACTAGTTCGTATATTTACAAAACATTTAATAAGTAGATTGCTGCCCGAAGTAAACAGTTAACTGGTATCTGTTTAGGACGCTGTAGCTAATTATTGAATTTTGTTTCATACGCTTTATATTATATTATTTTATACTATATTATATTCAGAATTTATTTACCCTAGTGATTCACAAGCGACTCATTTCGACTCGTGTATTTCTAGAGTCCCCAGTAGCGCGTAATGTTGGGAATATTCCATCAGTATTCCAGTAGCATCAACAACATTGACGAAACATTGGTAATGTTAAGGCAGTGTTCTCAATATTGCTGAAATATCACGTGATACTGGGGTTCTACACCGAAAAAAATAAAATCTCAAAGTGAGAAGACAATTCCGCTTAGCAATTATTTTTACATTTTATTTTTTAATAAATATTAATATGAATATTAATATTCATCTACAAAAAAGAGAAATTTTTGTTTATATTTGAAAGTGTTTTAACTAAAAGACGAGTTTTAATCTTTCTTCTTTGATTGAAATTATTCCTCTCAAATTCAAAGAAATTTATACTAGAAAGAAGATTTATAAGTTGTTTTTCAAAAGATTATTAAATGTAAAAAAATTAATAATAAATGCAGTTATGTAAAATTATTAACAATTATAAATTAATAAATTTCAAAATAAAAAAAATTATTTTCGTGAAAATTATTTGGTATTTTAAAATTAAATTTCGTACTACATTTTTTTTAAGAGAGTTCTGATTCGTAATCAGCGACCCCAAAAACTCCTCTAAGCATTTTTGTTTTTTAAATTAGTGTTGTAATGTAATGTATGCCGCAAAGGGTTTAAAAAATTGACATATAATAGAAAATATAAAAGAGGAAAATCCTGTTAATTAAAAAAGAAATTAGAATGGTTAAATCAGTAAGAAATTCTTATACTTATAGTTAAAACTTATCATAATTACAAACATTTTTTATTATCAAAAACGAGATATTAATTATTGATATTTAGCTCTAAAAGTTGAAGTGTCGTGTTAGCGCTTAAAGCTTTGTTTTGCAGAAATTTAATTATTATTAATATAATTTTGATAAAATTTTTAATTATAATTATAAACAGACAAAATTATTTTTAAAAAATTTGAAAAGTTTTTTGTTTAGTTCAATTATTTTCTAAATTTTCGATTAAAATTATTAAAAAAAACATTATTTTCAAAAAATTTAAAGAAACTCATCAACACTGAGAAAACTGGATAGTCAAACTTAGAGGGGTAGGTTTTGGGTGTTAAGCCTGATTCTCTGGATAGTTAACTTTTCCCTCCGAGTTAGTCAAATTGATCATCGAAGTGTCTATTTAACCCTCCGAGATAGTTACGAAAAACTTAACGTCAAATATAGTCTGTTTGTCCCTCCAGATAGGGATCTGAAATACGGCAATGCGCATTCTGGTGATAGAAAATTTAACTAATACAACGGGATCGATTTTGACATTTTACATGATAATTAATAAGTAAATTAATTTGTAAAAAAGAAAATACTACGAACCAGTCACATTCAGTACAATAAATAATATTGCTTAATATTTTGAGATATTCATAAGCAAAGTGTGAAAGCAATAATCTCACTTTATTTTGTCACATTAAATATTTTATTAAAGCATGTTTAATTAAGTGTATTATTTATCAGTTAATCAAGATTTTAAATTAAAAGTAATTTATAATTATTATTTTATCGTTAGTGTGTCTTCTACAACATACTTATTTAATGTTTTTAGATTGGTAAACAAGAGACAAAACATAACCTAAAACATAAACTTAAAACTATTCTTTAACTCGACTCATCCTTACTTTTCTTGAAAAGGAAACTGAATTTCTACTTCAAATTTTAATTACAGTGGAACCTCGATTATCCGTACTTCTGTTATCAGAAACCTCTATTATCCGAACCAAAAATCATTTTATCCGAACTTTTTTTTGGCTATCCGAATTTTAAAATATATTTTCTTTATTTATTTTATTATTTATATTTTCTCCGGTCATTTTTGCGTACATTTCATTGCATCTTACTGCACTTGAATGGTACGCGCAACAAGAAGAATGTTCCTGTATACGCAATTGCTTCTGCTGAGAAGAATGCGTAATTTAGCAGCATTTACTTTTATGTGATATATTTTACTGAATATATGAAATATTTGGAGCGTATTATATTTTATAATTTTTTAAAACATACAAATAAACAAACTGAAACAATTGATTATGTTCGAAATCAAATAAATTTAAAGTTGATGAGAAAAAAACCAGGAAAAATTATGACAAAGCCAGGAAATAACATTGAATTAACAATAAAGAATTTAAATATTTTTGGATATGGAATTTTTAGACGATACGAAAACTAACAAAAGAATAAACGAGATGATTGTTTGAAAACAAAGACGATAACGAACAAAATCGCTCGAAAATATTAGGATAATATGTTGAATGTAAACTTTCTTATCTTGGCATTTGCATAAGAAAAATTCAATTTTTATCTATTCATCACAACATGAAAAAATCATATAGTGATACATTTTTTGTGTAAATGCCCATCTAATTGTGTTGAAAAATTAAATAGAATGTACAGTCAGTTTTTAAAAATATGAAATGGCAGATTCAATATGGCGTGCATTTTAGAAAAACGAAAAAAACGAAACGTAATTGTAGTTATTATAATTTTTATAATTTTACATTTGTATTCTTAAATAGTGGTACAATAAAATAAAAATAAATTTTGTGCTGTTGTTTGTAAAAAAGCATATTTTTAAAGCCTGACTTCAGATTCGTATGCAATGATCCTCAAACCCCGCGAATAATAATTTTTATGTGATTAAAATGTTTTATAGTTTTATTTACCATATTCGATTTTGTACGCCATATTGGATCCACCATTTACAATTCTTAAAATCTGACTTTGGATTTGTAATCAGAGACCCCAAAAACCCCCAAGTAACAAATCACAAGGGAATCTAATGATTTTCGAAAATTTCGTTCGCCATATTGGATCTGATCACGATTCTGAAGTATATGAGGTTGAAGTCACCAATGTTTATCAGCGAAAAAAAATTATTTAATACATTCAAATATTATTTATAATTTAATATTTAATTGTTAAACAATTATCATCAAAACATGAACATCAATTTATTTTTCTAAATATTTTTGTGGCAACATTGTTGCGTTATCTATAATTATTTACATAATTATAATTTTTTTCGTTGATCAACGTTCTGGGCTTCAACTTGGTTTCTGAAGTGAGATTTGAAAAATTCAAAATGTCGAACATAAAAAATTATTTATTGAGCAATATTAAGCAAATGTTAGACAGAAGGGGTTGTGAGGCGACTCTCCGCAATTCTGAGGCCAGATTTATAAAATTCAAAATGGCGGATCCAATATGTCGGTCAAAAAAAAAATATTTCTTGACTAATTTTGATCAAAAGGTAGAGAAAAAGGTTTTCAGGGT
Source organism: Leptopilina drosophilae (assembly GCA_032873175.1). Taxonomy (NCBI): domain Eukaryota; kingdom Metazoa; phylum Arthropoda; class Insecta; order Hymenoptera; family Figitidae; genus Leptopilina; species Leptopilina drosophilae. Next base: position 12,043,014 of record CM065486.1, read on the forward strand.
CTTAAATGATTACATAAGATATAAAAGGATAGAAACGATGGGCGCAGAAACTGACATCTGTTGCGCGCGCATCATTTTTATATCCAGTATATTTTGTTCGTGTAGATGAAAAAGTAAAGTTTGTTGCAGAAGTACCTTGAGATTTTGTATAATGCTTTTAAGTTGTAACCGTTTATTTATATTCAATAAAGGTCTAAAAGAGAAGTCAAAAATCGTAAAACTTATATCGTAAACTTTACACGAAATAGTAAAGAAGGGAAGATATTCCTGTTCTTTTCCCTCTTATTTAACGTTTTTGAATATTCTTAGGTTCTAAAATTTTCATTACAAATGAAGAACAAGTTATTTAAAACCTGATAAGTCCATATTTTCTTATTTTGAAAAATTAAGACAAATGACTTCCAATTTTATATGCTGTTAATTTTAAAATATTTATAACTTGATTTTATATCAATGCTTTTCTATCTATACGGAGATTTTTCTATAATAATTTGAGGTTATGTGATTTTAAAAACTTCTTAAATTAGAAAAATGGGATTTTAAAACATTACGAGACAAAATTAATCAGTTTCGTTGTAAAAAATTATGACGTCATGTAAACCTCACATATTAAACTTAAAACTTTACCAAAAAAAATTAACAAAATTCGAAAATTTTAAGGTTTCCAAATTTTTTCATATTGAATTATTTAATTTTGAATTTGGAAAAAGTGATTTTTTTTAACTTTCTAAGGAAATTTTTAGCTTTTTCAAAATTTTGAGGTTATGATTTATAAAAACTATTCAAGGAAAATGTATAATTTTTATTTAAAATTAAACGAAAACATTTGAAACTTTTCGTAAACTTTGAACTAGGTGATTAATAATATTTGTCTAAAAATCGAAGCATATTTGTAAATATAAACCTCAACTAACATTTCGACCATAAATAACAAAAAACTTTTGTTATACAAAACCTTTTAAATTATGTTGAAGTTTTCCCCAATTGGCACCAAGGGGATTAAATTTAAAAAATTTTAAAGGAAAGAAAATAATAAATGAGTAGAGATTAGAAGATGAAGAGAGCTAGGTAAAAGTGAATGAGACAACAAAGTTTGTTCAACCATTAAGACGCAATTAAGGGGAATTCCTACCAATTCTAGCGCCCACAAATTTTCTGTACCTCAATGCACTAACAATGAAGGTTCGTACCCTAATATATTATTATTATTATTATTATTCATAAAAGTTTGTAAACATTTTTTTCTTCCTGTAATTTCGTATTTTTAAAAAATATTCTCCCATAATATTCTGTGTATTTTATGATCAAAGGTCGTTTGAGGAAGGTTTTTAACTTTTAATACATAACCTCAATTTTGAGAAAAATCTTATAAAATAGTGATTATCAAATAATTTCTAAGGTCCCTGAAGTTAGTTTCGTTGCTAAGCGTCAAAATGAATTTTTTTCACAGAATTGAAAAGAATCAAATAATTTGTTATAAAGTTTTCTGATTAAAAATTGTTTTGATCATTTTTTTACTTCATTTTGCTACGTCATAATTGTTAGAGCCGAGATATCTCGAAAATAAATCCAATATGGAAAGTTAAATTACCAAATATTGGAGAATATGTTTGCATTTACTGTCGATTGTTAATAACAAGGATATACATGGGATGTACACCTGAGAATATTATAGTATATAATATGTACGTATTAAAGTAATGCACAGTAAAAATCATTAAATTTTAGAAATATTTAAAGTTTAAAACGGTTTTTAATTAGAATCTTTGAAAATTTTTAATTTTCATACTTTCAACTAACAGTCAAATTAACATTTTTGAAAAACTTTAATTAATTTTTTTTTTTTAATTATTGTAAGTTTTTATTCTCTAATATATATTATAGTTAATTGGAAAATTCCTGAATAACTGAAATTTTGTAAAATTGATTTGTAAACAAATAGATTTGAAAATTCTCATAGAACTTTTTAAAAAATTTTTTAAATTTTTTGTAAAGTTGCATTTATCAATAACATTGACAATTTTTTTTGTGAATATGAAACGATTTAGGCAACAACCTAAAATTCAAGAAATATATTTCTTATTAATAAAAATTATTATATTATTTTTTATTCAAATGCAACTTTTAATTGTTTAGAATGTTAAAAATTAAATTCTCTACTCTTTCAGCAAAAACGAATTGAAAATTTTATTTACCCTTTTCTTTTAAAATACGAAATTATAAAAATTAGACTAACTATTATTTTGAAAGGTTGTTTTTCATTTGTTAAATGGTATATAATTTTTTCAGTTTGTATATTAAATATTTGACACTTTTTTAAAATAAAAAATATTTTATATTTTTTAAGGTACTTAAAGACGCTTTCTTTTAAAAATAGACTCTTTTTGTGTTCTTTTTTTCATATTTTATATTTTATTTTACAAAAAAATTTTTTTGGACTTTATAGTGAAAATTTGAATTGTTTTTATAAACAAGAAACATTTTTAAATTCTTTTAAAAACTTTCCTTGTTTCATTCGTTTATAATTTTTATTTGAAAACTGAGAGTTTACATTTTAAGATAAAATTTCATAATACTTGTTGATCAAAGCAATTGTATTAGTAAATTTAGTTATAAATAACAAAAATGTTTTAATTTAGAGGTTATGTTATTCATTAAAATTGAAGTTTTAAAATTTTTTAAAATTTCTCTGCTCTCTATGTTTTGGTAGAATGGTGGTAAATTTAAGGAAGAAGGGAATGGAAATGTAAAAGAGGAGGAGGACGAAGAAGATGATGAGGAAAACGAGAATGAAGACGAAGAAGATGAAGAAGTTGAGGAGGAAGAAGAAGAAAATGGAATTAAAATTATAATTAATGGTCGTATAACTTTGGAATATAAGAAAAAAGTAGTAGCCCTAGCGGAAGGTAATCCGAATTGGAGTCTGTCAACATTAAGAAGAAAAGGAGCTCAGCGTTTAAAAAGTTTCAAAATTCTTGCACTATGGAAAAAGGAGATTGAAAATGGTGGCACGAGACACGATAAACTAAGAGCAATTAGAAAAGAATGCTTCGATCGTTTTAGAGAAGCGCGCCGAAATGGTGAAGCAGTACGTAAATTTTTTTTAGATTTGAAATTAATTTCAACTTTTAACTTTTTTTGTTTATATTCTATAAAAATTTTAAGTAGCAAATATTTTCTTAATACATAAGAACCCTGAAGTTAGCGTGGACGCTAAGCACATGAAACAATTTTTTTTCCAGAAATCAAAAAGAATGAAATAATTGTCTCAAAATAATCTTCTTAAAACAGTATCTCGAACGTATTTTTAACTGAATTATATTTTTAAATAAAATTATAATTTATAATTTATTATAATTTTATTATATGATTATACTTTTTAAGTGAAAAAAATATAATTAATAACATTTTGATCACTAGAATCCTTAAAAAATAGTTTTTGACGCAGAGCGTCGACGCTAACTGAAGGAACTGATTATTTATAACAAAAATTTAAAAAGTACTAATAAAAATCGAATTGGAAAGTGAAGTGTTTACCTTTTTATCAAAATATTTTTTAATCTTAAATAAAAAAGAAACAACATTTTTAAATTCAAAATTTTGTTGAAGCATTTTCAATGTAGATAAATTGTATTTTGTTTTTAGGTATCAACGAAAATGCTGCAAAAATGGGCAAGGGAAGCAGCTGCTCCCTTCTTGTCGGAATCCTTTAAATTTCTAGCTAGCAAACGTTGGGTTACACGGTTCAAAGATAAACACAAGATAAAACAGAGGAAGATAACAAATCCTAACAATAATAGTGATATGCTAACTTTGGAAGAAACTGAACTGTCCAACGACACATTACCCACTGAAGTGGTTCCAACTTTCGATCCCTTCAATTTATTATGTATTCCAAAATGTTAGCGCCCAAACAAAATAATTTAGAGTCAATGATATTTTTTTAATATTATTGTCCTTATTAATTATAAGTATATTAATAGGATACATTTTGTAAAAAGAAATAATATATAAATAAATAAGAATTATTTATAAAAAAATACAATTACTGATAAATATTATTATTCGAATTTTCATTTTATTAGTCATTCATAATAATTAGTATTTTAAAAATTCTTAAAGTTTAAAATTTAAGAAAATTTTAAATCTTTAAAATTGTTTAAAGTTGAAATTAATAAAAAATGTTTAAATAAAAAGTTTACGTAATAATTATTAATTAATATTTATTCCAAATTGTTTCATAGTTCGAATTGTTATGTCAAAAGTTTGACAGTTAACTTGTAAATAATAAAATAAGTGTGTAGTAAACAAATTTAACTTATCACGGAGAGAAATTTATAGTATTGGGTAACATAATTGTGGTTAGGGTGACCATCTTTAATGATACGTATACAGACAGCTATCTAGATAGTCACCGTTACCATCAATATCATCAGGAGTAACATCTTGGTAGTACGGGGTAGCATAACTATATTTTTTTAGCATCTGTGATGGTTGTCAGTAGCATAATGATAGTATCGTGTAACATCATCTTTTTAACATCAAAATCTGACTATCCATTTCTCTCAGTGTAAATTTTAAAAAATCAATACGGAGATACATTCGTAATTTTTTAAAATAATTAATTACTTTATGAATTATTTTGCTTTGCATTTAAATAATTGAATTCTGTCAAGAATTGATTTAAGAAAGAATTCTAGATAAAACTTTAGATAATAGTAAGAAGTGTTAAAGTAAAATTCTTTATAGAAATAAACCAATTTCAAAAATTTTTTATATTAAAATCTTTAAAATTCCAATTGCTGTAGAAGTCAAATTAATAGTTAAATATAAAAATATATTAATTTGTTAGCATCCACTAAAACTAGAAGTTTTGAATAATGTAAATTTATATTCATTTGTAATAAGGCTATTCAAGTTGGGTGGGGGAAAATTCAAGATGGCCGTTTACTGGCGCACAAACTTGTATACAAAGTGTATGGGACTGAGTCTAATTTTTTAAATATCTCGCTTAAACGAAATTTTTAACCATAAGTTTATTAGGATTTTATGTTTCATTTTTAATGAACTATTTTTTGCAATAATAAAATCAAAAAATTTAAAAAATCGATTTTTATTATTGCAAAAAATAGTTCATTAAAAATGAAACATAAAATCCTAATAAACTTATGGTTATAAATTTCGTTTAAGCGAGATATTTAAAAAATTAGACTCAGTCCCATACACTGTGGGGGCACTTCCACTAAATAAAGGGAGACTATAACTACAGTTCTAGGTAAAAGGTGCAGATGTCGCTGTCATAGAAGCTAAACAAATTTGCGGTTAAGCGCATGCGTTTACTTTGAATTTTAAAACATGATTTTTTATTCTCATGAATTAATAATAATTGATTCTGCTTCTTTTACCTTTATAAAGTATAACAATGTTTTTGTGTCCAAATAATCTTTTTATTTTTGCTTAATTCGAAAAAACAGAAAATTGCACAGTCATTTAAATTGTGTTAATATACAAATGAATAATGTAAGTTACCCATATTAAATTGATACAGTTTTTTAAACATAGTGGTGTCTGGATAACAAATGTATATTACATATATACAAAATATTTAAAAAAAGTCAACATTAATGTACAATAATAGGTTTAAAATTATTTTAAAGATCAAAAATTGAATAATTTTACTTTTTTAATATCCACAAAGGCAATGTATATATTTATAGAAATTGTTGTAAATATGTAGCTTTTAATAAAAAGCTTGTATTTTATAAAAATTAATAAGTTGTGAAAAATGTCACAGCCAAATCTTTAAATTTTTCTTAAATTAAATATGTAGCTTTTAATTAAAAAAGCTTGTACTTTATAAAAAGCAATAAGTTATTAAAAATATCACAGGTAAATCTTTGGTATCGTTAATTAAATATGTATCTTTTAATAAAAAGCTTGTATTTTATAAAAATTAATATTTTGTGAAAAATATCACAGCCAAATCTTTAAATTTCTCTTAAATTAAATATGTAGCTTTTAATTAAAAAAGCTTGTACTTTATAAAAATATCACAGGCAAATCTTTGGTATTGTTAAGGGCATGTCCAAGTTGTGAAATGTAAACAAACCAAAATGTAAACAAACAAAGCACTAAAATCACATTTTTCAAAGAGCCTTTTTTCTCACAAAAATTACCATTAGAAAACTTATTTTTACAAAAATGATGAATTAGAGTGTCAAAGTTCCCAAAAAAATCATTTTTGAGTGTGATCAATAAATAGCAATTAGTAAAACAACTAATTCAAAAGACCTGTAAAATAGCATTTTTGACGCGTCGCGAAAAATAAACAGTTTGAGTATATCAACCGCACTGACGATGAAGAAGTCTCATATCAGCGATTGGACCTTCAACATGTGGAAAGGGAAAAATTTCCCTTTCCTCCATGAAATTACAAGGAGAAAGGGTAAAAACTTCTTCATCGTCCGTGCGGTTGATATAGTCAAACACTTTAATTTTTCGCGATGTCAGACGATTGCTCTACGCGCACGCGCAGACCGTGCCAAGGACGCAATGAAAACACTATACAAAAACACACATTTTGTTTTACTCTGAAACTCACTTATTTTCACATACTTTCAGGTATACTAGGTATAGATACCAAATTCAACACTTCAATTTACAATTTTCATAAAAAAACTGTAAATTTCTATTCATTTACGAAAATGTGATGGTCGAAAAAATCCTCAATATTCGGTCTTCTACTGCTGCTTTTTTTCGACCATCACATTTTCGTAAATGAATAGAAATTTACAGTTTTTTTATGAAAATAGTAAATTGAAGTGTTGAATTTGGTATCTATACCTAGTATACCTGAAAGTATGTGAAAATAAGTGAGTTTCAGAGTAAAACAAAATGTGTGTTTTTGCATAGTGTTTTCAATGCGTCCTTGGCACGGTCTGCGCGTGCGCGTAGAGCAATCGTCTGACATCGCGAAAAATTAAAGTGTTTGACTATATCAACCGCACGGACGATGAAGAAGTATTTACCCTTTCTCCTTGTAATTTCATGGAGGAAAGGGAAATTTTTCCCTTTCCACATGTTGAAGGTCCAATCGCTGATATGAGACTTCTTCATCGTCAGTGCGGTTGATATACTCAAACTGTTTATTTCTCGCGACGCGTCAAAAATGCTATTTTACAGGTCATTTGAATTAGTTATTTTACTAATTGCTATTCATTGATCACACTCAAAAATGATTTTTTTGGAAACTTTGACACTCTAATTCATCATTTTTGTAAAAATAAGTTTTATAATGGTAATTTTTGTGAGAAAAAAGGCTCTTTGAAAAATGTGATTTTAGTGCTTTGTTTGTTTACATTTTGGTTTGTTTACATTTCACAACTTGGACATACCCTTAATATTTGCGATTAAACCTGATAGCCCCTTCTGAAAAGTTAAAAATTTATCATTATTATACCATCAGTAACATCTCACTGATTCAAATTTAGAGCCCTGGCGGATCAGATGGACCAAAAGTGGACTTAACTTTTTTCATTATTTTGTGAGAAAAATTTGTTTTAAGACTTATTAATTATATATCATTAAATTCGTTTTTTTACAATTAATCATAAACAACTATTTCTATATTTTAGAATGTTAAATTAATATTAATAATATTAATATTGATTGAATTTTAAAAACTTTCAAATTAAAGTTTTTAAAAAATTTGATTTGTAAAAACATATTAATAAAAAATTCTGAATAAGTTATTTTTTTTTGAAAATTTTTGTTTACATTTTTTTCAAATTAGTTATATTTCTAAATATATAATATTTAATTAAAAAACTTTCAAATTATTGAAAATTTAATTAAATTGTATTGTGAACAAATACAATAATTTATGACCTGAAATGGACCGGGAAATGACCGTGAATTTTTTTATGAAAAAAGTGGCTACCCTGAAAAAGAACTTATGAAATTAACAGAATTTTATGAAAAAACTGTTGGGATAGAAAAATGAATATTTTATTCAATAAAATATTGAAAATGGTGAAAATATGATAATAATTATTTAATAAATAATCATTGATAATGTTTTTCAATATTGCACAAATTGCTTGTTGAAATGTTTATTTATCCATCCCAAAAGTTTTTTCATGAAATTCAGTCAATTTTATAAGTTCTTTTTACAGGAATCGAAAATATACACAGTTAAGTCAACTTTTAGTCGATCAAATTCGCAAAGGAGTGTAAATAATATACACTTACTGCTTATTTGTACCGGCAATTCTCGACGAATATTTATAAACCTCATATTAGGTTTATAAATTTTAATTAAATATTTTCTTAATTTTGATTTCAAGATAAATTTTAAATATACTTCATGCTTTTTATTTTAAAAAAATTAAAAAATATAATATATTACTTCATAAATACCATTTTCATATTTAAATAAAAACATAAATTATCATTTTATTTTAGAAAATATTTTAATATACAAAATAGTAATAATTATTATACATTGTATATAATAAATAATATATATATATATATATATATTATTAAAATTCAATTCTACAAATAGTTATATTATAATCCTGAAAATAAAAAATCATGTTTTAAAATTCAAAGTAAACGCATGCGCTTAACCGCAAATTTGTTTAGCTTCTATGACGGCGACATCTGCACCTTTTACCTGGAACTATAGTTATAGTCTCCCTCTCATATAATTGTACATCCTCCACTGTGGTCCCATACACTTTGTATACAAGTTTGTGCACCAGTAAACGGTCATCTTGAATTTTCCCCCACCCAACTTGAATAGCCTTATGCTTCCTTGGCACGGTCTGCGCGTGCGCGTAGAGCAACAGAGTTCACTTTGCGAAAAGTCCTCTCGGACGATGAAGACGTTTTTACCCTTTCTCCTTGTAATTTCATGGAGAAAAGGGAAAAATTTCCCTTTCCACATGTTGAAGGTCCAATCGCTGATATGAGACTTCTTCATCGTCAGTGCGGTTGATATACTCAAACAGTTTATTTTTCGCGACGCGTCAAAAATGCTATTTTACAGGTCATTTTAATAAGTTATTTTTGTAATTTCTTTTTATTCCTCATAGTTAAAAATTATTTCATTGGAAATTTTGACACTCTAATTTTCCATTTTTGTAGAGAAAGTGTAAAAATATTAATTTTTGAAAGGTTTTACAAGAGCTACAAGCTAGAGAAAAAAAATTGGTTTTTTAATTTGACCTTGAAATAAGTAATGATTAAAATAAAACATATATTTCCATTTTTAACCTTTAAATTAAAAAATTATAATAACAATTAAAAAGAAAAAAATACATCAAAAATAAAAAACATAAATAAAAAAGAAAAAAATATATAAACTTTAAAAATTAAAAAGGAGTCTTTCCAGTTCACCTTAACCTACACGTGGTGAAAGTTCGGAAACATTAAAAATATTTTAAGTATTTTAATTTAACCCCCGAGTATCAAATTTCAAGCTAATCCATGAGTTTTTGAAAATTTGTGGGCCATATTGGATCCGCCATTTTGAACTTTTAAAACTGGACTTCAGATTCGTGATTAGCGACCCCTAAAACCCCCGAGTAACAAATTTCAAGCCGATCTAAAAACTTTTAACAATTTTGTACTTTCGAATCAAATTTTGAAAAAATTTTGAACTTCAAACTCCATTTTTGAGCCGCCATTTTAATTTTTAATTTTCTCTATAGTCCTATCTTCTAGGTTATATATCTATGCCACGTTATTTGTAACATTTGCAATTGAAGGGTTACATAAAATAAGGGGACGAACACGAGACTTGGAAGGGATACTACCGGTCAGGTAGCAGTGACAAGCCTTGAGCCGCTCGCTGCTACCTGACTGATATTATCCCTTCCAAGTCTCGCGTTCGTCCCCTTATTTTATGCAGCCCTTCAATTATTTTTACGCTATTTCATAGTAGAAAAAATTGCACTGAGAAAAATAAAAGGTTAAATATAACCAATTTTTAGTTAAAAACAACCGAGCGATGCTGCTAATATAGCACTTGCAATGTGAATTGTTTGCAGTAACCGATCAAATACGATTATAAGTTTCGGTTGAAACTTGTTAAGATTACTCGGTTACGGTAACAACTAAATCGTTTATGGCAACTAATAGTCAAGGATTGATGACCCAAAAGCGTCAACCAAGTAACTCGGTTACTGTAGTCACCTAGAAAGGCTACAGAAATAGTATAAACTTAGGTACTGCAGTCAATTAGTTCTGTTACAATAAAACAAGTGAATTAATTAATGTTAACTTCTAAACTCGATTATAATAAAGCTTTTTAACCTATTTACTTAATTGTGAGTATTAATTGTCTTCGGTTAAAAAAAGCAAAGTATTTTCTACACTAAGAAAAAAATGCCTTTGAATCTATAGCAGACATATTCACATACGTTCAAAAGCAGATGTCATTAACTTGATGTAACATGTAGTTTATTTTATAGCACTGCTTTTAAATCAAAAAATGACTTCTTTGATTCAATAGCGATGCTATGAAATGAACTACATTTCGCCTTAAGTTGATCACATCTGCTTTTGAACGTATGTGAATATGTGTGTTATAGATTCAATAGCATTTTTTTCTCAGTGTAGTATAAAAAAATATTTGCTTGATAAAAAATACTTTTTTATTGAAAATAAATTTATTTGATTACGAAATTGTATTTTAATGCAAAGGTGGTTTTCTGTGAATTAAAATGACTATCTATGTAATCAACTAATACTGTTATGTATTGAGACAAGTTCTACTGTGACAGCAAGTTTTTCGCGTCTTCATCAGCCATCACAGAAAACGTTCGAAAACGAGAAAACTATCAGAAAAAACAAAACCTAACCACACGACATGAATTTAACGGCTCTCTTCAAAGCGAAATGAATACGATATGACGCCTCACGCCTGCTCAGTGTTCACTCGGTTAAAATCACATAAGTCAAATTCATCATATTTATAAATTGCCTATTCTCATATTGGAATATAACCTATTTTCATGAAGCTCGGTAAATATTAATCATATAGTAATAGTTTGAATTCAAAAAACAAATAGGTAATGACAACTACGAAAGTTTGTTTTAATTATGCCCATTTGAGATTGGTTAAGACAATCCATCGGAGGGTTATTTTTAACAAATGTGTTTTAACCGTCTCAGCTCGGCTGTGATAATCAGTAGAACTTAGTTTCTTTTAACCATATCTTATTTATTTTTAAATACTTTTTTTTAACCGAGCTGTTTCTACCACTCGGTTAAACGCAATTTTTCTCAGTGTGATAATTAAAAAAAAATTGGAAAAAATCGGACTTTTTTATAAAAAACATTAATAATTTTTTTGTTTATAAATTTATAAAAATTTTTCTTAACGCTATTCGATAGAGTGCATATGCAAACATAAGAAATGATAATTCGCGAATTTTTCTATTGATTTTTAAGTACTGAAACAAGTCCCCAAACTTCATGCCAAAATTTTGTCCATTTGGGCGTTAAAGGGTTAAGGACAGAAATTCTGTTCTCTTCAGATCCATTGGGCTTAGTTTCAATTTTAATTTTGATAAAGATAATGATAATAAATTTTTTTTATTCATTTGCATTAAAAGAATAACAAAAACTCGAAATTAAAAAAAGTGCTTCCCTTAGTTTCTTAAAAATTTATTATTTTCAGTTAGAAATATTTCAAAAAACGTTGAGAAAATGATTTTGCTACTTGAAGTTAGACATTTTTCTTAAAGTGTTGAATAAATTAAAATTTATAAAACGGACAAGTTTTTGGGAAATGGAAAATTGAATATTAATTATCAAAAATTAGGGCAAGTTTTTAAAATATTAAAAAATAAAATTTACCATTGGAAAGGACATGAAAAAACCTTTTAGAAACATAATCAACAAAATTTTTCCCATTCCGCCTCCAAGTTTTCGAAAAAGTCAAAAATATTTTTTGGGTCACAATTTATTCTACTTGATAAAACAACAAAAAAAGCAAACAAAGTTATAAAATGTTTAAAGTATTTCGTAGTTTCAAAAGGTTTGTCACATCTGGCTTGTGTTCGGTTGACCTTAGCCATCTCTAAGGACTCCTCATTGTAAATGGGTCTATTTTACAAGTTTTTCGGTTGTAGGTTTTTTTATAGATTTATTTAGAAAGTAAGTTTCATGTATAAAAATAGGAAATATTCATAAGTTTCAAATATTGAAATTTTTATTTTTTTTACTTATTTTTATTAATTTTCAATATTATTTTCTTTATTTATTAATTAGAAATAATATTAAGATTAATTTTGATATTTAAAAGTCAGGGTCACCGAATTTCTTTATAGTAATTTCTCTTTTATCTTCTATTTCATTATAGTACACGGAAAAAATAAGTACCTAAAAGATAATTACTTGACAGTACTTGACTTTTGGATGGGACAATAATTCTGTATATATTTCATAGACAGTCCTAGAATTTTTCATTGACTTATGTAAAATAATCACGAACAGTGCTAGAATATTTAAAATATTCAATTAATTACTTTAAATCCATCCAAAAGTCAAGTACTGTCGGTGTAAACAGAGTTAGACTTTTTTTCCTGTGTAGTTTAACGATACAGTTACTTATGTATCGTAAGATGAAACAAAAATGCTAGTTACTAAAAAATAAGATACATAAAATTAAATTTTAATTTAATCCATAACAGCGTATAGTTAACCCCAAATTATTTTTTTCTAAAAAAGATGCTAAAAATATGTAAGATGATACTTTCAATATCTTAAATTAAGACATTTAAAATCACTAAAAAGTGTCTACCAAAACATCTTAAATTAAGGTGCTTCTTTTTCAAGTGCATCAGTGTAAAGTACAAATATTTTTTATACCAAGTTTTTCTATATCCTGTATTCGGAAGTCCTGTTCGAGTTTTGTGAATTCATAATTAACTCAAGGAAATTTTACGAAGAACATAAGTTATAATTTGTTAACCTGCAACCACTTAAGGAGTCATTTGCCTGTGAAAAGCCTATTGTATTTTGACCACGCAACCTAAGAAGTACCACCCGCTGTTCCAAGGTAAAAAGAAACCACTAGATTCCGATATTAAAAAGTTCGTGCATCCTTTCCATATTTTCAGAACTGCGTTCATTTTAAATATACAATTTATTCAAATAGAATTATTTCTTGAAAAAAAACCAAACTCATTTTAATTGTTACCAATTCAAATTAAATCGAGAAAACATTAGGAAATATAATATTTGGCTTACTTCGATGTAACAATACACATTATATTTTTAATCTTGGAGAATTCCAAACTAAATAAACTGTGGGAATTGTAATTATATTACATACATTGTAGTGTTTTAGTACACAAATATCTCATGGACATCTACATTTTATCTTTATTCTTTTATTTTCAATAAAAATACCGTCTATCCGGGATTGACTTGAATAAAAATAATAATCTAAAAAATAGACCCACTACCTTTTGAATAATTATTGTTTCCGAAAGAGTAAAAACGTTTACTATGAGATGAGTAGTTCTTGAACTTTTCTTAATTAACATAAATTGAATATCGTTTCAATACAGCTCTTCACATATTCTATGTGATATATTTAAGGGTGCTACCCGTGTCGGTGTATGTTAAGTTTCCCTTATAACCCATCTGGTTAATAAAGTGTCCATTATTCCTCTTGGGTAATAATGACTACTGTATTGCCCTAAGGTAATAATGAGTACTATATTGCCCTAGGACAATAAAAACTTGTTTTAAATTTACATATATGAAATTATCTTTCTTTTAAGATAAATCAAACACAATCATTACCTGCAATTCGCTTGCTTATAGGGAGCCTTGGAAGCGCGACATAAATTTTATAATTTTAAGAATGAAAAATTTTTTGAAATTAAAAAAATGTGATAATTTATAATTTATGTTAGTAAATGTTAAATAAGTTTCAATAAATAAATTATTACTTAAATGGGTCAATCCATTGAAATTCATAAAAAAGTGGTCGCTGGCATATTTTTAAAAAATTTATAAATCGTGTATATTTTGTTGTTATAGTTTCTAGATTCATTTTCTGAAAATTTTGCGATTCATTATTTTATTTTTTGTGCGAAAATTGTAATTACAGATGCGTGAGTCATTATAGAAAATAGCTATTGCAAAACATATTTAAAACGTAATTTATTCATAATTAACTCATTAAAATCCGACATTATAAGCATAAAATGATTAAATAACAAGTAAATATTCAATTTTACAAATATAAATGTTTATATAATGTAAAATAACAATAATAAAATTAAAATTAAAAAATGCAAAAACTGTCACATTTTATACCATTTTTAAAAGCCTTTTCTGTATTGCAATAGTTATTTTCTCATGACTCTCGCATCTATTTAATTACAATTTCAGAAAATGAAGCTAGAGACTACAACAACAAAATATACACCATTTATACATTTTTTAAAAATATATCAGCGACCACTTTTTTATGAATTTCAATGGATTGACCCAAACATGTTTTTATATTAATTATCGTTATCGAAAAATAGTTTTTACTTGTTTTTATCTCGCTAATTCCATTGTCCGAGCGTACTGTATTCAATTTTGCTCTCCCTCTCGCTTCAGTTTTTATTTTTCTTCTCGGTGCAATACTCACAATTTCTAGTACAACGAAAAAAAATTTTAAAATACATTAAAAACGAGAACAAATAATATTTTTATCAAAGTAATTAATTTAGTTTTAATTTAATTTCAAAACAAATTAAATATTGTCTATTTGCTGTGATAGGATACATTTCAAAGAAGATTAACGGATAAGTTACAAATTTTTAAATTTAATTGTCGGTTGAATATATTCTTTAAAGAAAATAAGAACACTGAGAATACGATTTATTGGATTCGAACATATTTTATTTAAGTTAAACTTAAAATATTTTTGTTATGCGGTCAAATATATTTAAGTTTAATTAAAACATATTTTTTGGTTTATTTAAAGAAATAATGTATTTAATTAAAACATAAGCTGTTGTTCATTTAAAGTTATTTATAATCAACTTTTAAGTTTGAATCAAACATAAAATTTTCAAACATATTTTCTGTTTAAATCAAAACGGAAAATAATTTTAAATCAATTATAATAATTCAAAATAAATAATATTTTTGAATCAAAGCAGTAGATATTTTCTATATATTGAGATTAAGCTTACAAACTAATTTCAATTAAACAAAGTCACTTAAAATTATTTTTCTATTTAAATTAAGTATAACGTTTCCTCAGTGAAGATATATGTATTTTTTTAAACAAAAAAAATAGAAAAATAACAATAAAAAAGAAATAATACCTGCAGATGATCTGTAGGAGAGATCATCATTGCTAGAATTTGCTTTCATGAATAGTTGACGAAAGTACGACTGCCTCTCGGAATGTGTCGGTGGCCTGAGCTCATAAACTTCTCCTTGATGCTCGTCAAATAGAGTCGTAATCTTTTTTTTGTAAAAAATAAATATTTATTTTCACTTTATCTAAACTCTCTAAATATTAAAAAAATGTATCCCTAACAAAAAAATCATTTCGTTTGGGTTCAGTTTATCTAAAAGGTATTTTCTAATATTTGATCTTCTAAAACTTTTTTCTAATAAACGTAATTTTTTAATTTTTTAAACAATACTCAATTCTTGTAACGAACATCAATAACTATTAAGGTTAAAAAAATAAAATTTATGAAAATTTTTTAATTCTTTAAAAAGAAGTACTCGATATGTAGTTAAAAATTGTACAAAATAAAAATTACACAAAATCTTTAACAAAATTTTTAAATAATCTAGTTAAAAATCGTAATTAACAAATAAAAATTATAGTTTTTTCCTAAAGATATTTAAAATTTTATAAAAAATGTTTCATAAATATATTATTTTTGGAAATTTTTGTATAAAAATGAAAATTAATACTTCTCTTTTTCTAAAAAAAACTCATAATTTTGTGAACGGAATTTTGATTAAGAAGCAGAAAATACGCAAAAATAGTTTCTATTTTCTAATCCTAATTTTTTAAAACAATTTTTTAATTTTCGTAAAAATTATGGAATTTCATAAATTTCAGGAAAATAAATATTAGAAATTATAACTTTTTAGAAAAACTGTTAATAGAAAATAGATTTGATTAGAAATCGTTTTTTTAGACAAAAAGGATTAGAAAATATTTTTGACAAGAAGTATACCACCAACGTTAATAATTACTTTCAAAAAAATGAATACAAAGTGAAAGTAAAATGAAAGTATCTTGAGAGAGAAGTGAAAGTTAAGTGAGTATAAAGTAAAAATGAAGTGGAAAGTAAGAGTAAAGTAAAAATGGAGTGAGCGTAAAATAAGAGTAAAGTATAGTATACTTAAATTGACTTTAATTAAGATTGAAGTGAAAGTGACTTAAATATGAAGTGAGCTTAAAATAAGTGTAAAGTGAACGTAAAATAAGAATGAAGTGAAAGTTAAGTGAAAATGAAGTGAGCTTAAAATATGAGTGAAGTTAAAGTGAAGTGAGCATAAAGTAAAAGTGAAGTGAACGTAAAATAAGAGTGAAGTGAAAGTGACTTAAATATGAAGTGAGCGTAAAATAAGAATAAAGTGAATGTAAAATAAGAATGAAGTGAAAGTGAAGTGAAAGTGAAGTGAAAGTGAAGTGAAAGTGAAGTAAAAGTTAAGTGAAAGTGAAAGGGAAAGTGAAAGTGAAAGTGAAGTGAAAGTGAAGTGAAAGCGAATTGAAAATGAAGTGAGTGTAAAATATAAGTTTAAAGTGGGAGTGAATTATGAGCGAAGTAAAAGTGAATTAAGAATAAAGCGATCGTAAAAGAAGATTGAAGTGTAAGTAAAATTACAAAATCGCACCCTAGGATAAAAAATGAAACACACCTCAGAGGGGAGATTGGAGTGTGAGCTAGAAGCCGTTGTGACAATTAACATATGCACAGAACGATCTAATCCACGCATAAGAGAAGTGAAAACAACTCTTGCTGCTTCGTCCACTAAATCCCACCAAGACATTATATCGGGAACATACAATAAAGAGGGTAATGTGTGACGTGCTGTTTTAACTTTCTGTAAAAAGCAAGAAAAGCATGTAAACTCTTAAGTTCAAAGTAAAATATTTTACAGATCTTACACCTCTACATATAAGAAAGATTAACTTGAAACAAAGAAATCTTTTTAAAATCATTTTCATATTAAAGATAAAATTTATTTGAATCAAAAATTTTTTTTGGTTTTAACAAAAAAATAATTTTTAAATATTTTGAACTAACCCTAGACAGTGTAACTGACAAGAAAATTCTAAATGCGACAGTTTTTTCAAATTTTGAATTTTCTTTTTGGTTTTTGTAACTTTTCGACCAAATTTTTTTTATCTTATAAAAACAAAAGCAGCTGACTTCTTTTTTGTAAAAAGAACAAATAAAATGACTTATGCTCAAGTTATTTTTCATTAAATATGAACATTTTATGGCTTTTTTAAACTTTGAGGTACATTTTTTATAATTTTTAGATACTTTTCCCCCACTTGTCAGCTATGTTGTACTGTCAAGAGTTAAAGAAATTTTTTCTTTAATTGATATCTTTTATCTAAAAAAATTTTTTTTTAAACAAAGAAGAAGAATTTTGAAAGAAATTATTTTTTCAATGTTTTTATTTTGAATCAAATAAATATTTCTTTTAATTAAAAAAAAAATCTTTCTGTGCAGCTTCCTATCAACTTTCTTTTAATTTCTATAGTTACTTTAATGGTTTTTTTTATTTACAAGAATTGTAATTAGAAATTATCAGGCTTCTTATGTAGAATCTGAAATCATGGAGGAAATATATAGAGCTTTTTAAGTTTTCATGAAAGAGAACTCCAAGTTACGGGAACTTTAAACATTTAAAATTTAATATTTCTACCCCCTGTAATAGGAGGGGTAGATTATCCCAGCGTTTTTATGAGTATTTAAGAAAAATATGTTAATAAAAAAATTGGAAAATAGTTATAAAAAATCGATTTTTAATTTTGTTTAAAAATAAACCCTCATAGGGAAAATCCCATTTGAATTTGTCATTTTTGTAAAACGATGAAGTTAGTTATTTTTTTTTTAATGTAAGTGTTCACTTGAATTATTGCTTCCTCAACCGCACGTCCAGTTTCCTCGAAGAGTGTCGTTACGTCCAATATGTGGCACGGCAAGTGTTCCAGTGTGTGTAGAAGAGCTGGCCCCAAATGTCGAGTGTGACTGCTGTCCTCGCCACATAATAGAATTCTTGAACAACTTGAGGACCTCGAAGTTGCTTTTCCTGTTCTAATGTACAAAAGAATAAATTAAATATACAAATGTCAGCAATAAAACCTATACTGCAAGGAAAAAAGAAAAAAATTCACAATTTTAAGTATGTAAATTGCTACTTTTCATAATAAATATTTTTGAAAAGTACGATTTAGAAGAAAATATGTTTTTGTGTAATTTCAAATCATAATTTTTTAAAATATAAAAAAATTATACTAAAATTATGATTGGAAATTAGTTATAAGAATATAAATATAATATATAGAAAAGAATTTAATTGTTTTAGCATTTTCAAGTTTCAAGTTTTTTTTAAAAAAAAAGCTTCAAAAGTAGTAAAAATTTATTTTATCATTCGGCAAATTTTTGTTTGATACAAGAAAATGTTCAACAAAATTACATATTGATTTTAAAAACTGCAAATTTTTAATAAAAAGTAAAAATTCTAAAAATGTCAAAATATTTTTCGAACAAATTTTGTTTTATGATCTTTGAATTCTTCTGAAAAAATTATTATTAAAAATTTTATTAAAGATTTTAATCATTTTCTTGATATAATTAAAAACGTACAGTCGAACTTTCTCCTTAAAAAAGTATGTTTAAAAAAATTATGGAATAGACTATTATATACATAATTTCTTTTACAAAAAACCAAAAAATGTACTATAATTTAAACTCATAATTAATTTTTAAAAATATTAAGAAATAATTACATTTACTTAAAAATTTGAATTGTTCAGAAAAATATTTAAATTTAAAAAAAAAAATATTCTAACTTTATGTTTTTGAAGAAGGAAATTTTTTTCCACTAGTTTTTTTTCTTTCTCTCTAGTTATATGAAAACTTATTCTAAGAAACCCCTCTATAACCACCGACTTATCTTATCGCTTAAAGTTAAAGTTTCATATTACATATTGTCAGAGGTCAGCATTCCTGTTGGGCAAAGAATTTCAAGTCTCGACATTATAACAGAAAAAGAATCTTGCAGTAACGGTTGAATTTTACCAGACAGCAATTTTACTGGTGCAACTGTAATACGATGCGACGCCGGAACAATATTTTGTTGGGCTTTCAAAAAATCTTGCTTTTCCACCTTTAAAAAAAATACAATTTAAATGTTTCGTAAAATTACATTCAATTTTATAAGTACACTACAACTCCGATTTAGCAGACTGTTTGGGGGAGCCGTCCGTTAAAGCGAACAATACCTTAGCAAAACCTTTAACGCGGCAGGATAAAGAAAATCGTAAATCACAACCCAAAAAGTTCGATAAACCGATGTCCGCTAAACTGGAGTTATAGTTTTTTTTTAAATATGTGGTAATTCGCTTGAAATATTTTCAAAGTTTCAAATAAATCTAAATAATTCTTGAAAATTTTTATTTGCTATATACGGAATTCGCCATTTTGAATTTTAAAAATGTGAAGCCAAATTTGAAACCAGCGACTCCAAAACTCTGCGATTAATAATGAGTTTCAAACGAATCCCGCCATTTCGGAATTTTTAAAATCGGATGAAAATTTTGAAAATTAGGGACCAAAAATACAAGTAACAAGTTTCAAGCATAACCAAAAAGTTATAAAATTTTGACCTCATTGCATCCGCGCCATATTGACTTTTAAATCTGATTATAGACACATCATCAGTGACTGTAATTGAAATTCATAATTACCTTTAGTGACCTTTCATTAATATGGTATTTTGATTTTGATGTATAAATTTGTGGATAATTTCTCCTGACGCAACACATAACAGCCTCAGCACATAGAGCCTGCAGATCACTTCCGCAATAGCCAATTGTTTTGGAGGCCAAATAAGCGAAAAATTTTTGTGGTGGTTTCTGCTTCCAATTTTTCACGTGAATCTGTAAAATATTTCTTTAAAAAATTCTAATTTTCCTCCTATTGTCTTGTTGGAAATTAACTACAACATACTGTCGCCCATGTAGAAAATTAAATTGTCGACTTCTCAGCAAAGAAGAAAACTATTTCGTTCACTTGTCGGCAAAGTGAAAAAATACATTCTCTACTTATCGGTAAAGTTGAAAATGTATTGTCGACTTGTCGAAAAAGTAGGAAACTATATTGTCTATTTATCGGCATATTGGAAAAAGTAAATTGTCTACTTGTCGGTAAAGTAGAATACTGTAATTGATATTTAACTAGAAATCTACCTTGTAGACTGCTTGCAAAGTAGAAAAACTACACATCAACACTATTGATTGAGCAGAAATCTACATTACATTTTGTTAATTTATGGAATTTTCTTCGCTACTTTCTATCGATAAAGAAAATATAGACAACTATTTAAAATAAAATTAGACCTCATTAAAAATAAATTACATTATCTAAGGTCGATAAAGTAGACTTTACACTAAATTTCTTTTAGAAATAAAATTTTACCGCCAATATATCCTTCCTTGCGTTGTAACATGGAAGTGAAAAATACAATTCTCGATCAAATCTGCCGGGTCTTCGCAGGGCAGGATCAATTGCGTCCAATCGATTTGTTGCGCCAATTACAATAATTTCCGAATTACTGTCTAAACCGTCCATTAAGGCCAATAAAGTCGAGACAATACTGGCGTGAACAAAATCTTGACGACTTGATCTTATCGGTGCCAAACCGTCCACTTCGTCGAAAAATATTATACACGGTTTCGACTGCTGTGCCTGTAAAAAAGATAAATGTTGTTTATTATTGACAAAAAAGGAAACTACCTTATCGACTGTGGATTCATTTGTCATCTATATATCCTATGGTTTCGCAGTAGGATTTTTTTACTGTTTAAATATATTTGCAGCATACAATTTTTTACACAAAATATATATGTCAATTTTGTTTGAAAAATATCTTTTTTAAATTGTTTTAAACAATACTAATAAACAAATATGTAGTTAACTTTGGTTCTTCCACTAAAAATTTTTGGTGGAGATGAACAAATGTTCAGTACATATTTGTTAATTAAAATTGTTTCTAACATTTTTAAAAAGTAATTTGAAAAAAAATAAAAATAGCAAAAACAAAATATCTGCTTTAAATGATCCTAAATAAAAATGTAATGGAAAAAATATTTTCTCAATGAAAGAAACAAAAGTTAACGATTTGTTAATCAATATTGTTTAAAACAATTTAAATAAGTTATTTTTCAATCATAATCGAAATATATTCTTTAATTAAACATAATTAAAAAGGAAAAAATATTAGTGGAGAGGAATCAAACTTAACTATTTGATAATTAATGTTGTTTATTACAATTTAAATAAATTGTTAAATAATGAATTCAAAAACTTATTCTTTTTTAACACATTAAATAAATTATGATTTAATCAAAAAGGACATTCAAATGAACCTAAATTAAATAGGAAATGTGCAAAAAATATTTTTAGTGGAAACGAAACAAAGTTAAGTTTTATGTTAACTAATATTTTTTTATAATAATTGAAATATTTTATTTCATGGTTTATTGTCTAAAAGTCATATTTGATTAAGTTGAACTGATTTAGATTGTATGCAGCAGCAGAATAAGAAAATAAACGTCCCTTTTTTTAAAAAAAATGTATTAATTTGTTAACTTTGATTAAAAAAATTATAAACATTTAACAACTCAAAAGTTATAAGTAGTTATTTCTCTTTAGTGTGAAACAAAGTCCTTTTGTTATTGATATTATACTGTATGTAGTCATGTTCCGTAGATTAAATTTTTTTTAAATGTTCGCTATATGTTACACTAACCATTAGAAATATTTTCTGCAATTTTTTTTCGCTTTCGCCAACCCATTTACTAAGGCAATCGGAACCCTTTCTGGATATAAATGACACTTTTCTTTCTGAATTACTGCATTCAACGGCCAATGCTCCAGCAACTAATGTTTTTCCTGTACCTATATAACTATACATTATTACACCACTTTTTTTTAAACGAAAATTTAATTTATGCTGTTTATTAATAATCAAATTTAAAATTCTTATTGTTTTAACTTTCTTTTATACTTTTAAAGTCAATTTGTGACAATTTAAGTTAATTTTATAACTAATAATCTTAGTTTAAAAAAAAATACCATTTTTAAATAAAAATTGTTTTATTCTAGTAAATATTTCTTTGATAGTAGACAAAATATAATTTTTTCCAGTGTAGGAAATAATTCTAAATTTAAATAAGTAAATTACTAATTTGTAAAAATTATGATAAATAGGTAAATAAATATAGTATATAATAAATAAATTAAAAAAATATCCAATTAAAATTTTTTTATATTTACTTTTAAAATAAACTTATAATTTTTCTAATAATGAAACAAATTATTAAATATGAAAAACTTAAGTAAATGATTCAGTAAATGGATAAATAAAAAATAAGAAATGACTAAATAATAATAGTAGGAATAATAATAATAATAAATAATCATATTAAATATAATAAATAATAACAATAATAATAGTATATAAGTCTTGGTTAATACATTCTTTACTAAAAAATAATAATTAAATGTGCGAAATGAGAAAATAATTAAAATTGTTGAGAAAATAGTGAAAGTGTTAATTTTACTAACCAGGTGGACCGTAGAATAATAAGCCACGTGGAGGTCGTAGATTAAATTTAGCGTAAACTTCACCATACATTAGAGGAAAAAGAACCATTTCTTTGACAATTCGAATATGTTTATCAAGTCCTCCAATACACGAGAAATCCTTATTTAAAGTCATCGTTAAAATAGAATTTAACTTCCCTCTCTAGTAAATTTGGAGTCGTCAAAAATTTTAAGGTTGTGAACATTGGTTAAAAATCATTTCATATTACTATGAAATGAATTCAGAATTTGCCTTGATAAAAACTAAAATTTATTTTCAAAACTTCAAATTTTCACTTTAGGAAATAATAATATAAAGAAATAAAAATTATGAAAATTAAAAGTAATAGATGTTGTGCACAAAAAAATTTCCCCTTGATGACATTTCTCCAACTAGAAAGCTTTGGCCTGAACAAAGACGAGAATTAGAAAACAAATGAATTATATGTATTTTTAAAAAATATTATATTTATTTATCATTATAAATAGTAATTTGATATAATTTAATAAAAATACAATAGAAATAAATATTAATTAATAATTACGAATTAGTAATTTATTAATTAATTCCATATAAGCAAGTGGAGTGTACCAGTTGTAGAGCAAAAAGTGTTTTTTCAAGATATTTTTCGAACAAAGCATTTTTTATGGAAATATTATCTAGTGGCCACAATTCGCGTGCCAAAACGCGCGGCTAACTTCGTACGTACTCTTTAAAATAAAATTATCAATTTAAAAAAATAAAAATTTATAATTAAAATTTATTTTTCATAAAAATAAAACATGAATTGAAACTTAGGTTGTTACTATTATAACCACAATAATCATATGTTCAGAGATAGAAGATTTATGGAGAAGCAGACATTTTTACTAAAACAATTGTAAAGAATTAAATTTTTAGAATTCATAATGAATTTTATTAGAAACTCGATTAGAAATTTAAAAAAAACTTAGATTTTTGAATAATGTTAATAATTCAAAGTCTTGAAATAAGTTGAATTTATGAATACATAATTATTTAATTATTTAATTATTAATTATTAAAAATAATTAATTTATAAAAAAAATTTAGTTAAATAGGGTTAGTTGGGGTAAATCGGAACAGTAGTTATTTTAGATAAATAAAAAATTTTAAGAATAAATACGGCCTTAAACCTTGTAGAGAGAGAATGAGAGAGAATGAGAGAGATTGAGAGAGAATGAGAGAGAATAAGAAAAAATGAGAATATAAGAGAGAATGAGAGAACTTTAAGGATCAGAACTGAAAAGTACTTAAATAGTCATTGAAAACCTCCTTAATCAAGCAGTCGCTACCTGAAATTGTCAAAGAATCTAGAATACGAAGCAATTGGTAAAAATCGATTTCCTTAAGGGCAACTCCAAGTCCAAGTTGTGAAATGTAAGCAAACCAAAACGTAAACAAACCGAGCACTAAAATCACATTTTCCAAACTTCCTTTTCTCCCACAACACTTTTTTATAAACATGATTAATAAGAGTGTCAAAGTTTCCAATGAAATAATTTTTGACTAGGAGCAATAAAAAGCAATTAGTAAAATAACAAATTAAAATGACCTGTAAAATAGCATTTTGACGCGCCGCGAAAAATATACTGTTTGAAGATATCAACTGCACTGACGTTGAAGAAGTCTCTTATCAGCGATAGGCAGGGTTGCCAGATTGGGCTACAAACCGCGATTTGGGCTATCTCTTGAATATACTTATTTTATTGGTTTATACACCTGTCTTCAGCCTTACATACTTGGCTATACAAGTGTTTCTTACAATTTCTTGCTTTTACAAATTTTCTTATATACAATTCCTAATATTAAGTTTGCGCCTACAGAACGTCTTTTCGAAATTAGGAGTACTCGCATTTGCCTGGACTACCCGTCTAATGGGTTTCCTCACCAGAGAAGAGGGAAACTGTAGAAAACCTTCTCCTGAGTACAACCGGTTTATCGACAGTCGAGTTCTAATGGTGTGTACCGAACAATAATCGACAGTGCACATCATTATATTTTAATTAGTTGTTTTACTAATCACTTTTTATTGCAAATAGTCAAATGTGATTTTATTGGAAACTTTGACACATTAATTTATCATTTTTATAAAAAAAGCGTTCCAATGTTAATTTTTGTGGTAGAAAAAGCTGTTTCTAAAATGTGATTTTAGTGCTTGGTTTGTTTACATTTCACAACTTGGACATACACTTAACAGGATTCGGTTGCCATTTGTTACTTAAGGTTTTTTGAGGTTGCTAATGACGAATGGGAACTTACATTCAAAAATTACAAAATGTCGGATTGAGTCCACCATTTTTAAATTTTTAAATCTAAGTTCCAATTCGTCATTAGCAAATTAAAAAAACCTCAAGAAACAAGTTGCAACCGAATCCGGTTAGGGAAATCGATTTTTACCAAGTGCTACCAAAAGAAATGAGCTATGCTGATATATTAGGAAAGCTCAAAAGAGTCTAAACCTGATGTTAGCCATACAAGGGTGGTAGGAGCAAGACCTACAAACAAAGGTGACCTTCTTATAAAAATTAAAGGATCACAAGTTGAGGAAAAATTTACCGAGGAGGTTACAAGGATTGTGGGTAACCTTTGTATGGTGCAGGTGTCGGAGCGAAGGATCGCACAGATGCGTGACCTGGACTGCCTTGACGACATCGACAAAGTCCAGAAAGCACTAGTGCAGATTTGGGAGCACCAACAGCTGGTAGAAAAGTGATAGTCCTAGGGCCTAACAATCGTAGCTTAAAGCTTGCTGTTGCAGTCACGAACTTATAAGAAGCTGAAAAGCTGGGACGCATAAAGGTCGGCTTTTTGTCGAACCCTATTAGGAAGAGATGTATGGTCATTAGATGCAATAGGGATACGCCCATATAGGAAGAGGTTGTAAGGCGGAAGACCGATCGGCTGTATGCTTTATGCGATGAGTTACTTACTTACTATACTTTAGGTGCGATGAGGTCGGTCATAGGTCTGTGTCTTGCAAAAGAAGCCCAACCTGCTTCTTGAAAAGGTCAAAAAAAGAGTCTTGCTAGAACAAGAAATACATAGTTCAGAACAAGAGCAGCACGGACCTTCACACCACGAAGTTTAATTCATTAATGCCCAAATGACCAAAATTTTTACTTAGACTTCAATACACGATTTAAAGTACACTACCGTCCAAAATTGTCAGTCTACCCATTTTTACAGGAAAGGAAAAAATTTTTAACATGAAATTCATAAAAACTAAAAAAAAATTTTGGTTTACATTTGCAAAGACGATAAAATGTTGAAAAAAATAAGATCTTATAGAAGTCATTTGGCCAAAATTTGTAGAAGGTATTCTTAAAAATCGTCATTTTTAATGTTTTACAAAAGTTTGAATAACTTAACATATCCAAAACATCAATAATGTCTGTCAGCTGATAAACATCCAACTCTAGAACAACAGTGCTATCGAGAATTACAGTTTTATCTAGTAGCAGATAAGCATCCAACCCCAATACCCCAAGACATCGACGATAGAAGCTGCGCTCAGGAGAGGATAAGCATATATTTCTTCTAGCACATAAAATACATCGATAATGTTTGACAGTGGAGAACCATTGTCAGGAATAATAACATTTTTTTTAGTCGGAAGTGGAAAATCTTCTGATTCAGATACCTGGGTAATGAATCACAGATTATGTGGGGATAACTGCTCTTGTTCTGGTCGATGCACTAAAAACCACTCCCGTTATATTTTGGACTTTTCTTCAATCCACGGAATTACCTGATTACTAATTTATGAAATTAATGACTAAAAACTTACTAAATTTGCTATTTAGTGGTTATTGACTCTTAAATAAAAATATTCGATGATTTTTTTAACATAAGGTATTATTAAATTTGATAAAGATGCATATTAGTAGTTGAAGCTTAAAGATCAGTGCTAAGTAAGACTGCTAGCTTCAGCCGGCTGATGGCCGCCTGATTTTGGTCATTTGGGCGTTAATGAGTTTTAACCCATTAATTAATGGGTTAAAACCTTAAAACCCATTAACGCCCAAATGACCAAAGTTTTTACTTAGACTTCAATACACGATTTGAAGTATTAATAGAGAACAAATTTCAGCATCAATAAAATACAGGGGGTTTTAGGGGTCGCTCTTTTAGATTTTGGGGTCAAAATAGCGATTCGATTAACACAAAAATTTTGAAAAAAATCCAAAAATAAGTACATTGTTTTAAAATATTTTTTTCTAATCTAAAATTTTTTTAACCCTTTCTTAAATATGCTATCGGTGGGCAAAATAGTTGTACTTTCAAAATATAAAATAGAGAAATTCTGATTTCAAGATGGCGGAATCAAAATTTTGAAAAAGTAAATGCATTATAGTAAAAAAATCAATATTTATACCAATATTAAAAAAGTTTTCAAATTCGATTCAAAATGTATAATTGGGGGTCTTCGTGATTGCTGATGACGAATTCGATGTCAGTTTTTTAAAATTCAATATGGCGGACATTTAAAAAAAATTTGAATTCGCTTGAAACTTGTCACTCGGGGGTTTTCGGGGTCGCGGATGACAATTCCGATGTCATTTTTTCAAAATTCAAAATGACGGATCCAATATGGCAGACATTTTTTTAAAATTTGGATTCGCGTGAAACTTGTCACTCGGAGGTTTTCGGGGTCGCTGATGACGATTCTGATGTCAGTTTTGAAAAATTCAAAATGACGGATCCAATATAGCATATCGTGAAGGTCCACTTCACCCATGAACTTATTGGAAAGGTGAAATACATTAGAAATTTCAGTTGAATTTCAATTTTTTTATTTTTATGATAAAAACAACACAAGATTCCAATGCAATTTTTTCCCATTTTTACCTTTAATATAGTATTCTCTCTACAATGCAATTATTAATTTAACAATTAACCTTCTGATGTTTTTGCGATCGTTAGTATATGCATACACTTATATCAAGCTGCTTTGTTCTTTAATTGTTTTCCATATTTCCATATGAAATTCAATTGATAGTGATGCACTATCAGAATCGCTGTTCTGAGAATGTCGTCTCTTTTTCTAAAATTTTACTATTATTAGTGTGGAATCATTAGTTTATATCATAATTTGACGAAAACTTTTTAATTTTTTGACGCGTTATTATGTGTTTCATGTTCTAATAAAACTTAGCCTGATGAGGGTGGCAAACCCTGGCCAGCGAAACGTCGCTTTAACGACACACTTTTGAATTTTTATTCAAATCTCACCTTCCCAATCACTACTATGGGAGCGTTTAAAAAGGATGTCACGCAGTTTTGTGAGATTTTAGACCACCCCTACTACGCTTTGTCACGCAATATTAAACCCTTGCCCCCCAAAAAGACGTCACGTTTCAAGACCCCCACCCTTTTTTGTTATTTTAATGTTTAGTATTAAAGATCATGAACAAATTTAATTTCTTGTACGATTTAATCGTACAAATAATTAAAAGGTTTTTATTTTTACGTTTGCAGTCTCTTGCTTGTAATTTGTAATATTTTGTTATAATGAATTATTACACTATTCTAGTATCGATTGAAAGAGATATTGAAAAGAGAGATATTTTAGCGCGGCCTAAATTTGAATCTTGGTTTTAGTATTAATTTTTTTGAAAGGAAGAAAATGTGATGTCACGCTTCGGATGACCCCCTCTGCCTATGTCACATCATGTCACGTTTAGCGAAGACGCCCCCATCCTAGAGCGTGACATCATTTATAAACGCTCCCTATAATGCATTTACTTTTTCAAAATTTTTATTACGTCATCTTGAAATCTGAATTTCTCTATTTTATATTTTGAAAGTAAAACTATTTTGCCCACCGATAGCATAGACTTTTCGACGGGCCTCCACCCTTGTCGTCATCGTTAAAGTGGGGAAACGTGATGATTTTTTTAGAGTAGGAGTAAGGAATAAGGGGAACTCGGGGCCCATTGGTCTACACATTTTTGCTGACCTTTTAGGTTCCTAGGAAGTTCCGTGAGAACAGAATTTGCCTGATAAAGTGATACTTTTCGAGACATAATTTAAAATAACTGAGAATTAAATAACAACCATATTATTTTAATTATTATATTATATATATTATTAATCTCCGTATTCTTTCATTCATTCTGTCCGCAAGAATTCCGTCTGCCCTCCTGCTGTGCTTTTGATGACAGAGAAGAGTTGGAGAGAGAAGTTTGTCAGAGTATATAAGAGAGAAAACATGATACAGAGAAGGAGTGGGAAGTATCGTCTTTTCATTCAGTTTAGAGTAGAAGCGAGAGAGAGACGAACAGTTAAGAAAGTAACGCCTACTTTTTTTGGTTTGAGCATCATGGTTTTCTGTATTCTCAGTGATAGATATTAGAATAAATAAATGAAATGAATTCAATATAATTTTTTTTTAATTGAGATATGAAATATTATCAATCTATCCAAGTCAGGTTCGAATAAAAAACAATCTGTTTACGTTTCAACGACACAGTCGTCCTCTTCAGAAACGAAAAAAATGTCACAAAATTTGTTCAATCAAATGAACGTGTACATTGCTGGACGAAGACAAGATTGATAATATTTCATCTCTCAATTAAACAATTTTAACCAAGTGATAAATTCAACATCATTATAAATTTTTTTTTATTTCATAACCATATTTTTAAAGGAATATAATTTGATAATAACTGCAAAAATAGTAAATTATATATTTCTTGATTACAATTCTAAACAAGTTTTTTTAAATGTAAAAATATGTGTGCAAATTTAGAATATTCTATCCTTTCAATGAGAATTAATATGAAGGAATGATTTGATTTTAATTTCGAGTTTACGCAAAATTGAAGTATCTGCAAAACTCTAATTTATACATTTTTTCCTTTTTCTTACCTTATTTTTGATAAATAATTTACATTTTATTCCCAAAAGAGTGCATTTTTGAGTTTCATTTCCAAATTAAAAAATATATAATTTCCAATATTTTTTATTTATTTATTTAATATTTTAAGTCGAGTGTATTTTTTATTTATTTTTTAAAATTACTATATTTTGAAATTACATTTTAAACTTTAACATAAATTGATTCCATGTAACTTCATTGTGTATAGATTTTTAGGTCTTAAAACAATAAACAATATTATTATATTTTCATGCTTATTTACTTATAATTGATTTTTATTTCTCGTGAAAAAGCTATGTAGTCCTTTAAATAATAATATTTTCTAAAATGTATTAAACAATTTGTGTATCTGTTTATAGATCTTGCTTTCGTGTGAACATGATACCTTCCATAGATTTTTTTGAATTCGGATGAAATTTTGAGGGCTTATTTATCACATTAATCTTTCAAAATGGACAAAAGGAATATAGAATATATCCCACACAAAAAATTTTACAGTTGTTTTTTTCAAAAACTTGTTCAAGTAAAAAAATTTTTTTTAGCAAAATCTAAATTCATATATAATAAAATTGAAATTTTTATGTCAAGACGAATCGATAAGTATATACAAAGTATAAATATTTTTAAATAAGCTTAGGACCATTAAAAAGCGTTTATTTGTTAACCCTCACGGGCTCGAGCCGGGTCCCTCGGACCCGGAGAAAAGTTTTTTTTTCTACTTCCGGTTAAGAAAATATTATTAGAAAATCAACTTCACATTAGACTTAAGGGCGTAAAAACACACATTTTTCACTTTTGTATAGAATTTTTAATTCATAAAATACTCTGGAAAATTCCCTTTTAAGTCGAACTTACGTGAAGACTCAAGCCGGGTCCGAGGGACCCGGGTTATAATTGCGTATAAAAAGTTAGTAATTTTTCTGCAATATTGCATTATTTTGTAATGTTTCAACATCACCTACTGTAATAAGTGTAAACATATCCCAAATAATTCCGGAAGTGACGTGGTGCGAAAAATATAGTGCGTGTTGTACGTTTTTTGGAAAATTCCATTGCTAAAAGTTAAAGAACAGAAAATCGATCAGATTTTCTTTAAAATCGGTACTCGGGGGTTTTTAGGGTCGCTGATTACAAATTTGATGTCAGAATTAAAAAATTCAATATGGCGGTCTTTAAAAATTTTTTTTTGGTTTTACGTTTAAATAAAGATAATTATTATTAAGTAATTTAGCTAAAGATTTTTTTCAGATGTTTTATATTTCTACCATTATTTTATATTACTATTTTTTAAACTATTATATATATTCATACATACATACACATATATATATATATATATATATATATATATATATATATATATATATATATATATATATATATATATTCAGGACTGAAGGAACATCGATTTAAAAATATCGCAATTTAATTTTTTCTTTGGCGCGAAATTCAATTTGAATTTGAAATTGTTTAATATTATGTTTGGTAATATAATATAGAATATATATATATATATATATATATAATAATATTTTATAATTCGAAATAAATAAGTAAATGTAATATAATTAACCAACAAATTGTTTAGAAATATAAGAAAATTCAATAAAGTAAAATCGATAAATATACAATAAAATAACACAAATAAATTGGTAAAAATAAGATTTATATTCAAATAAGAAAATCGAAATTTGTTATAGACGTTGTTCTCATGTCATTTTTTTAAAAAACAAATATCTAATTTTTAGACCAGCAAGAGAAAAAAACACATTTATTACACCAAAAAAAACTAACTTATTTTATTCTGGTCAACACCAATTTACAACTTCTTAAACCTTCCGATTTACATTCATTATTTTTGTCCGTTTAACAGGCACCTCAGAACGACTACGAAACACACTGTACATTTTCATACATCATCCCCCTTGCTTCAGGCGAATCTTTGACAGAAGCATATTTTTCCATAGATATACTTTTTATATATAGATACATAATCGATCAAAAAAAAAAACAACGACATCCTCGCATACACAATGACACAATTCAATTTACAGTGAAAACGGTGAATGATTCGAATAACATATAACCAAAATTATACACAAAGAATAATTACAATTAAATATGGTTATTAACATAAAATACATTTTTCTCACCCTCTCTTCTATAAACAACGCCATGTACATAAATATAGATATAATCGGACATCAAAATTTCATACAGTTGCAAAAAAACCGATACCAATCATTTTACTGATCATTTCTCTGTATATACTTTCTCAAATTCGACTGATTGTAAACACTAATACTCCGATCACCATCAATCCCAACCAACTCATATGAATTATTACCAGGTTTTTTTGCAATTTTATACGGTCCATAGAATAAATGAAAAAACTTTCTCGTGACCTTTTTTAACGCATCTGATAATTTAGGGACACGAAGTAAGACAAGATCGCCCTCGTTCAATTCTACTCTCGACGGGTTCTTTTGAGTCCTGGCTCGACTCTCAAAATTCTTTTTTAAATTATCACCTGTATCCCCGCTCCACGCAAGCCATCTCCCCACTTCGACGACGTAAATTGCGTGCCGTGGTCTGACAATATTCTGCGAGGTTTACCCATCTCAGGGACGTACAAATTCAAAACCTTCCTCAAAATCGTTTTTGTGTTTTCCTTTTTTATAGGGTATAATTTTATATATTTCGAAAACGCGTCGTACATCACGAATATATACTCCATTCCTGCCACGGAACGTGGGAGAGGTCCATAGAAATCTACGCAGACCAAATCTCCCGGACCCGACGAATAAACACGATTATATGCGCACTCCATCTGAATATTACTGGGTTTAACCCTTTGGCAAAGGTCACACGATAGAACGAAATTTTTTACGTCTCGAGACATATTTTCCAGAAATAAAATCGCTTTATATATGACAATGTCTTATATATTCCGGGGTGACCGAGTTTTGAGTGAATGCAATCAATCAATGGATTCGTCAGATTTACGGGAATAATAATTTGCCATTGATCAACCAAACTATCTCGTCGAAATAATATATCTCCTTCAACAACATAAAATTCACTACTCGAATTTTCATTCATTTTTTTATATTGCTCCTGAATAAAAGAATCATTTTTTTGTAATTCCGCCAAATTTTTTAAAGATTCACGCAAATCTTGAGACAATTCAATTTCACTAATTTCATACGAACATATATCTGATTTACTAGGAACTTCAAGGACATCAATTGATAAATTACTGGGCATAGCCGTTTCAAATTTACTATCGGGATTTCTGCTGAGAAAGTCAGCGACAATATTGTCTTTACCCTGCACGTGTGATATTTTAAAATCGTATTGTTGCAGCGCTAAATTCCATCGAATCATTCTCGGATTTAAATGCGGAGTGGTATATAAAAAAGTCAACGCTTTGTGGTCGGTGACTACTTCAAATGGGGTTCCATGTAAATAGTTACGTAGCTTGGAAATAGAATATACTATCGCGAGGAGCTCTTTCTCGGTCGTAGTTTAATTCATTTCCGCCGCGTTTAAACATCTACTAACCATTGCAATCACACGATGATTCCCGTCCTGATCTATTTGATATAACGCGTTACTAATACCTGCATCCGATGCATCAGTCTGCAACCGATAGGGTACATTCGGGATAAAATGATTTAACTGCACACAATTAACAAATTCATTCGTCTAAAATGATAAAGCTTTGACTCGAACAAAAATGCCGTATACTTTCGTGATTCTTCGTGGAGGGGGATCTGCCAGTAGCCGGACGCCAAATCGGTAAGCGACATATACGTAACCCCGTAGAATTTCTGCATAAGTTCTGAAATTAGGGGGGGGGCCTCATGATCTGCCTCTATAATCTCATTAATAAACCGCGCATCTAGGCACACACGCACAAAACCATCACTTTTAACTACAATGCGGAAAGGATAATAAGCATCCTCCATTTTCTGTAAAGCAATTCGCGTCCTATCCCTAAACGTCATTGGTACCGGATACGATTTTTTTACTACCGTTTTGTGTGGGTTTATTTTTAAACGATATGCGTGAGTATCTGCAATGGAAAGTTTGTCCGAAAATAATTTCTCAAACTGAGACAATTTTCGAATAACCATTTCGCGTTCTTAAATTTTTAAATCTCTTAATATATAGTTGATTTTTTCTTCCGTTATTGCCTTTTTTGAATCCTTATTTTTTAATTCGATTATCGGAAGAGTTTTAAATGAAACAATGTTACATTAGTTGTGCAACGTTTCGGTGTCTTGGTTTGACACCATCATCAGGCCACTTGTCATTTTACAAATTTATTTTAAAAAATTATTTAAATAAATAATTTGTTATATTTGTCACATTTGTAACATGTCACGAAAAAACATAAAATACGTCAAAAAATTAAAAGTTTTAATTTTTTGACGTATTTTATGTTTTTTCGTGACATGTTACAAATGTGACAAATATAACAAATTATTTATTTAAATAATTTTTTAAAATAAATTTGTAAAATGACAAGTGGCCTGATGATGGTGTCAAACCAAGACACCGAAACGTTGCACAACTAATGTAACATTGTTTCATTTAAAACTCTTCCGATAATCGAATTAAAAAATAAGGATTCAAAATTTAAATCTCTTATTTCCGAAGCTATTTTATTTAATTCGTCCATAAATGACACGTCGTTTTCTTTCTCTGCCTCGTCAAAATTCATTGTTTTAATCTCATTCACAAATTGTATATCTTCGTTACTTTGTATATCGCCTTCGAAAATAATATCACAGTACTTAGAGGATGACTCATTGCCCTCGCTCATGAAATAATACTCTTTTATATTTTCAAATTTATTTATTTTCTCAGTTTGCATAAATAATTCGGATTGGAATGCACCTCCGTTAATTGTTTCTTCTTGTTTATTTTCTGCAAGGTCTAGTATCGCGTTATCCCCCTTACAATCCAAACTATTTATCACGCCTTGATTTTTATTATTATCATCGCATCGAATTGTCAAACTCTGTATATATTGAATATTATCAGAATCTGGAGATGATTCCGGTTCAAATTTAGATAAATTACCGAATGATACGACTGAAGCATCAACAGGAACTCCCCGAATACTTAGCATCTTTTTTTCATAATTAACTATTGCTTTGTTTTCAAAAAGCCAGTGGTTGCCTATTATTACAGGGTTCGACAAATGCGGGACAACAAGAAATGACGAATTACACTGAAAATTACCGACTTTAATCTCACATAAAATCTGCTTTTTAACATGAGCTGCCTTCTTCCCTATCGCGGTAAATAAAAGGACATTTGACACCGGTAATTCCATAATCTTATTGTATTTTTTTAAATAACCATAAAAAATTTGACATTGCAGTGATTTGACTTCCTGTATCTATCAGTGATAAAATAGGGACTGCAAATGCGGATATAATTACTCTCGGACACAAAGGACATTTAGATTCAACACTAGTTTTTTTATCTACCTCCTTTGTAACATTATCAACAATCTCTTTAAAATCTTCATACATTAGACGGCGCGACATAGCAGAGGGATAAATCGCGCCCTCTACCAGTTTAAATGGTTTGGACTCGAAGAATATGTCACTTGATTCATTGAGAATGATATGGGAGGTGGGGGTCGACTGACATCCGGAAGGGGAACGCACGTGTTTCGAGAAAACTCATAACAATTTTGACTGTTAGCAGCGATACTGCCGGCCTGTACATGAGAATTACTCACACCAGAACATTTATTTCCATTTCTATGACCCTCAAAATTATCTCTCCTTGCCGATTGTGAAAGGTGTTGATTTCTCCCGTTATTATTATTCTGACTAGACAATTCTCGATTCGCATTTCCTAATTGATTTCTTGGCTTCGTGTTTTGTATACTTATTTTCTCTTGAAAGGTCATATCCAGCTGCGATAACGTTTGTGTGATTTTATTATAATCGTTAAAATCAACCGTCGAAAGAATTTCACGAACGCGAATTGGCATCTGCTGGATGATGGTAAAATGCAGTTCATAGGGTTCAAATTGAGGTACAAAATGTTGAGCATCCTTGATTTGATTTAAAAAATATGTTTAAAGATTATCATTATTATTATCAAAACCGCTAACCAGTTTGATTTCAATTTTACGCGGATTGGGATCGAAAAGAATTCAGAAAGAAATTTTGTTTTAAAGTCATTATAATTTAACAAACCTTTGCGTTGAGATTCAAACCAAGCCCGCGCGCGGCCATCAAAGCAACCATCGAGAGAGTTCAAACGATTACCCTGAAGATTTTTAGCAACAAAATATTTCTCCAAACGTTCAATGAATTAATTGGGATTATCGGGTTCACAGAATTTTGCTATTTTTGTATCGACACTTAACCCTCTTAACCCTTCCACTAAACTTCGTACTAATTGATTTTCCGTTTCCCCCGGGTAATTTGCGATTGTTTTTTGCAATTGTATAATTTGTAAGTTTTGCAATTGTGTTAGTTGACGAAGTCGACCTATTTCGTCCTGTAATTCTTCTATCGTTTCGGACTGATCATGATCCCCGCGCGAAACCGATTTGAGATTCTCCTCGTGCGACATTTTACGTTTCTTATTTTGTTTTCGTCTATCAAATTTCAAACCTTCAAGAAAACTCCCGAACGAGATCGAGTAATTCGCATAAATTAACACAATAACTACAGTAAATAAAGAAACGATAGAAACAACAATTAATAATATAAAGAAGACAGAATTAATTCACAATTTTTTTCTACAGATTCATACTTTTTTTTTAAATCGGGCACTCACTCGGGTTTATATTCAAATAAGAAAATCGAAATGATGACTCGAGTCAAATTAATTTATACACATTTATAAAAATCACATATATCACGTCACACACATACACATACATTTACACATAGTTATAAAATTTAAATACAATAAATACACATGATAATCATAAATGAGTTAGAGAGAATATATATAAAAGAGATGCAAATTATGGATTTAATTTGGTTCATAGAATTATTGTAAATTAAAAAAAATACTCCTCGCTCAGACGAAAGAAGGTAGTGTTGTTGGCTCGGTTGCGATCGTGGATCAGGAGAACTGCGTGAGTCAGGACAGCTAAAACTCCGAGGTCTCTTATTTTCTCCTCTTAAGATTCCCAGATTAGTAATTTATTAACCATAGAGGGATTTCTCGAACTGGAATTTAGTCCTCTTAAATAAAGCGTCCTTCCGATTTTCCGCCTTGGATCGCACGAGAATTTGTTTTCAACCTTCCGCCCATTGATAAATTAAACACCCAGGTATGGCGCGGAAAACTTCCCTTCAATCGCTGAATGGCAAATGAGGCGGAAAATCGTCAGGAACGCGTGTTCGTATGTTTCGAAAATCTCCCTTCTACCCACGCCTATTCCCCGAATCCACAATCGGTTTCCGCGAAGCCTTCCGATTTACATTCATTATTTTTGTCCGTTTAACAGGCACCTCAGAACGACTACGAAACACACTGTACATTTTCTTACAATATATATAATTAATAAATATATATTTAAATATATATATATATAATATTTATTCTATATTATATTACCAAACATAATATTAAACAATTTCAAATTCAAATTGGATTTCGCGCCAAAGAAAAAATTAAATTGCGATACTTTTGAATCGATGTTCCTTCAGTCCTGAAAGAAATGTAAACCTCTCATTAGTTTATTCTCTTAGTGTAAAATTATTTAACTTCAACTATAAAAATTATAAGAAAAATATTTATTGTTAAAAATTTTGATTGTAAATTTATATTAAAATTAGTATACTTGAAAATATAAATATATAGTAAATAATTATTTTTATTTTTTTATTTATACAAAATTGTACTTTACAAAACTTTCTACTGTTTTAATTTATGGCGGAATTTCTAACGTTTATATAAATTAAACTGCAATAAATTTTTCTTTATTCAATTTTCAGCTTACACATAATTTAAGATAAAGAAAATTTTTATTGATCTTCTCATTAATTCTTTAATTACGTAAATATTTATGAAATTTTTTTAACTGTCTCACCCCTGAGTCGTTATCTTTATACTTAACCTAACCCCAACGACAAATAAAACAGTGTTCGGAAGTGGTATATTTTGTTTCATATTAAAAATATTTAAATTATGTCAAGTATGATATAGATGTTTAATTAATATTTTATTATAGTCTTATTGCGAAATAATTTTATAAATAAATTTATGTTCCTTTTTTAGAATCTAAAAAATATGATGGTTAAATGCTATTGCAACAATGAGGAATGCCACTTTCGCCGCGCCGTCTGCAGCGAAAAAACGTGAGTAAAGTTCAACTAAAAGGGATGTTTAATTTATGTATCTAACTTTCAATTAATGAAAACGTTTTTAAAAAAATTTTTTAATCTTATACGTTTTTCTTTAAGACTTGTGAGTGGAACCTAACCTCACCTTAACTTAATGTGATTTTTTCATTATAAATCTAAACCTATTAATGTCAAGGTTTTATAAAATATCAGGCCTTATTTCATCCTAAAACTTATAGTTATTTTTCGTCCATCTAACGTTATAACTTAACAAAATTTTTTTTAAACTTTACAATCAGTTTATAGATTTAAACAATCATTTTTTATGTTTATATATTATTGCTATAATTTTCAGAATCAAATGAACGTTGTTTTGGAGAGAATGTTACATCCCAGATACATTTTTGTTTTGATTGTAAAGGAATTTCTGTGATGTAACTTAGCCGGCTGAAGCTAGCAGTCGTATTCAGCACCGATCTTTAAGCTTCGACTACTAATTTATGAAATTAATGACTAAAAACTTACTAAATTTGCTATTTAGTGGTTATTGACTCTTAAATAACAATAGTCGATGATTTTTTCAACATAAGGTATTATTAAATTTGATAAAGATGCATATTAGTAGTTGAAACTTAAAGATCGGTGCTGAGTACAACTGCTAGCTTCAGCCGGCTATGTAACTTCACTATCTTATGTTAAAAGACTTAAAATTCAATAATTGAGATAGGAGTTATAGCTGAAATTTTATACATCGTCCTACATATTAGAATAATGATTAAAAAACAAATCCAGATGTAGAAATTGACAAAAATAAGAAACAATGCGTTGAGTCAAAAAGTGACTCACGTAAGCTCGCACTCAGTCGCTATGACGTCATTACACAACCCGAGTTCTGCGAATCACTGCATGTAACTCTATCTTCACTTTTTCCATAATTGAGGTAGATATTTAGATCGTTTGTCAAAATTGTATTCTTTCTCCGAACTTCTAAGTATAAACGGAATTATAATGATTAAGTGTTAATTCTATGAAGCTAACACACTTTATCCCCATAATTGTCAACGAATTTCCACACTTTTTAATAATTTTTAGTATATAAGCCAAAGCCTTTCAATAAAAATTGTTAAAAACTCCAGTGCGGTTTTATAGATCAGTAGTCATTGTTGAGCGGCCCTTCAGTTTTTATTCGATTTTATTATTATTTCTTTAATCGGCAATTGCGGTTTAGAATTGTACTCGATTAAGGTGCAAGTCAACTTTGTTTTTCAATTAGAAACAAGTTTCTTTCCCTATGGGGTGCAAGAAAGGCAATTTGACACTTAGAATTTATCATTTCAATATATTAACTGTCGTATTTTGCGTGTCAAGACTCATTAATTGTAGTTTTTTACTCATTCTTTCTTTAATCGGCAATTGTGGATAGAATTGTACTCGGTTTTGTGCAAGTTGCTTTTCTCACACTTAGAAACAAGTTTCTTTCCGTAAAAGGTGCAAGTGACGATAAGTAACACTTAGAAGCAGTACTAACTCTTGAAACAAACGCAAAAACCCTAAAGTTGTGAAAGTTACACAAGTGTAACATAACAAACTTTCTAAGTTTCATTCAATTGAAACAACATCTTGAAAACCAAACTTATACCGACCAGCGCTATAACCTTAAATCTACGACTGATCTGCAACTAAAAGTAATTAACATTTATGTAACTATTTGTAATATAATTATTGAATCATTAAATAAATGTATTAAAAGGGAATATTTATGTGTTTTTAACGCAAAACCCCTAGTTTTGACAAGTACAAACGATCCTACTTAAAAATAAAGGTCAAGCTTTACCAACTTGACCATAATCAGCCTACCATTCCTCCAAAAGTTATTAACCTAACCTTTTAACCTCGCCTTTCGCTCGGGATGTAACAGAGAATGCGAAACAAAGCGTAAGATCTAGAAAAACCAGACCTGTATATAAGACTGCCAAGGAGGTAGGATCAGCCCCCTACAGTTGAAAATTTAGGAAAAATTCCGAATGTTGTAATAAACAAGTTTCTGGGAATGGACGATTATTTGATAGAGGATATCATTCTGGATGATATTCCAATTCCAATGGAGGAATTAGAGCAGGAGGCTTTAATAGTGCCAACTCAGCCGGTTCCAGTCGTCAACAATTCGACTGAGGCTGTAGGCAATTACATCCGTAGCCACACTCGGCCACAGTTGGTTATGAGAACACGACCGGTTAGTCTAATAGATAAACTGTTACCTGTGCTGGAAGAAGTACCGTCAAGAGTTATTGGTGAATCACCAATCATGAGGGACCTATCACTTAGCTTACGTACGCCGTATGTTGAATCTAAAAATTGCTTTCTATTATGATTTAATAAGTATAGAAATTTATTGCTTATTTTATCATCATCTAGAGATTTTTCAGTTTGATAATTCATACTATCATCCACATTCTGCTTTTTCTTTTTTATCTTGATATTTCCATGTTCAGTGTCTGTCAAGTTAATAATTTTTTGTAAAGGTTGAACTGTCGGTTCAAAAGTTTCAGTCAACACATTTTCAGCATCTTATTTTCCTAATTTTAATACACGATGTTTTCGCCTAATTGCCTCACTAGCTTTAGCAATTTGATGAAGATAATCTTTTTCTTTGCTAAACATGTTATTATTACAAAGTTTTATATTGAACTAACAATATTTTAAGGATGATCTTATATTTATAGTGTTACAAAGCTATCAAATCCTTTTCTATATCTTCCATCATTTAAATCAGAATTCTTATCAATTACTACAAAGCCATACTTGTCTGAATTCCAACATGTGGAACATAGTTTTCGAAATTGATTAAATGTCATGTGAGTATTGACGTGGTCATCATAAACATGCCTTACATTTTTTTCATCTTAGCCAAAAAGAACTAGTAAATTAACATTATCACATACTAAATGTTTAGGAATACAAGCATATGTTTGACAAAGATAAAAACTATCAACATCAACATGTCTACTTATACAAAAGAATGACTTTACATTATCTTGCTTTTCACAAGCTATATCATCAAATATAAATATTGAATTTCATTTTGCATCTTTAGGAGTAATGACTTCTTCGTACTCACTGAATGGTAAATACTCTACTCCTTCAACATTACATTCAACTTGTTCCAAGAATTAATACTTGGGTTGATGTAAAGACTTTGAGTACAAGTAAATATTATCAAATATAAGACCATTAGGATTTACAATTAAAGAAAGCAGTACATTCGTTTTTCCACAACTTGATGGTCCACAAAAAATAGCTCGAATACTACCGGAAAATTAACTACCATGAGGCTTTACTTTCTTCTCTTGTTGTTCAACAATCGAGTCCAAATTGACGACTGGAATCTTGTGAAGTTGTTCCTTGAACCGCATTCTGATTTAGACTGCCGCTTAAGGTATAAACACACCGCTTATATATTTCACAAGTAATTCTCATTTTAACTTTCACAGAGTACAGTATGATTATACATCACTGCTATCGAGGAAAAGGTTTAATTAATAAATTTATAAACAAGTTACCGTTTGAACTACATTTACCAGGTTATCAATATTTTGGACCAGACACAAAGTTAGCAAAACGTCTAGCACGTGGTGACCCAGGTGTCAATCCATTAGACGCCGCTTGTAAAGAGCACGATATTGTTTATTTAAAGAATCGAGAAAACGTTGAAGCAAAAAACGTTGCTAATAGAGCTGATAAAGCTTGGAAACGTGTTTAGGCTCCTGACGCAGGATGTAGTGAAAGAGCTGCGGCTTACGCAATAACGAACACTATGAAAGCAAAATCGAAACTAGGTATGGTAATTAAGAAGAGAAGGTCTTCTAAAAAGAAGAGAAGTATCAAGAAACGAATAAATATTGGAAGAATTGTTGATGCTGCAAGAAGTTCTATAATACTACCTATCTGGTAATGATACTCGTTCAACAAATAAGATCATCTATTGAAACAGCTCGAAAACCTGTAAGGAAAGCAGGTGGTAGAGAAAAGGTTTTAACACCCCCGTATACTACCTGTTCCATCAAAAGTTGGTAATATGTTACTATAAATTCCTATTTTTGCTGGACTAAGTGCACTTGGAGCACTTACTGGGGGAGCTGCTGGTGTGGCAAAAGCGGATAGTAAAATCTGCCGAAACATGGGCACAGATTTTTGTCATAGTTGATAAGTTTCCAGCTATGTTTTAAGTATGGCCAAAAGCAAGCAAACCATTTTTTAAGGACGTTTCCCAAAGTTTATTACTTTCGCAAAAATGTAATTTTCCTGTTTATGAACCTTGGCAAAAACATAGGGAAAATATTGCAAAAAAAATTTGAATTTTTCTTTTTATAGAGTAAAATATTTTGCAAATTGAGTATTTCCATGTGAAATGATCAACTATTTTTCGACATTGTTAGCAATTTTTTCGAAACTTTTTTTCCTTTCTAAGTGGAAAAATTCGCATTAGT
This sequence comes from Leptopilina drosophilae, assembly GCA_032873175.1. Classification (NCBI taxonomy): domain Eukaryota; kingdom Metazoa; phylum Arthropoda; class Insecta; order Hymenoptera; family Figitidae; genus Leptopilina; species Leptopilina drosophilae. The sequence continues at coordinate 12,085,619 of CM065486.1, forward strand.
GTCTCGCGTGAGACTCGCGTGAGTATCTTACGTGAGATTCGCGACAGTGTCTCCCAAAAAAATTCCTTGTTTCAGTTGAATATCTTACCGTATAAATTCATGCAAATTTGTCCTTCTGAACTTTATATTTCCTGTATCTCCAACAAGATTTTTATAAAGCACAAAACAGAAAGCATTGAATAGATTCTGCAAAAAATCATTTTGAAAAAAATTCAAATTTGTAATGTAATTTCGCTCAAAAAATAAGTCTACAAGAAAGATGCTTGCATCTGAATATTTTAAGTACGTTGATTATTTTAATTTATAATTCTATTTTTTAAATAACTGTACTCTTGTAACTGAAAATTAAACAATTAAAAATGGTTTAAGCACACTAAGCTGTCCAACTTAACCTTATTTTTATGGTTATGAGTAAGTTTTATTGAATGATTAAATCTAATTATTTGTGGATAAAATTTGTTTTAGTGATTTTGTAAGGATGATTGATTCATAAAATCTGTAGAAATAAAATATACCGCCCTAAAAATGAAATTTAATAGATTTATATTTATTAACTTCTTTATAGGCTGCAACGGAAAAGTTAATAAAAATATTTGAAAATCAATACAGAACCAGTACTTATTTATCTAAATTGATTTCTTACTAACAAAAAGAAATTTTTAGCTCACATTTCATGCGGAAGTCCATACGAATTTCCGAGCAGAAATTTTTATAAATTTTGCAAAATTAATTTGTTTCTAATTGATGTAGAGATCTTTGCGGTATGACTTTTTTGGAATAATCATCTGATGTAATGATGGGATATCTCATCTGATGTTGAAATATTTTTCGGTTGACTTATTTATAGTGAATTTAAACTCAAAATGTAAAATATTTTAACAAATTTTGATTAGTACACATCTCGCAGAATAATAAGTATACAAAATTGAAGAAATATCACCAAATTTTTAATGTCAAAAAACTATTTTAATTTGAAAATCTGAACTTTGAACACATTTTTTTAAAGTAAAACAAACATTCTCAATTTAATTTTTTTCGCATCTCGCGAACTTTACTGCGGAGGCTGGATCTAATAAGCTGGTCATCAACCAGTTTCCAGTTTACTTTTTTGGCAAAAGAGCGAGAGAATTCTGTAAAAAATTGATTCAATTTATTAAATTATTTTTAAATTTCTGTCTTCACATTAACAAGAAATGAGACGATGATAATAAGATATACTATTAAATAATTCACAATTAATATTTTCCAGAAATCCGTTAAGATTCTTTTTACAGTATCCGGATATACAGGGTATCTTATTAAAGTCTAAGATAAAATTATTATTAATCCACAGAAATTAGGTTATTTCTGGGATGTCCCTGAGATATTCTAGGAATGTAAAAATGCGAAAAGTAAAAGTGGAAGGTAAAACGTTGATTGTGCAATGCGAAAGGTGAAAAAGGTAAGCGGAGTACATATGTATATTGCAATACATAAGGTGAAAAGTGTAATGACAAATGTGAAAAGTAAAATACGGACAGTGAAAAGTAGATAGCGGAATATGTAAAGTGAGATTCGGAATTTGAAAAGTGGAATGCGAAATGAGAAAAGTGGAATGTGTAATGTTAATTGCGGAAAATGGAATGTGGATTGCGGAAAGTAAAAAGTGAAATGTGGAGAATGCAACGTAAAAAATTAAAAGTGAAATGCGGGACAAGAAAATATGTAATAGAGAATGCAGAAAATAAAAAGTTATAAAATAGTCTTATTATTGTTACACTCACTCAAGACAAAATAATTAAAAGAAGATGAAGGGAATGGAGAATTGGATTTAAAAAGGGATCCCTATAAATACAAGAAACTTACTTAAAATTTTATTAATTGCATCTTGTTTCTGATTCGTCTCTTCTTTTGACAAATTTCGAGATAACAAAACTTCTTCCTTAATTGTTGAAATTAAAAGAAATCTGCATAATATTGCTTGCGAATTTGATTTCTTCTTTGCATCATTAAAAGCAGTTTTTTCTATATAAAGGTCACTCCCTGGATATAACTCGACGGCCTAAAATTTTTCAAAATAAATTTTTGAACTATTATACTTTAAATATTTGTTGGATAATGGTTTTAGAATAAAGTTCAATTTTTGTAGCAAATTTTTTAGAAATAAATTACGGTGTAATAAAAAATAATTGAGAAAAGACAAATAAAAAATTCGAGGAAAAAGAGAAAAGAGTAATAAAATAAAGGGTAGGAAATATGAAGACTGAAGAAAAGAGAATTAAGGCGGAGGGAAATAAAACAAGAAACAAAAGAAAGAAAGTAGAAAAGGAGTAAATAAATATATAAATAAATAAAAAGGAAAAATGGAAATGCAAATATTCAATGTATTATCGGAGCGAGCGCAAGAAACCTTGCTAAATATGTTATGCACTGTTACGAAATAATTAAATTTTTATTAACCTATCCGCGACAGAAAAATGATACTTTTATCGCAAAGCATAAGCTAGTGTCAGCACCGCACCGGAAACGAAGTCGGGCTACTTGAGCACTCCATTAGAACTAGAAACAAAAAGGCTAGTTCATTTAAAACAATTATGATTTTCAGAAATTATTTCTTTATTATATATATGCTACTAAACCTTGCTTGTGGATATCCTTGGATATCCCATACGTATTTTAGCTTAGATATTACCGTGTGGATATCCTTGAATATCCCAATTATTTTATTTCAATACTTTGGGCGTTTATATGTGGATATCCTTGGATGTCCCATTTATTTTACTTCAGGTATTGTTACCTTTATTTACATATGGATATCCTTGTATATCCCACTTATTCTAATTAAATATTATATGTATTTGTATGTGGATAAACATGATGTCTTTCTTATTTTAGTTAAATATTATATACATTATTACATGGATATCCCTGAATATCCCATTTATTTAAGTTCAAATATTACTTGTATTTGAAAGCGGATATTCTTGGATGTCCCACTTACTTTAGTTCAGATATTATCTATGTTTATATGTGGATACCCTTGGATACCCCAATTATTTCAGTTAAATATCACACGCAATTACATATGGATATCCTTGGATATCCCATTTATTTTGGTTTGAATGTTGTACGTATTTGCCTGTGGATATCCCTGGATATCATAATTATTTTTGTTTAAATATGATATACATTCACCTATGGATATTCTTGGATATCCCAATTATTTTATTTCAATACTTTGGGCATTTATATGTCGATATCCTTGGAAGTCCCATTTATTTTAGTTCAGGTATTGTTACCTTTATTTACATATGGATATCCTTGTATATCCCACTTATTCTAATTAAATATTATATGTATTCGTATGTGGATAAACGGGACGTCTTTCTTATTTTAGTTAAATATTATATACATTATTACATGGATATCCTTGAATATCCCATTTATTTTAGTTCAAATATTATCTATGTTTATATGTGGATATCCTTGGATATCCTAATTATTTTGTTAAAAAAAACTATGCGTAATTGTTTATGGATATCCCGGGATATCCCGTTTTGTTTTGTTTGTATAGATACGCATGAATATTATAAAGTGGGAAAGAATATTTCATCTCAAATCATAATATTAATTAATAGAAGCAAAATAGTCATTTTATTGTACATCGCCTTCGAACCTATACACCTTTGGACGGCTGTGGCAACGCACACGCATGCACATAAGCTCCTTTAAGACAGTATTAGCATGGCATCACGCACACAGTCACACCATAAGTAATACAGGCCACTCACACATTGCAGGCCTCTTCTCGTTGCATCCTTCCCTCTTCCCCTAGGCCCCACGTGATCGAAAACCAAACGCACGTGTATGATTCAGGCTGACATTATTTCTTTTAAAGCTCAAAGAAATAATAAAGGAATTATTTTATCTCCAAATTGTTTAATTTAAAATTGATGCACCCTTTAAAATTACGTGGTGTTTCTAGGGTTATTGAACAATTATAACCAGAGCACCAGCACTAATTATTAGTGCAATTTTATTAATAATTATTTTTAATTATTTATTAATAACAACAATAAATAATTTAAAAAATTTTTTTTTACTATTGATTTTCTTTTATTATTATTGATATTTTTTTTTATTATTGAATTTTTCTTTTCGGAATTATTAAAAATAATAATTCCAGAAAAGTATCAAATTTCACTTTTCCTCGCCTGCTAAACAAACGCACGTGCGATGACTTGAATCGAATGATACTTCTTTTCTAGCGTAATAAAATTAAAGGGAAATTACTTATTCAAATTTTTTTTACACACTCTAAAACTATATGGTGTTTCTTAGTTATTAAACAATTATAACTAGAACACTAGCACTAAATTTAGTGCAACCTACTAATGATCGTAAATAATCTTAACAAAATTATGAGATAATAATAACAATAATAAACAACTGATTTTATTGTTGTTATTTTATTTTGTTTTATTTATTTTTTTTTTTACTTTGGAATTATTTGAAAATAATGATTCCAGAAAAGTATCAAATTCTTCCTGACGGCTTTCCGTTCTCACGCTAAGCATGAGATTCGCAAGTCAGCAAAAATCTTCTTGACCAATGGGCCTTAAGTTCCAACCCTACATCTACTCCCACAACCACCTCTTCTAATCCCAAATCTTCACCCAGATTTAGAAGCAAGGACTAGAGGAGCAATTAACATTTTCAAAATACGTAGTACAACTTTTGCTCTCTCAGTAAGCTCCTCGTGGAGGCATAAACGGAGTGCAAAACGCCGGGACGCGCCCGTCTGTTAATCGACCCTCATTTCGAAGGACCACTACAAGATAGTGTCCAGCTTTGAGACAGACGAAAATAAATAAAAAGGTAAAAGCTTCACGAAAGTGAAGCCCGACCAAAATTAATTATTTTCGTTGTTTCAAAATTTAGAATTTTAAAATTTGAATAAATGTTAATAATTAAAATCACGTGTAAAGTTTAAAAATTCACAAACTAAAATTTGAGTAAGAATTGAAATTTAATTCAGTGCGTGCGTGCGCGTCGAATTTAAATTTCCCTCCCTCAATTCGTGAGTTGATTTGTGCGTGTGTGGTGCTCAGGCCGCCCAAATTTGAGAGGCCTAGCAGCAGAAAAAGGAAATTTTCGCCCGTCGAGTATCTCAAAACTCGGCGGTAAGATAAGACACCGTAGGATTAATTTGTCAAAGGAGATTGAGTGAGTAGTTGTATCGTTCCATTTTATATCTTTTCTGTAAACTCGTCTGTTTAAAGTCGTAATAAATTGTGAATTTTCATTTCAAAATTTTCTGTTTCCTTATTGTCTTTCAACTTTCCTTTCATATTAAATTCTCAAACTATTTAATAAAAAAAAATTCAAAATGATGTTGCTTGGCGAACCCTTTTAAAAGAGATAAACGGAACCCATAAAATAAAAAACAGGACTATTCTGCCCTGGCAGCTTGATTTCCTCCAACGAACCACCGCAGGCACGCGGTAAATTTAATTTCATCGCTCGACATTAAAAGTTTATTCTTCGGATTTTTGAATTCTGGATTATCTTTCTTGATCTTAATAAATTAAAAATAATAATTTTCGGTTCGTAACAAGCTGATAATGGTAGCGGTGGGATCTTTCTCACGGTTTTGCCCGGCCCCATTTTGATTTTTCAACAAAAAAAAATTTTCAAAAAAAAATTTTTCAAAAAAAAAAATTTTTTTTAAAAATTTTTTTTTTTACTTTAAATTTTTGTTAGTTGTTGCTGTTTGGCGTTTAAATGCGCCTGCTTGCGAGGCTTTTGTTTTCTTAATTCAATTAATTTGAATTTATACTTCTGTTTTGGCATTGTACTAAAGAAATAGATCTTCCTTAGTGTCAGTTTGAATTTAAAAGGAATTTGTAAAGAATAATTTTATTAAGAATATTTTTTACAATTTCATTATTCAACTGGGAGTGAGATTATGTGATGACCCTATTTTAATAGTGGGGGCTCCAGAATTTCATTTAAGGTTGTGCTAGATTTAACTGACGAGGGAAAGATTTCTTTCCTCATTTTGGTCATCATAATTATAATTAAATGTTTTATTAAAACTTTCATTTTTTTAATATTTCTAATAATTTCCTTACACCGTTTGAAGCTCTCGTAAAAAAAGGGAATTAATTATAGATGAAATTTCATTAATTAATTTTTTTACTTAACTGGGAGTGAGTAGTATGTGACGACCCTACTTTTATAGTGGGGGCTCCATAACCTTATTTAAGGTTGAAACGAGGTTTCGGTCGGTTGAAGGAAATCATTTACCATTTTGTTTTGGTAATTAATTGGTTTAATTATCGTAAGATTGCTTGACAGTTGAAGTAAAGAAATTAAAGAAAAACTCTCTTTAATGTCAGTCTGAATGAAGTGCTGGAAATTGAAAGAAAATTTAATATAAATTTCCTTTCTTAATTTCACTTTTTGACTGGGAGTGAAGAATATGTGATGACCCCATTTTTAAAGTGGGGGCTCCAGAAATTCATTTAAGGTTAAATAAAACAAATCCTCCACTGACGAAAGAACAGTTTTCTTTTCTCTTAAATTAATTTAATAACATTTTAAGCATAGTTTCATTTTCTTATTAAAGCTGGCATGAAAGATTAAAGAAAGAAAGGAATTTTTTTAAATTAATTTTTCTTGAATCACCTGGGAGTGAGTTGTATGTGACGACCCTACTTTTACAGTGAGGGCTCCAGAACCTCATTTAAGGTTGAAACGAGGTTTTGGTAAAAAAAAAGGTGTTTGTCAATTCTGAACCAATTATTGTTTTATCTAAGAAATTATTTTTTAATTACCCATTGTGTTTAAAAAAAAAATTTTTTAATTGAATAATGAACAAAATGTTTTACAATGCCAAAGAAGTATAAATGCCGAGGTGGAAAACCAAAGATAGTCAGGTTGACAAAATTTAAGGATCTCGCTAAAACTGAATCAAGAATTCTTAGTGACGATAACTTAATTAGAATTCTAGCGTTGGCCAGAGCATCCGCTAATAGCAGTGAAACGCGATTAGGAAATTCCGCAAGCCCTTTAAACTCTTGGGAAAAATTTTCCGAATTCTTTAAGACCTTAACGAACAAAGTTGAGACCGAAGTAGCTGCCGAAAAAAGGTAGAAAATTGTTGTCGAACTTTTAAATTCAAAATAACAAAATAATAATTGTCTGATCGATTATTTTGCTATTTTATTTATTTTTTTGTCTATTTGAAAATTAAGAAGCAGAATGATTCATAATGCCGAATAAAAACAAACGTCGTGGAGGGCGATCAAAAACAAAGAGTATCCTTAAGAACAAGAAACTTGCTAAGCAGGAAGCTCCAATTTCAGTCGACATCGACATTACGCCGTCAACTAGTAGACCTGTAGACAAGGTTGAAGCTTCCTCGGAAAATTCCTTAGGTTCGTGGAAAGAATTTTCTGATTATTTTAAACAACTTTTGAATAAAGCCGAAGCTGAAATCGCTCTCGCGAACAAACGAAAGGAGATTGAACGTCGCGTAAAACTAGCCTTAGAAAATAAGGAAAAAGAAAATATAAATTAGAACCCACCCTTTTGTGGTAATTCGGTTGTTCCTTTTCTTCGCGTTTCTTCTCCCAAAATTTTAACAATAACAACAGTCAACGAAAAATGACAGTTCCCGTTGAAGACGAACGCGACTTCCTACATTTGCCACCCTACGTAACAATAGAAACAAATAAAGTTTTGAACGGAAAATTGAACATCCCTATTGACTTGCTGACTAAGTACAATTACATTCCAGAATATAATCTCGACGATAATTGCACTCTGCATGAAGATTTAGACGACGACTGTATTAATAACACACTGGTCCAAATTTTGAGTGTAGTCTATTTGCCGATAAACGGTGAAGAAATTTGTTTCAGGGTAGTAGAATCGATAGACGCTACTCTAAGTTGTTTAGAGCAAGGAATCTTCGGTTTCGAATGATTATTGGAAGCAGGATTTACTCCTAGTTCCGCCCTTTAAATCCCATCCGCATTCAAGACAAACTTCTGATGCTACTGATAATTTAAGGTACTAAATTCTTTTAAAATAATTGTTTTTATTTTAAAAGATCAATAACTCTTTCGCGCTGGTTGCAAGTACAAAGCCGCACGACCAGAAAATTCCTCGGCTGCATCTGAATAATTTTCCGAAAGGAAAATTGAGATTGGAAAAGAATTAAATTTTTTTTTCTTCCCATCTCTCTCTTCTCAGAAGCGCTGGTTAAAGTACTGGTCACCCGTTTTGGAAAGCCCCTCGGCTGCGGCTGTAAACCTTACTTTTTCAAAAAAAAAAAAAAGGAGGTGCTACCTCCTTCGGAATTGAGTCAAGAGTCCTTCTTTTCCTCCTGTAATTAAATCCAATTCCTTTTCGTACAGATAATTTGTTTTGTTTTGGATTCTTTCAACATGTCAAAATAAAAATGTCTTCTGGTCCATCGAAACCAAAGAGAGGCAAGAAAGCCGGATTTAAGCACTCCCAAAAATCGGGAATCAAACCAGGTTCTGAAATCTTTTATAAGCTCACACACCCAATAATCAAAATTCGACCAGTGTGTTCAGTTAAACCTACCCCCAGAATAATTCCGGACGTTATCCCACCTGCTCCTGCTGCAATTCCAATTACGTTTGAGGTTATAGACTATGACAGTGATGTTATGATTTTGGATTGAGATCCCTAATGTGTGACCAAAAATCAGTTCTCGACGTAGTCCTTAAGCCTGAGTTCCAGCACCCCGTTTTTAAGGACAAGATTCCTCCACCTCCGGGAGTCATTCCCATAGAAGTAGTTAAAATACTGAGAGCGATAGAGGAAATCTGGAACTTAAGGCACCCCTTTCTTAAAGACAAGATTCCTCCACCCCCAGGAGTGATCCCTATTACCGAGATTATTCGACGTAAAAACTTAGAAAGAATCAGGAATCAAAAACGACCAAGACCTTACAGGATTTGATCCTGACAGACCATCTAATGTCGGAAATATATTACCTCGTTGAATACAGTGATAAATTTCCGAAATCAGGTCCAGAACTGTTAACTCAATCCGAGTTAAGTAGTATTCCCCTTTCTTTTATCGAGTCAGCCCAGATAGTATCGATTGTGCCAAAGCACAACCTAAAAATAATAAAAATAGAGACTATCAAGCATACTGCTCTTCCTCATTAGCCTCATGTTTCCTCGAAGAAGCACTATTGTTACTGGATTTTCCCAGGACCAATGGTCTGAACTAGCAGAGGGGATAGATGTTATTGGAGGAGAATACAGTTATCTTATGTCAGAAAATTCTAATTTAAAGAAAAAGATTAACCAACTGGAATCACAAGTGGATTCTCTTGTTGAGACCTTAACCACACTTTCACAAGCGACGTTCGCTCATTCCATGTTAGTTTCACACCTAGAAAAAAGAGCCCGAAAAATGAACAAGGCTATGAAATTTCTGGCGGAAAAATTGGAAGAATTAAAGATTGAATAAGTTTAACATGACTCCCGAATGGAAAAATATTCTCTTTAATAATTCTGACGAACACGTCCGAAAAGCCAGAAGGACATTGACGTTTTACTCCCTCGAAATCGAAAACTTGTCAGAAGCCAACTCATTACTTCATTCAAAAATTAGATCTTTAGAAGACAGAGTCAAACTTTTGCAATCTCTAGTAAAACGGGAAAAACTCCAATTTACTGCGCTCACAAATAACGCCGAGGAGTTAGTCTCATTATTAAAGAATCTTAAACTTTCACCATCTAGAATTAAAACACCAATAAAAGAGTCTTAGTTTTGCTAAAGAAATGAGGCCGAGTGAGTCACCACCATGCGCCACGACTTCGATTAAAGTCTCAAAAGAATCCAACAATCGCCTTGTCGTTAATTACTCAGAATTAAACAGATTATGCGCCGGCAGACAGAATTGGCGAACTAGGATTATAAACTTTTGCTCCAGGATAATCCGTAATAGCAATTAGCAGGAATAATTCGCGGTGGTGACACAACGCGCGAACTGTTAAAAAAAAGAGAAAATTGCCAAGCAACATCCTTTTTGCTATTGTATATATAAGCTAACATTTAACTAACCACGAATTTACCAACCAAACATGTCTACCGGTGGTGGTGGTGGAAACCTCAACCCTAATGGATCTATCCATGTAGAGGGAGAAGTGCCAAATTTAGGACCCCATCCTGCACCGTTAGTCAACACCAATAATGTCGTTACAGTGCTCGAGCTAATGTCTGTGCAATCTAATTCGCAAAACATTCCCTTATTTGACGGCCGCTAACCCCCTCTTAAAGATTTCTTACAGGAAATAGAAAACAGTGCCGCGTTCATACCTGAGGTGTCAGAGCCCGGTTTTCTTAAGGCCGTATTGAGCAAATTAAGAGGTCCAGCCCGGGATAGTGTCCGTGAATTGCGTTTCAACGACATCAATGAACTCGTGGAACACCTGAGAAAACGGTTTGCGTCCTCGAAGAAGTACCAGTGGTATTTAGACAATATAATGACCATTAGGCTCAAACAGACTGAGACAGTGAGTGACTATCATGATAGGTTAAGAGGACTAGTAAGTGGTGCAAAACACGCGTTAGAATTGAAGTATAACAAGGTATATCGTGAAGTATTTCAAAATGAAGTCGGTGCCAATGAACGTGGACATGAAGTTTCTGAACGTGAAATTATCATGCAACCAGTCGTTGAAAACGCGTTCCGTGCCTTTGTTAGGGGCTTACCCGATGAAATGTCGACCTTCGTTGACACGCGTAACCCCAGAAATCTCGACGAGGCCTATGAGCATGCACTTTATGCGGAAGAGCGCCGAAATTATGCAGAAAGATCTAGGGCATCCTCTTACCACATCACACGCGCAGACGACAGGGCTCGATCCCCTGGTCCCTATACCCGACAGGTAGAAGGACATGTCTCGATGGAAAAAAGGAAAAGTGATTGTGATAAGGAAAGCGGTGGCGCCAGATCTAATCGAAGCCAACCTACAGGGTTGATGCAATTCACCCAAGAACAACTGGCAGAATTTTACAAATCAATGATGCCATCGTTTGCTCAACCAATGGCTTATGCGCCACCTGTCCAGCCGATGCCGTATCAGCAGCCCCCGACGTATGCTGCACCTTACGTGCCGGCACAGCCTCAACAACAGTACCAACAGTACAGGGTACCGACACAAAGTTATAGACCGAGTACTACCCCTCCTCGCTCAGCCTCATCAGGCCCACAAGTAAACCCGAGTTTCCAAAAACCGGATTTAAACTTTCAACAGACTCGACGCTCCGACGCGGCCCCGAGTCAAACTCCCCAGCGTCAGAGAACCGTCCACTTTGCTCCGGACCAAGTTGGATCCGTAGAGCAAAGTCCAGGGGAGAGGACTCCCCCAGTAGTTCAATTAGACGCTCCTGAGTTCAAAGAAACAAAGGTGAACTTCCTAGTTGACCCCGGCTCTGACACAAATTTAATTAAAGCCAATATTTTGAAACCCGAGCTCACACTTGATCGAAGCAAGTGCACTGAGATTACGGGTATTACCAATCACTCGGTCCAAACATTGGGAACTGTCGAAGTTACAGCCCTCAATGTTCCGATCGAATTTCAAGTTGTAAAAAGTAGCTTTCCGATCTCTACATCTGGAATTCTGGGAAGGCCGTTCTTGCGTCAGGAACAGGCTCAACTTTCTTTTAGACATAATGCTCTTGTAACCATTACAAATCCGGTGACTCCTATTCCGTTTGTAGACCGCGAATCACCGGAAGCTAGAGAAAAGTTGAGACCTCAAATCAAAATATTCGCCAGAATACTAAGAATTAAAGCTCGAACCAGGAAACCAATAGCGATCGATGTGCTCAATTCTGAGTTGAAAGAAGGCTATCTTCCGCGCGTGCAGGCCCCAGGAGGTGTCTACTTAGGAGAAGCCCTGGTTTCAAGTAAAGATGGTATTTGCCACGCAATGGCTATCAACACCACAGAGGATAACGTTGATTTACGAATAGAACCACAGAAGCTCATCCCATTCGACTTTTGCAAATTCCCTGGCGAGGAATTTTCTGATTTTGAACCTGAAAATTTGCAAACGATCACAGGCATGAAAATTTCTGATAGAGTTCGTAAAGTCAAGGAATCCTTATACACCTCCCATTTAACACCAGATGAAAAAGAGATGGTAAATCGATGGGCAGAAGACTTTTCCGACATTTTCCATCTCAATAGGGAAATGCTCACCTGTACGCATCTGGTGCAGCATAGGATTCCGACCATTGATGATCAGGTAATCCGAAAGAAACAGTATAGGTCCCCAAACGAGGCTTTAGAGCAAATAGATGCACAACTTCTAAAACAATTCAACAGCGGGATAATAGGTCATTCTAATTCTGACTATAACTCCCCACTTTTAATCGTGCCCAAGAAACTAGATGCTTCAGGGGAAAAGAAGTGGAGGGTGGTAATTGATTATAGAGCCCTAAATGAGAAGGTAATTGGAGACGCTTTTCCTCTGCCGAACATAAGCGGCATCCTTGATCGTTTGGGAAAAGCCAGATATTTTACGGTGTTCGACCTGGCGAGAGGTTTCCACCAAGTCGAAACGCACCCCGACGATCGGCATAAAACGTCATTCTCCTCAAGAAATGGCCATTACGAATACCACAGGATGCCCATGGGCAAAAAGAACGCCCCTCCCACTTTTCAACGATTACTTAATAGTGTGCTAAGTAGCATGCTCGACACTGAGGCGTTTGTCTACCTAGACGACATTATTATTTATTCGGACACACTTGAGGAGCACGATGTAAGGGCTCGACGGCTTTTCACTAAGCTTCGGGAAGCAAATCTAAAACTTCAACCCGATAAGTGTGAATTTTTGAAAAGAGAGGTGGCATACCTTGGACATATTATTAGCGGAAGTGGCGTCAAACCGAATTCCAACAAGATCGAGGCTATCAAAAATTTTCCAAGACCCAAAACACAAAAAGACATTAGAAGTTTCCTAGGGTTATCCGGATACTACCGTCGGTTTATAAAAAACTATGCTAAATTAGCCAAACCCCTATCGGAATTGTTAAAGAAAGACGTGAAATGGGAATGGGGTAAATCACAGTGCAAAAGTTTTTTTAGACTGAGAAAATACCTGTGCCGCAAACCAATTCTACAATACCCGGACTTTCAACAACCGTTCAAGTTAACAACTGACGCTTCGGAATATGCCGTGGGAGCAATGCTAACCCAAGAAGTAGACGGCGTAGACCTACCTGTGAGCTACTTCTCAAAAGTCCTTAATAAGAACGAACTAAATTACCCCAAGGCGGAAAGAGAATGTTTGGCGATATTGCACGCCGTGGAGCATTTTCGACCTTATTTGTACGGTCGAGAATTCATCTTGGCGTGTGATTTTGAACTCATTCACTGGATGTCCTATATTGATAATCCAAGAGCAAGGCTCTCAAGATGGAGGCTCAGGCTTCAGGATTATCAACATAAGTTCGAGTACAAACCAGGCAAAATAAATCGAATTGTGCAAGCCCTGTCGAATAACCCTGTGGGAGAAAATTCAGCTAAAAGTGATCAGTGCTCTGGTTTTAGCTCCGAATCAGACTGGGCCGATTCATCACTAAACAGTTTTGCAGATGCCGAAATCAACAGCCCTAAAAGTGACCCTACCCAAAAACCTCTACCACTTCGTGCGCTGCCTATTAAAGACAATAAAAAGGACAATACGGAAAAGGGCCCCAAGAGTATGAACCCATCCCAACTTGGTTCTTCTTCCACAAGACCTTACACTAGATCATCGTCTCAATCGAAAAGGGAGACAATTCTAAAACCAAATCCAAGGTGTAAGTCATCCGAAGCCCTATCTAGAGGCTCTGCGGAACAGGAAGAAAATTTAACTGTAGACCAGAAATCAAGACTCCCTACGAAAAGGTTGACCATCCCTGCACCTTCTGGTTTCAAGCCAACCTCTATTTTAAAGCGGTCTGCAAGTGCTACGTCATGCGATCGACCCATGAGAATGAACGCCGACAACTTTCAACTCCCTGGCCCATCTTCAAGAGTCGAACCTCTACCCCGACGCCCTGGAAGACCCAAAGATTCCACCAAACCCAAGGAACTCGATGGACAGGAACCCTACAAGCCTCCTGCAGTCGTGAGCTCAATGGATCCTGATGTCAGTTGCGTGGCCAAAAGATTGAGAAAAAGAACGACCTCAGCCCCCAAAACCTTAAAAGACTCAGCATCCCCTAATTCTTCTTCAGATGAACAATTCCCCTCAAGTGAAAGTGAGGAAGATTCAGATCCTCCAGTGTTTCGAAAAGACCATAGTGCCTTCCCGAGTGTCCCAATAAGTCTAACCTCTAAACTACCCTGTGCTACCAAAAGTAGCCCTGGTATTCCTGAAACCTTAACACTTTTGTTCCCCTTGTCAAGTGAACCATACACTGACGTCTATGTAGATGGTGCATGTGGAGACAACGGCGGAACGAGGCCTAGAGCAGGTATAGGAGTATGGTTCGGACCAAGCCATCCCCTAAACGTGTCACGAAGATACAGCGGACGGCAAACCAACAACGCCTCGGAAATTGAAGCAGCTACCGTGGCGATCCATCAAGCAAGGAAGGCTGGAATCAACAAACTCAGAATCAAAACTGATTCTAAGGTCCTCGTCCAGGGCATCAAAGAATGGGTTCTAAAATGGCAGAAGAATGACTGGAAGACGAATGACAACAAGCCCGTCAAAAATCAAAGGGCTTACGAGCGACTAATCAAGGCTCTTAAACATGCTGATGTCATCTGGGAACATGTACAAGGGCGTGACGGTATCGAAGGTAATGAGAACGCCGATCGTCTCGCCAGAGAAGGTGCACTCCTGGAACCGCCATCAGAATCGAGCTCCACCTCGGAAACCTCTGCAGAAGAATCAGAAGAAGAACAAGCTCCAGAGGATATAGTAATCAGTGGCCCACCACGCCCTATCAGTAGCGAGGAAAATTCGGACGCTAACAGTGATGAGGAGAAACATAGTCAGCAACACCCCAACGATAATCTCGATGAATCAGTTCGTAAATTTGAACAGTCTTTAACCAAGAGAGGAATCGACCCACTAAGCCTTACCAATCAAACATTGGCCTGGGATCACGAGGGAATGGATGTGACATCTCGAAGGCCCTACATTTCCGAAGGCGAAAGTGACGAAGAGTACCTTGAATATTTAAAGGATCTAGATCCTTGTCAAGACAACGACGACGATATTTTCGGAAAAAGAGTCAACGATTTTCTGAAAAACTACAATAAAAATAAACGAGAGGTAGAAATAGAACAACTCGAAGCCGAAACAACACCCCCTTGTGCTGAGGCGATCAACAAAGCACTCCCCTCTAGCCCGCCCAGGCCACCATCTAGAAGAAGTGTCGTGCGATTTCAGGAAATACCTGAAGTTCTGAAGGACCCTGAGGAAAACGAATCCCCTCCGAGAAACTCCTTATTCCTGACCCCGGGATTCCTATCAGCTCCAGGCGCACAATCAACCCCGTTTACGCCATTCCAAAAACGAGGCACCCATGCACCGGAAAGTTCAACTCAAGAAAGAAAAGGAAGCGTTGTGCCACGCCGACTACAATCTAAAAATTCCTTTAGTGAAAACACAGTGAAGTGCGCGGCACCAGTGAGCCCTTTCTTGAAATTAAAAATCCCTTTCTGCGACCCAACAACCCCATCTTCAGCGTATGAAACGTCCGATGACGAAAAACCCATAAGTGGAAAGCAAGAACCTGCTAATATTGACAATAAATGGACAGAACCACTAACTTACAGACGAGACAATTATGCCCACTTTATTTCGGAAGATTGCGAACCTATCGATTCCATTTCAAAACTGTTAATAGCAACGGAAAAGATAGACATGCAGGACATCCGAGATAGTAAACCCACAAAAGGATAAGTACATCTTACACTCTGCGGGAAATATAGGGTATACTCAATCGTGATTAAAAAACGGTACTCAGACGAGTTAGACTGGGGAGACGTCGTACAGGGTTTAAAAAATTTAAAATATGCCCTTATATTAGACAACCAAACCCATTGCCGTATGGCCATTGCCACGGAAGAATCCAAGTTCCTCCTTTAGAACTGCGACCTAAAATAATATCGGAATTTCACAGTAGTCTTGTAGGAGGCCATAAAGGTATCACAAAAACGTACCGTAGAATACGAGAACGATTCTATTGGCCAAGACTGCGAGACGAGGTTACAGAGTTTATTCGTCAATGTAAAAGTTGTTTCGAGAATAAACTCGCCAGGGCCCGTACCAGAGAGCCTATGATTATTACCGACACGCCGGCTATGCCTTTCGATAAAGTGTCTTTGGATACGGTAGGAAAACTTAGAACCACCCCCAATGGGAATCGACACATTCTCACGATGCAAGACAATTTTAGTAAGTATTGCATCGCCGTTCCCATACCCGACATAAAAACCACCACCATCGCTCATGCAGTAGCAACAAATCTTTTCGCTACATTCTGAGCACCAAGATGCGTGCTCACCGATAGGGGCGGAAGCTTTGTGAGTTCCTTAATGCGGAAGCTTGAAGGAATATTTGGTGTCAAACAACTTACAACCTCTGGCTATCGACTCAAACCAATGGAGCCTTGAAGAGAAGCCACATCGAATTGACGGATTATATCAAACACTACGCAAGGGATTTTGACGACTGGGATCGTCTGCTCCCATTTGCGATGTTTAATTATAACACGTCAATTCACGAGGGGACCAATTTCACTCCATACGAGTTGGTGTTTGGTCACATGGCTAGAATCCCAAGTTCCTTTCCGCAAGGACCAGAACTTGAAACCTACGGGTCGTACCTGAGAGATCTTATCACACGAATGACCGAGCTTCAAAACCTAGAGTTCTAAAGAGTTCTATGATCGCAAAGCTCGGCCTTCGAGTGTTAAGATTGGAAACCAGGTTTATACCTACAAGGAGGTAAGAACAAACAAGTTTGACAGCAGAGCAAGCGGTCCGTATACGGTGGTAGATATCACCCAGAACAATAATGTTATTCTGGAAAACGAAAATGGCGACAGGTTCGCCAAACATAAAGACAAGGTGTTGGTTACCCACTTGTAACCAATATCTTCTCAATATTAAAATTAACATCTAATTCATTTTAGGAAGAAAAGGAACGTCAAGATGAAAGGACCAATCGTCTTCTTACTGACGTGTCTAACCTCTATCCTAGTTCCAATAGCAGCCACTGGATCCAACTCATCTCCTAGGACTTCCGATGGACAGCAGTTCCAAATCACCCCGCTGCCAGTTAGCAGTGGGATATATTATGAGCACCTTGGAACCGTAAGGAGGTCTGTGTCTAACTGGAGAATAGACATCTTCCTGGGCATAGGCCGACAACATGGACACATCGATGACCTGAAGGCCCGATTGGAGAAACTGAAGAACCATTGTATATGAAAAGAATTGGTGCTATGAATTCGTAATCCATCACCCTTGGGAGGATAAGTGGGAAATGGCTTCTGAACTGCAGGAGCAGTTCCAAACCCAAATCACCAAATTAGAAAACAATCGCAAACCAATATTGAAGAAGATGACGGCTCAACTACGAATGAGACGAAGTGTACCCCTACTCGGGTTCCTAGGAAAGATCGCTGGTCCCATCGCAGGCGTTTTGAACTACGAAGATGGAGAAAGATACGATGCCATCATCCATGAGCTGAATTCCGCACAAGCTAATCTGTCTCACCTGGTTGGACGTTAGACCCATGTTGTGAGGTCTCAGCTCGACACACTCCATGCCCAAATTGAAAAGCACAGCTCCCTAATAAATAGTATTAACAAGAAATTAGACCTGCTAATCAAAAACCAAGAAAATCAATCAACAACTAAAGTCGAGTTAGAAAAGAGGGACGCAATATTCAACCTATTGGGAGCATTGAAGACAGGACTGGACCACAACATTCGAGTTACACAAACCATGTTGGAGGCAGTCCATACGGCGAGACAAGGAAAACTGCATCCTGGGTTGATCTCTTCCAAACAACTGGAGCCCATTCTACGTGACGTCCAGGATCATCATACCGAAGTACAGCTCCCTTTGCCTGGACCCGCAGTCAGCATCGACGAACTAATACCAATTTCTACCGTTACCATCCTATGTGTAGATCGACAATTGAAAATCCTTGTTGACATCCCCCTGTTAGAAAAATACAACTATCAGGCATTAAAAATGCACCCCCTCCCAACTATTCAGGAGGCAATAGGAAACAAAACGATAAGAGCATATATCAAGACAAAACATAATTACCTTATTATTGATGAAGAACAACACACCTATCTTCTTTTGACGGAACAGGATTGTAAATCCTGCAAATCGACAACATCATATCATGCCTGTTTGAATGGAATTCCGATTTACCATCTGAAGGAAAGACCGGCGTGTGAACCCTCGCTTCTAATCAACCCAACAATCGATGGCTTTAGGACCTGTGAGATCCGGATCACTAACAACATTGAGTCCTTCTGGCAACCACTAGCCACCCTTTCCAGTTGGCTATATTCTTTTTCCAGGACAGAGGATTTAACGATTATTTGTCACTCCATGACTCCCATCAAGATTTGTCTTAACGGAACCGGCATTCTAAAACTGGCACCAGGCTGCATGGCAAGAACTAGGGATACAATAATTCCGGCGACTATTTCCCAAGTTGGGCAAACGGAGATTATTTATGAACCTGATTTGCACTTAAATTTAACAGAACTATCACCCATAATTCTCAACTATGGTCACCTGCTAACATCCACTAGTAACGATAATCAAAAGGAAGAAGTGACTGATTCAAAATTGTCCACCTTCGGGACGAACTCTAAAACATTGGACGAACTGGAGCAACAATTGGAGGACTTTGCCATCAAACGACATATAGGGAGAAATCAAACAGCCCTCGTTTATTCGTCTTACATAGGATTGTTACTATTATGTATTCTCCTCACATTCTGCCTCTGTCAATTGCCAATAAAGACGACAATTTCCAAAATGGCAGGCCTCTTATCCAAAAGGTCAGGAACGGGTCATGTCGAAATTTCTAAAGGAGAAAGAAAAAGAATTAGCCTGCCCAAAACCAAGATGACCGATGTAGAAAAACCAACGACTTCGGGACTAACTCTAGAATCGAAAGAGTTATACTCTACCATCCAGAGGGGAGATAAGTCTGCTACGTCCGAAGATTTATCATCACCGAAGATAAAGTGACTGACGATGCCTGAACCAAGACGATGTACCAAAAATTTACAACCGTCCAAGGAAACAGATGTGAAAATAAGTATTCAGTCCACACGACTCCTGTCCACTACACCGAAGACCATCGTGAAGAAACGGATTCAACTCCCAACACAGAAGCTTCAGCCGGCATGAAAACATTATTACGCGCAAAGATACGTATCCTGTTACGGATCAAATAAGATAAGTGGATTATTTAAAAAAAATATATATATATATATTTTAGCCGACTAAACTATAGCTGACATTTATGATCAATATAATTCTATATAGTGATTGGAAACTCCACCAGGATCTTTCTTTTAAGAATCAAGAATAGAATTGTGTTAAAGAAATTTTTTTTATTCTTTTATCAAAATTATATATAAAAAAATATATATATATAATTGATACTATTAAAAAAAAGAGGAAGAGAATTTTTTTTACGTATACTTACAAAAATGGGAGAGAGAAGAATATATTGAAAGTAACTTAATAACTAAAAGCACATTTATAAAATTATCAACTAAATCAAAAAAAACTAAACACGTACAAACTACCATTAACATTCTATTACTAATTTTCTTTCTTATTCTACTTCCTAAACTACTTGGATGTGTTGGCGACGGCGTAGTCGGGCCCTCCTTCTCTGTTCCCGACGAGCCTGTCGTCCCTCCGTCAATCCACGGTCACCTATTGTCTCCCAGGCTTCATCCACGGGGACATTATAGCACTAAAAAAAGGGGGGGTTAAAGATTCTCCGATAAAAATTTAAATACAATTTCAAAAATTATATATATATTTCTTTACCAATTGCCAGCGGAACCTAAAACAAAACAATTCCCCATCTACAGGAATGAATTCCTGTATGAAAGACAGGAAATGTCCTATCCACGAGGCATAGGCCCCAAAACGCGGCGGTGAGCGGGCCAAAAGGTCCTTCAAAGGACTAAAAAAAGAGGGGGTAGTATTATTTTTTTTGCGTTAAAAATCAAAGGGGGAGAGAGCAACGATAAATATACACATAAGAATACAACTTACATCTCTTCTTCAAGGCGTTCGAACTCCCCACCCACCGTAGTTTTGGTGTAGGCGTCCGCGCTTTTAAGCATCGCCGGGTCCCGGAAGGAGCTCTAAAAAAAGAGATCGATTATTAAAGAAAAAAAAGCGGAGGAGCATTCCCAGTCCAATATCCCTACCGTTGCCCAGAAGCCCCTGCACCAGTATCTTTCCTCTTCCTCCTCGTGCTTCTTCCAAAAATACTCCTGGCGCCAAATCATTCGTGAGTATTTGGCGGAAGGGCTATTTCGGAGAAGCTCCTCGCTCAAGTCCCACCACAATGCGGGATCCTCCCTATCGGGTGCCGAGACCCACGGGCCATACTCCATTCCGATCCTAAGGAAAAATTTTTTTTGTGTGTTAATAGGAAACTACTGTTGACAAGATACTAAATGTGATTTTACAGAACTTATTAGTTACAATTTGTTAAAATTTTGAAAATTAAAGAATTTACAGATTACAGTCGTCAACCATTTATTTAACACATGTTAAATAGAACTAAAGAAAATAAGTACATAAAAGAAACGGTACATTTGCTTGATAATTTACCCAAATGATAAAAAAAAGGGGAGAGAAGTTAAATTGTAGTTTTCAAATATGAAAGTAATTGTTATAAAATCAAAGTTAACTATAATAATCGTCGTATTCTATCCATTCTGTCCAGCCTGTCCCGTCTGTCCACACTTGAAGTTAGACTACTGTGTATGCTTTTGTTTTTTTTTATGTTCTCATGGATAATATTATACTTCATTATTTTTAATTTGATACCTAATATTATTTTTATCTCAAATATTTCAAATTTTTTTTCTCTTAAAAAAAATTTTTTTAATGTTATTATATTATTCATTATTTCCTTTGTTTCAAAAAAAATTAGCATTTTGTAACAAATATTTTAGATATAATTAACAAATGTAAATCGTGCGAAATATTTTTTTGTGTGAATAACTTGATTATTTGACAAAATTTTGACTTTCTCCGACCTTAAAGAATATTCTAATACACTCTGAAAATGATTAGATACTTCAAAAGAATGAATTGTTTCAATGATTTTTGAAAGGGGTTCTTTGAGAATCTTGAAATCCATTTGTTTACAAATCAATTTTACGAAATTTAAATTGTTCAAAAAAAAAATTCTTGAATTAAATACGAATTAATAATTAAACACTTTAAATAATTTCAAAAGAAAAAAGATTTTTTTTATTAAAATTAAAAAAAATATATATATATAATTAATTCTACAGAATTGTTAGTTATAAGGGCATATCTCTGGAACCTTTAACTTTTCAATCAGAAAAAAATTTTTGTTAATTTTTTTTTATTGAGCACAGTATTGAAACTCTGTCTACATAAACTTTAAGAAGTAAGCTTTCAAAATATCCAAGTGGACAGATAAAATGATTCATCTTCAAAAAGTTATAAACTATTTGAAATTGCGAATTATTTTTAACGTACAAAAAAAAATTTAACAGGTGTTTGTTTTTTTTAATCAAAAACAGTTGAAAGTAATTAACTGAGGGGTTATAATTTACAATATAATAATTATATTATTATATAATATATTACTTTTATAATTATCATATTATTACTAGTCATTAACATTATTTTTCTTTTATTTTTGTTTAAATTACTAAAAAAATTAAAATGGTTTTTTTATTTTTAAAAATAGATTTTAATTAAACTGAATTGTAAAAATATGAAATTGTTATAATGTATAAAGTTTACTTTGCAATTTTCAGATACATTTTATTTAAATTTAACACTCATAAACTTTCCAATTTCTATTCATTTTTTTTCTTTTTTTCTTTTTCTTATATATCTTATTTTTTTTGATCATTTATTCTGTGTAAAATAATCAAAATATAAACATTGAAACTTAACCTTCAGTTTTATTTTATTAACAGTTTCTATAAAAAAGTGAGAATCGACAACTTCATACTTAACAATTTCTTTTCTAAGACTTTTGGTCGATTACGGTCGACCGTAATTGACAAATATTTTTACATTATCTTTGCAATAAAGTATTTTTCCTTGAAACACATTCACGGGATGTTAAATGGCACATGCGAAAATATTTACAAGTATTTTTAAAATACTTTTATTTGATTTCGTGGAGTATCACTCGAATTACGGTCGTTTTCAAATTTTGTACGCACGTGTTTTCTGTCATTTAAATTACAACAGTTTTTTTTTGAAGACACGAGGCACATCAATTTACTATGTCTCAAAATAATTCTGATAATTTGAATTTTTATTTCCCGTAAGTCATTTTGATGTGCCATTTGTCTTATTAATGAAAAATGATAAATATATCGATTACGATCAAAAAGGTTAAAAGTGAGGGACAAACTTTTAGAAGCTTATAATTTTTTTTAAATTAACAAATTTTAATTTTATACGGAAAAATGTTCACTGCTTAATTAACTTTAAAAAGATGCGTCTTAGAATTAGTAATTCTTATTCATTACAAAGTTTTATCGTTTAACCCATCCGAGAGTGTGGTTAGGGACAAGTAGATATTGTAAGAAAAAAAAATTGACACTAAAAAGGGATTGTAAATTCGATACTTTTAGACGTTATAATAAAAGTTTCTATAAAAATTATAAATTTACAGAAAAATTTTTTTATAGTGATATTTTAGAGATTTGAGCGTATTTATATATTTACGGCAACAAATTTTTTTCAAAAGAAGAGGAATTAAAATTAGCAAATAGGGTAACTGCACCAATTGCCGAGGGTGCACCAATTGTTGAGGATCATAATTTTCTTTTTTGGATAAATAGTACAATATATAATATTAAGGAACAAAAAAAAAATTTCTAAATAATCTTTATATTCTCAACAGTATATTTATATATTCAAATTTCGTAGCGATTCTACTAAAATAATTATTTAATTAATATTATAATTCACTGCTGTGAAATTTACTCGAATCTCCATTTTCTTAATGCTTCAGGTTGATTGGAACAGATTTTTAGAAATGCAAATTAAACGTATTTATAATGACTTTTTGTGTACAAAATTATTATTATAATTTTGTACAAGAACTTATTTATAAAAGTTTAAAAACAGTTAAATAATTTTCTGTCCTGTATTCAACTATAGTTAAATAAATATATTTGCTTTCTGGTAATGTTCTATAATATTTTTATCGAAAAAAATAAATATCTTCTCGATTTTCAAATATCTGTAAAGGTTAATTATTAGGATGTATTGGGTTATATGTTTAAAAATGTCATACCCTCGACAATTGGAACAGACCCTCGAGAAATTAGCACAAGACCATCGACAATGGGTGCAGTTACCCTAAATATTGTATTAATAATTTTAATTCTCAACATTTATATCAGTATTTTTATACTAATTGCGATAAACGCTTGCTATTGCATAAATCAGGGAAACATTTTGAGAATTCGATTTGTTAAAAGTTTTCAATGAAATTCTTTAGTAAATTTTATTATTTTCAGTTGAATTTCAAGAAATTTTTATTAATTCGATAATTTTTGTAATTTATTTATTTACATACTATATATATTTTTTTTTTTTTGCTTAGGGACTTTTGGGAAATCTGCCTACAGATACCTTGGATTCCGCACTCCAAGGTTATGTGGGGTTGGTAAGATAAAAAAGGGAATATTAAAAAAAAGATAAATAAATAAATGTTATAATAAATTTAATAAACTGGCGACCTACTACCAGCCCGACCCACTAAAACCCGTAACCCTTCTTTTGGAGCCCTTTACCCTCCCTCGGAACTGTCGTAAGACTTTAGCCTTCGAGGGAGGCGCTCCAACTCTATCGCTACTGCGACTTTGTTCATTCTCTGCGGTTCTTCTGCGTCAATAGTTAAAATTAAAAACTATTCTAATGTCAAAGAATAAAGGAACAAATATTAAAAAGTATTAAAAAGATTAAAATGTTAAAAGATAAAATTGTAAACGGACATAAAAACAAAAATTAATCTATTACACAATTATAAAAAACATAAATATAAAGGTCAGAAAATCAAATTGTAAAAGACGAGTTAAATAAAAACACAAACAAATGAAATAGAAGAATAAATAAACAAATGTACAAAAGTCAGAAGAATAAAAATGTAAAAAGGACAGAATAAAAACTATAAAAAATAATTAAAGTAAATGAAATAAATAATTAAAAACTATTCGCTCCTTTTAACTCTTCTCATTTACTTTTAGTCCTTGCGAGAGTCTTCTTCGCCTCCTCAAGGGCCGACCTGAAGACTCCGCATCCTCCGCTGCCTGCAATATGGGTGGTTGACACCTTATTGCCAAACTTTTCAGTGCACAAAAAGCAGCTTGCGTTCTTTTTGCAGTTGGAGAACCTGTGACCGGCCTCACCGCACCTAAAGCACGCAGCTGATCTGTCCTCCTTCTGGCATTTGGCTCCAATATGGCCGTATCCTAAGCATCGATGACACCGGACGACCATCACTCTTCTTTTGATTGGGCAACACATAAAACCAACTTTTACGTGTCCCAATTTCTCCAGCCTGTTCGCCTCTTCCAGATTGGTGACCACAACCGCGAGCTTCATCCCTCGGCGGTTAGGTCCTAAGACCGTCACTCTCCTGTTTCCTGGCTTACCCATTGCTTCAGACAACACTTGTTGCACCTCAGCTTCTTGGGTAAGGCAATCCAAATCACGGATCTCGAGTGTAACTCTTCGATCCAATGACTGCACCTCACCCATGCTTCCAACCGCCTTGGTGACCTCAGCGGTGAAAGCGTCCTTATCGGAGTCTCCTCTGAACTTAATCAGAAGGTCCCCCTTGTTTGTAGCTTTTGCTGCTACTATTCTCGTATGGCTGTCCTCTGGGTTGACCTTTTTGCGAAGCTTACCCAGAACGTCAGCATACGTCAATCCTTCACCGACTCGGATTAAAACTGTGGATCTTTTTGACCCAATTCTTTCCAATTGAGGAATCTTTGGATCTGGTACCTCCTTTTCCATTGGAGGAGCTTCCTCCTTCTTCCTCTTATCGGTTTTGGTTCGAGTCTCTTCTGGACTGTCACCCTCTCTCTTCCGTTTCTCAGCATCTTTTAAGACGCTTTTGAGATTACGCCTATAGAAACGCTCTCTCTCTTTCTTACGATCCTTGCGGTTACATTCCGCACCGCTCAGAACACATGCCAAATCGACGTCCGACTCATCGGCCGCAGAATGCTTTCCCCTTGCCTCCTTTAGCAGGACGTCGATGACCTTGAGTCCACCCTTTACCGTCCTATTGACGGTCTTCTGAATGTCGCAAGATTTTATCATCTTTGCGACCTCCAACTCCATTTTTTCGAGACAAGTCGCCTCCTCCTTTCTGAGCCGCAAGCATATCTCGCGAGTCTCTTCTATTGCCTCGTCGTCTACTTCTGAGTGGATAGCACTATGAACGGTTTTTCCGCTACTGCAGCTTGACACACTCAGAAGGCTCGACGTGCTTCCTTTCCTCGTTTTTTTATTTTCCACGATGTTTTGTGGATCTACCCTTTCCACGATCACTCGTGGCACTGCAAGAAATTGTGCGCCCCCACAATCCGCGCGCACTTGAGCATCGGTCCTGGGACCGATGGTGAGATTTCCCGTTTCCGGCCTGCTCACATGGGGTACCTTCTCAGAATTTTTTGAATTCATTTTTTCTTGCTGTTTGGTTGTCCTTTAGTTGAAAGCCCCGCCACCACGACAAGGTCTACCGAACATATCCATGATGCCAATCATGTCTGGCAGTGGATAAGCATCCACTTCTCCCAGCACGTCAAAGACATCGATGATGTTCGGTAGTGGACAACCATCGACGGGGTTACATACTATATTTAAATCAGTGACTGATTTTTTTTACTATCAAACTAATTACTTTTCTTACTTATTTAAATCTAGAGAACAATATGAAAATATTTATGAAAATCGTAATAAAATGCGATTTTTGAAACACAAATGAAAAAAATAAAACTAATAAATAAACATAATTTCTGACTTTATGTTTTTGTTTTGACATCGAGGCTACTATTTCCTACTTTCAAAAACTCATAACAGAGTACGAAGCTTGTTATAAGGGCAAGAATTAATGATCCAAATAATTAATCGAAAGTATATATATATATATATATATATATATATATATATATATATATATATATATATATATATATATATGACACGGACAGTTAAAAGGGACCTACGACCCGAAAAAAAGATTTCGAGAAAAACGACTTCGAAGTTTACCAAGTTAGTTCTTTTGCACTGTTTTTTGTCAAAATACCTAAATTTAAAGTGAAATTGTGAGAAAACTAATACAGCTAGAAAGCTGCGGTTTATTGCGTTGGAAAGAGCAGCTTATTTACTATAAGAATAAATAAAAAAGTGAAAATCGATTTTTTCGGATCGTAGGTCCCTTTTAACTGTCCGTGTCACATATATATATATAAATTGAGAACTGCTTAATGAAATTGAACCTTCGCAATTTTTTTTAATCTGAAAAACATGATAATTGTAATTTTCAATTCTGTTGCTTCGGTCAATTGAATTTTCCAAACAGGTATTTGAAGGTTCTAAAATAATTAAAATTTCCTTACACTCTGTTACAAGGAACGTCATTTGGATTTTTCTTAAATAATCAAGGCAAGTTGGTGACCGTTAGTATGATTTTAGTTCTAAAATTAAGGTCCCGCTGATGGTTTTAAATCAATTTTTGTTTCTAAAAACTATATTATTCTCTTATCATTCAATGATTATAATTATTGAACTTCTCTTAAAATCTCAATAATTTTAAATTTCTTAATGTTCAAATAAGCAGTACTTAATAAGAAAATAATAACGGCATTCCTTGGAGAGAGTCAACTTTTTGAATGGCGGGTTCTTTGCACTAGTTCGATTATTGTCAATATAGCTTAATTTTTATCTCTTTAAAATTTTCCTTAAAATTTTCTTTCAAATTCCAAGAATTAAATAAAAGTTTTAATGATACACAAAATGATTAACTAATAGAATAGTCAATAATGGAATTTTTGAAGGCTTAAATCTGAAATTTTCATAAATAATAACCGAGAAAACAAAGGAAGACTCACCTTGAGGAATTCCTTAATCCATCAAGAAGCTGCATCGCCTCGATGCAGGCTTCCATTTTTATTAAGATCTCCCGCAGGACACTGGGCCCACTTTTATTAATCGTCACTTCGCGCAACACGAAATAGTTCGTTAAAAACTCCCTCCGGAGGTCACTTTGTCCCACCCCGGGGAGAACCTTATAAATCACACAGGATCTCCGAAACGCATCTTCACCTGACATATTCAAATTTTCCCCCTCTTCCCCCACCCGCTTATTCATTGTCAACAAATTGTCCCTCACCTTTTCCACCTCTAGCCTCTCCATCATCATCCCTAGCCTCGACACCTCTTCCTCGAAATTGCCTATCTTCTTGTTCAATTGTTCACTCTGTTCTATCCCTCCTTTTCCAATTACACTAATTTTCACTTCACTCTTTTCCAATTGCACTGTTCTATTCAAAAAAAAAATTAAAAGAAAAATTTCCTTTCTTCTCTTCGCTTTTTGTACGCAATGAAACGATTAAAAAGGCGTTCGTCACCAAACTGAATTGCGGGGACCTGCGTCTGGGCCTCGGCGACGGCGAGCCCTTATCACGGTAATTCTATACCAAAACATAGAATCACCATGACTAAGAGCGCACTATGAAGAATAAATTGTAGTTCTTATGACACGTTAAGACTAAATCTTAAACATAGGATTAAGAGTAAAAAGAATTTTGTGGATGAAAAGCCTGTTTTCCTGAAACTCATAAAATAAATGCACCCCAAATTCGTTTATTTTAGTTCAGGTATTGTTACCTTTATTTACATATGGATATCCTTGGATGTCCCACTTATTCTAATTAAATATTATATGTATTTGTATGTGGATAAACGGGATGTCTTTCTTATTTTAGTTAAATATTATATACATTATTACATGGATATCCCTGAATGTCCCATTTATTTAAGTTCAAATATTACTTGTATTTGAAAGCGGATATTCTTAAATGTCCCACTTACTTTAGTTCAGATATTATCTATGTTTATATGTGGATACCCTTGGATACCCCAATTATTTCAGTTAAATATCACACGCATTTACATATGGATATCATTGGATATCCCATTTATTTTGGTTTGAATGTTGTACGTATTTGCCTGTGGATATCCATGGATATCCTAATTATTTTTGTTTAAATATGATATACATTCACCTATGGATATCCTTGGATATCCCAATTATTTTATTTCAATACTTTGGGCATTTATATGTGGATATCCTTGGATGTCCCATTTATTTTAGTTCAGGTATTGTTACCTTTATTTACATATGAATATCCTTGTATATCCCACTTATTCTAATTAAATATTATATGTATTCGTATGTGGATAAACGGGACGTCTTTCTTATTTTAGTTAAATATTATATACATTATTACATGGATATCCTTGAATATCCCATTTATTTTAGTTCAAATATTATCTATGTTTATATGTAGATATCCTTGGATATCCTAATTATTTTGTTAAAAAAAAACTATGCGTAATTGTTTATGGATATCCCGGGATATCCCGTTTTGTTTTGTTTGTATAGATACGCATGAATATTATAAAGTGGGAAAGAATATTTCATCACAAATCCTAATATTAATTAATAGAAACAAAATAGTCATTTTATTGTACATCACCTTCGAACCTATACACCTTTGGACGGCTGTGGCAACGCACACGCATACACATAAGCTCCTTTAAGACAGTATTAGCATGGCATCACGCACACAGTCACACCATAAGTAATACAGGCCACTCACACATTGCAGGCCTCTTCTCGTTGCATCCATCCCTCTTCCCCTAGGCCCCACGTGCTCGAAAACCAAACGCACGTGTATGATTCAGGCTGACATTATTTCATTTAAAGCTCAAAGAAATAATAAAGGAATTATTTTATCTCCAAATTGTTTAATTTAAAATTGATGCACCCTTTAAAATTACGTGGTGTTTCTAAGGTTATTGAACAATTATAACCAGAGCACCAGCACTAATTATTAGTGCAATTTTATTAATAAATAATTTTAATTATTTATTAATAACAACAATAAATAATTTTTAAAAAAATTTTTTACTATTGATTTTCTTTTATTATTATTGATATTTTTTTTATTATTGAATTTTTCTTTTCGGAATTATTAAAAATAATAATTCAAGAAAAGTATCAAATTTCACTTTTCCTCGCCTGCTAAACAAACGCACGTGCGATGACTTGAATCGAATGATACTTATTTTCTAGCGTAATAAAATTAAAGGGAAATTACTTATTCAAATTTTTTTTACACACTCTAAAACTATATGGTGTTTCTTAGTTATTGAACAATTATAACTAGAACACTAGCACTAAATTTAGTGCAACCTACTAATGATCGTAAATAATCTTAACAAAATTATGAGATAATAATAACAATAATAAACAACTGATTTTATTGTTGTTATTTTATTTTGTTTTATTTATTTATTTTTTTTACTTTGGAATTATTTGAAAATAATGATTCCAGAAAAGTATCAAATTTTTCCTGACGGCTTTCCGTTCTCACGCTAAGCATGAGATTCGCAAGTCAGCAAAAATCTTCTTGACCAATGGGCCTTAAGTTCCAACCCTACATCTACTCCCACAACCACCTCTTCTAATCCCAAATCTTCACCCAGATTTAGAAGCAAGGACTAGAGGAGCAATTAACATTTTCAAAATACGTAGTACAACTTTTGCTCTCTCAGTAAGCTCCTCGTGGAGGCATAAACGGAGTGCAAAACGCCGGGACGCGCCCGTCTGTTAATCGACCCTCATTTCGAAGGACCACTACAAGATAGTGTCCAGCTTTGAGACAGACGAATATAAATAAAAAGGTAAAAGCTTCACGAAAGTGAAGCCCGACCAAAATTAATTATTTTCGTTGTTTCAAAATTTAGAATTTTAAAATTTGAATAAATGTTAATAATTAAAATCACGTGTAAAGTTTAAAAATTCACAAACTAAAATTTGAGTAAGAATTGAAATTTAATTCAGTGCGTGCGTGCGCGTCGAATTTAAATTTCCCTCCCTCAATTCGTGAGTTGATTTGTGCGTGTGTGGTGCTCAGGCCGCCCAAATTTGAGAGGCCTAGCAGCAGAAAAAGGAAATTTTCGCCCGTCGAGTATCTCAAAACTCGGCGGTAAGATAAGACACCGTAGGATTAATTTGTCAAAGGAGATTGAGTGAGTAGTTGTATCGTTCCATTTTATATCTTTTCTGTAAACTCGTCTGTTTAAAGTCGTAATAAATTGTGAATTTTCATTTCAAAATTTTCTGTTTCCTTATTGTCTTTCAACTTTCCTTTCATATTAAATTCTCAAACTATTTAATAAAAAAAAATTTCAAAATGATGTTGCTTGGCGAACCCTTTTAAAAGAGATAAAATAAAAAACAGGACCATCCGGCCCTGGCAGCTTGATTTCCTCCAACGAACCTCCGCAGGCACGCGGTAAATTTAATTTCATCGCTCGACATTAAAAATTTATTCTTCGGATTTTTGAATTATCATACTGTCTTTATTCGTAGAAGAAGATTGTCCTTGAGTGTCTCGAATCAACGTTTCATCAGTTTCAAGAAGAATTAGCTCCGAATTTGGAATGTCCTTAACCTAAGATAAGGACATTTTCATTTTTCGTTAACAAATTTTTATAATTCTACTTTTAAAGTATATTAAAATTGATTTTATAAAAATTATATAGTTAACTAATAATTACAATGTATAATACTAAAAACATGACTTTATAATTTATATTTAAATTGTTTTTTCTTTATATTTAAATTAGTTTTTACAAATTGTAATTGCTATTTTAATTAATAATAATATAATATTACTAATTAATTAAAAAAATATTAATATTACTAAGTAATAAATTATAATTATTATAATAAATCAAATATAATATGATCATAAATAAATATAATAAACTAATAAAACAAAACATAAGTACTAAATAAACAGCTATATCTTTCAGTAAATTAATAAAGGAAATTAAAATTGATCAAATTTGTACTATTTTATATTTTTAAAATAGCAAAAACTATTATTTTTTACCTTTTGAGCTTTTTCCAAGATAGGTATTATATCTTTTGCTAATCGCAAAGCAATATTAATATTATTTAATGCAGAAGATAATGTAGAGCATTCCGCAGCATCCTTGTACAAAGTTTTCAATATCTCCTTTGCACTAAAGATGTTTGCTTCTTTGCGCAAAAGTCTTTTCTTTGTTTTCTAAAAATAGTTTTTAATAATTACTTAGAATTTTTTATATAATATTTTAAAATTTAGTAAACTAAAATTAATTTTATCATCTGTTCAATTAGAAATAATAATTTCTAATTAGTAATAATAATAATAAGAATAATAATAATAATATTAACAAGAATACCTCCTGACGATTGTTGTCTGACAGTCCTCGGTTTTTTTCACTGATAATTGTGGATTTTTCGTTTCTTCTTCTTTTCAAACTTCTGCTTGCTTCTTGTAATTTTTGAGCTTTTAATTTCAGCAAATCTGCTTCATTAGCTGAAATAAATAATAAATAATGGTCATGTTACGCGAACATGCTGGGGTCCCGACAGAACCAAGAACTGTCGAAAGTGTGGAGAAGAGGGTCACTTTGCAAAGAGTTGCCCAAACAAAAAAACAAAGTGCTTAACGTGCACTGACCTGGGCAAAAAGGAAGTCGACCATGTTTCTGGAAGAATTTCCTGTCCGGTTTACAAAGAGGACAATATAGAAGACCTAGAATCGAGCCTCATAGAATCCAAGCTGGATGTCATCATTACTGGCGATTTTAATGCAAAGTCGCCAGAATGGGGTGAGACGAGGCTCGACAAAAGAGGAATTCTGATTGGTGAAATGATCTCCAGGAACGACCTAGTAGTGGTAAACCAGGGAAATACATGGACGTTTAGACAAGGTGCGATTGGATCAATTATAGATCTAACGATCGCATCGTCTAAAATATTAAGCCGCATAAGCGACTGGCGGGTCTCTGAGGAATATACTGCAAGTGACCATCAGTACATCGAGTTCTCAGTCTCGATGGGAAACACACGAGGAGGAAAAAGACAGGATGTTCCTAGTCGCAAAACCTCCTTGTGGAATATGAAGAGACTCGACAAGAAAAAGTTCGGCCGGTCCCTAAGAGAAGCCCTTTTAATTGAGGACTTGGGCTGGGTGAAGAGGTCGAGCAGTCTGGATGGGGAGGTTCGAGCGGTGAGAAACATGATAGTCACCGCTTGCAATGCGTCTATGCCACGCAAAGGCGCCATCCCCGTAAGAAAATCCTTGCACTGGTGGTCAGAGGAGCTGGCCTCCTTGAGAAAGGAATGCCTCAAAGCAAGAAGGACATATACCCGATCTAAGGGAGATCCCTTGCTGAAAGAGGCTTTCAAGGAGGCGAAAAAGAACCTCAAGAAAGAGATCCGCAGGTTGCGACGCCGTAGCTGGAAGGACCTAATCGAGGAAGTCGATAAGGACCCATGGGGTCTGGCTTTTAAAATCTTTACTAAGAAATTAGTGACGAGGCAAAAGACCCTCGGCCTGGATAATCCCGATTGGGTCAGAAAGATAATAAAGTCCTCCTGCAGAGCCATATCTTAGGATGAACTGGAGTTTTTGCAAAGTCGAAGAGGAAAAACTCTTTACATTTAGTGAACAACAAAAAGCAGGCAAAAGATTGAAAACAGGCAAGGCGCCTGGAATCGATGGGATAAGTAACGAGATCCTAAAGTTGGTAATCGACACTTCACTCCAGATTCTGCTTCGATGCTTAAATCTTTGCCTTGAGAGAGGAGAGTTCTTCCGCGACTGGAAGCTACAGAGGTTAGTCCTCCTAAGGAAAGGTGAAAAACCTCTAGATAAGGTTTCATCCTACAGGCCTATATGCCTGTTGGATACGATGGGTAAACTTCTAGAGGATATGGTTCTGCAAAGAATGCAAATCCACTTGACCGGAGAGAATCGTCTATCCGATCACCAATTTGGTTTCCGTAAAGGCAAGTCTACAGTTGATGCCATCCAGGCAGTAGTAGACATAGCCAAAGCAGGAAAAAACAAATTGGGACCAGATAAAAAAACGAGCTTCTGCGCGTTGGTAGCAATTGACATACGCAACGCGTTCAATTCCAAAAGATGGAAAGATCTCATCGAGTCGATGAAAATGAAGAACATGCCGCCCTACTTGTGCGGTGATCATCGGCTTTGCGGACGACGCGTTGTTCGTGTGCACTGCCGAAAGTGAGGAGGCTCTTGGGATATTGGTGAACGAATGTCTGAGGCTAGCAAAAGACTGATTGGATAACAAAGGTCTTAAAATAGCCCTGGAAAAGATCGAAGCACTGCTGGTCACAGACAGACGTGGTTATGAGCTCCCACGAATCGTGACATACGGATTCGAGGTCAAGTGAAGTAAGCAAATTGAATATCTTGGTGTGGAGTTGGATGGAAGATTAAATTTCCGCCACCACATGGCTACGGCGATCGAGTGTGCGGCAAATCTCTCACGGTTAATGCCAAACGTAGGCGGACCCCGTGAACAAAAACGAAGACTGGTGGCGAGTGTCGCTCATGCTAAAATGCTTTATGAAGCACCAGCGTAGGCCCCATCTCTGAGAAGTAAAAGATGTCAAACCATCTGTGATAAGATACTGTCTGCACAGAGATCGATAACTACGCGTATCATCTCTGCATATAAGACGGTATCTACGAGTGCTGTGCAGGTCCTTGCAAGTGTCCCGCCAGCAGATCTTTTGGCGAGGGAAAGGGAAGAAATGTTTCTCTTTTCTAAAGAAAGAAGTTCTCTGGATGAGGAAATAAGACCAAGCAAGGGCCTGATACGCAAAGAAGCGAGGTGCAGGCTCATAGAAAGATGGCAAGAGAGATGGGATGGTAAGGAAAAAGGTCGATGGACTTATCGCCTTATCCCGGCACTCGCCACCTGGATAAATAGGAAACACGGTCAGGTTTCCTATTATTTGACACAGGCGCTCACGGGTGACGGGTGTTTTAACTCGTACCTGTGTCGCTTTTACTTACGCGAGAATGAGGTGTGTGCATACTGCCAGTTCGCTGTGGACAACGCAGAGCACACCCTCTTCTCATGCAAAAAATGGGACCTGGAGAGGCAGGCCATGTTCGAAGGTGTAAACAGTCAAGTTACACCGGAGAACATGGTATCGCTGATGACCCAGTCAGAGGAGAATTGGCGGCAAGTCGAGAACTTCATAATCTCGGTTATGTCAAGGAAGGATCTCGACGGCCGCCAAAAAGCGTAATTTAAATAGCTTTAATTTGTTTGTTCGTTTTTTTATAATAATTTATTTTGTGATTTTATTGTCTTTATACACTTTTATTTCAATTCGTGTTTTATGTGTCCTTATACAATTTTAACTTATTCTGTGATTTACTTGTCCATATACAGTTTTTACCTTTTTGACTTTATACATCTGTTTATTTTATATGTTTTTTGTTTTACACCTGTTGAATATTTTACTTCTTGACATATTTTACTCTTTTTAGCATTTGTTTTTTTATTATTGTTGTGCTGTTAATTCCGCTTGTATATTATAATAGTTTAAAATTTCAACTATTGACGCAGGAGAACCGCAAAGTCGCAGCAGCGACAGAGTTGGAGCGCCACCCTCGAAGGCTAAAGTCTTACGACAGTTCCGAGGGAGGGTAAAAGGGCTCCAAAAGAAAGCCGGCTGAAGCTAGCAGTCGTACTCAGCACCGATCTTTAAGCTTCAACTACTAATATGCATCTTTATAAAATTTAATAATACCTTATGTTAAAAAAATCATCGAATATTGTTATTTAAGAGTCAATAACCACTAAATAGCAAATGTAGTAAGTTTTTAGTGAATAATTTCATAAATTAGTAGTTGAAGCTTAAAGATCGATGCTGAGTACGACTGCTAGCTTCAGCCGGCTCCAAAAGAAGGGTTACGGGTTTTAGTGGGTCGGGCTGGCAGTAGGTCGCCAGTATTCTAAATTTACTATAATATTTATTTTTTTCTTTTTTTTGATTTGTTATTATACCAACCCCACATAACCTTGGAGTGCGGAATCCAAGGTATCTGTAGGCAGATTTCCCAAATTCCCTAAGCAAAAAAATAATAATAAATAATAAATAATAAATAGAAATTAATAAATAGAAATTTAAAAACAATATATAACCACAAATTTCACTAATGAATTTTTGTGACCTTAATTTAAAAATTATAGTAAATAAGTTCAGAGAATTAGAATTAAGTATGATTTTTAATAAATAAATAATACTTACTTGAGATCCCAATTATTTTCCCCGAATACTTTTTCTTGTGTCGTGCATGCACCGGCCACAAATAGTTGATATTTGATCCAACCTTCAACTCCACTAATTCATCCTCATTAACAACAATTGAAGTTTTTTCAATTATGGTAAAATAACCATCTCCTTCCAACTTAATTTTTGACAACATACTAAAAAACAATTGGTTTCCTTGGTTTCCTAGGTTATCAATGAAACATTAACAACCTTCAAGTGTTAACTGATTTAAATTTGAATTTTATTCATCGTATAATCGTTTCTCTTTGCAATAACAGTGAAAAAATTGTTAACCAATGTACGAATATATATATATATATATATATATATAAGAAAAAATAAAAATTATAAAATAAACTATAATTTGTGACGATGTGAATTTTCACGCGAGTCATTGCTGTCGAAAATTCTAAATCGTCGCGCCATCTGTCGGAAGAGCCCCGAGTCGACAGGCCCAATTATCATGGTAATTAAGAAAAACTAGTACCGCCAGCTGACCCACTAGTGAGCGAGAGTAGGTCGCGCGGCTTGCTTGACGAGAGAAAGTGGTAGATGGCGGGGCCAGTACCACTTTTGAAGAACGAGAAGAAGAAGAAGACGTCCCACATGGGAAATCCTGAGACGCTACAGGTGTCACATACATTAGCCGCCATAACGGTTTTTCTTGTTTCATGCATTAAATTTTGTTATTAATCAAATTTTATTAGCACCATGTATAACCTCGGTATTGTGAAACAAGTGATAAACAAATGAATTCTTTAGCATTTAAATTCATAACAATTTATACTATTTTCAGGTTACTTATATTTTATTCCAAAAAAACATGTTAAGCAATCTAATTTTTAGAAATCCCTACAAAAGTTTTTCATTAAAATTTTATTTAATCTTTCATTGTATTTTACAGTTTTTATATATTAGTTTTTAATATATTAAATTAATCAATTCTTCTAATAGAAATTAAATGCTTAACTAGTAGAAAAAAGTATATTAAATTAGGAATTCAGTGATCATACAAATTAATTTTTTGTTATATTTAAATACTTAATTTTTTTATAAAATTAATTATAATTTAATGTTTTATTATAAATATTATTTTCTCATTGCTAGATGTTAAAATTAATTTTAATTTTTAATATTGTCTGCTTTTATTCTAATGGATAAAAACAATTACTGAAAGCAATGTTTTATTTTGGAAAAACAAAACGTTAAATTCATAGGAACACAATATTTCAAAGACATCAATTATATGTTCAAATTATTTATTTATTTTGTTGAGTATATACGTCAAGATTGCTAAACAACAATACCGAGGTTACACATGGTGCTAATAAAATTTGATTAATAACAAAATTTAATGCAAAAGAAAAAATCATTTTTAATTGCCTTATCGGAATGGCCTTCGAATTCTTCCTCAACGAAATTGTTGGTTGTGATTCAAGCTTTCATTTGATACCAGAAACAAAATTCTAGCACCTTCTATTTTTCTGTTAATAATAGTCAAATATAGCCAAAAACATGCTTTTTTCACTTTTTAACACTAATTTTCTCAAAAACTCGACGTGCTGGAGCATTTTTATTTTTAGATTTTTAATTAGCGTGAAAAAATCTATCGAAAGTGACCAGAATTAAGGGGCAGAAATAATTTATTTTTGTCGGACAGTGTTATTAAAATTTAATATATAAAATAAACACTAAAAATAATTTATACATTATTAAACTTACCTTAATTAAAGATGGCTGTCTTCTGACCAATACCACTTAAAGTTTAAAATTTTTTAATTTTCCGCGGTTGGAATTCGCAAGTGGCACCATCTAGCGGTGAAAGCTCGGTCGGTAAGGTAGAACACCCCACCGCGGGAAAATTTAAATTTGCATTACCGACCGAGGGTGCTTAGCCGAGATCAAAGCCTGTACCAGAACCGGCCAGACCATAGGTTCTCTTAAGTCGGAAATGTCTTTAATGTTGACTGAAAACTGTAGGGGCGCTGGATGTCATCTAGGCCAAAATTAAAAATAATGCATGGGAAATTTTTTAAAACATATTCTCCTGAATTGAAGAACTACTTGTATACATATATTCTGATTTTACGTTAGACTGTAAAACTTGTAGCAATTTTTAAAACCATTATATTAATGAGAAACATTGTTTAATTCCACTTTTTGACAAAAATAGAGTTTTTAACATAACCTCCAAATACTTTACAGAACTCATTGCGCAGACTCGCGGAAGTCGATTCTTGACTTCGATATAACTCCTAAGTCTGTGCAGTAAGTTTTTTAAATATATTTGGAGGTTATGTTTAAAAATATTATTTTTAATTTAAGCCTAGAGCACATCCAGCGCCCCTACAGTTTTCAATCAACTTTCAGGACACTATTATATGTGCATTAAAACGCAAGAACCTACGGGCTGGAACCGGCCTAGCTATACTACTGTCGCTTCAAAAAAGAATTATCCTTGGTATTTTTTAACTGAATATGGAGTGGTCGTCCATGCAACTGAGTCAAACAAACATCGGAACAGTCATTTTCTTTGTTTCCGTTAAATTTTTGCTTTAGAACCTTTGAAATTACTTGACTTTGAATCTTTGATGGCATTTCTAATAGGAAGGAGGAAAAATTGGTCACTTGAGAGGCTAAATTGCACTGGTGTACTTTTCCTTTTCCAGTGACAGAAAAACAGGATTGGCATCGTTTCTCAGCTACGGGTTTTTGTGTCGGTTGTCCTAAGAAATATTAATTAATTAATTATTAATTAATTATTTTATAAATAATTATTAATTAAGTAATTAACGTAAGTAAGTATTTTTTAAATATAATAAGTTTAAAACATTTAAATCTATAAAAATAATAAATATTCTCTTGAGATTTGATCTTCTTCAGTTATTTTTAAAAAATTTACAGGCTGGCTACGTACTATTTTACAAATTTACAGATACACTTTAAGTTGCCTCTTGGTCTTGTTACTATCATATTTTTATTATAAATATGGAAAAATCAGGGAAATCTACTTTTTTGTCCTTAGTTTTTGCGATAAAAGGTTGTATTTTACAAGAGACACACAAGGCTGCCAGTAGTTTATTATCATCCAGATTAATGGAAGGGCTACAAACCGACAACGGTAAGGAGTTTGACAACAAATTTCTCAAGTCGACACTCGAGGAATACAGAGTCAAACACATACTAAAAGTGCTACTCTTACTCTTTAATATCCATTTTGAAATTTTTAAAAATCTTCATTTTTCTCTGAGTAATCGTTCATTGAATTTTCTGAGTTTGACGAATTCTTCGAAAACTGAGTAGAAACAAAGAAATTTTGATAATAAAGCAGAATTTAACTACAAACATCTAAATTTTAAATAGTTCTAACTAAGGATTTTCGATATAACTCAATAGAAATTCAATATCAGATTCACAAAATTAAAAATGGCGTATAGAATATGGCAGACGATTTATTTAAAATTGATTGTATTTCCCTAAAATCTTCCATTTTTAATTCTGTCAATCTGATATCGAATTCGCATTTAGTTATATTAAAAAACTTCAGAACTATTTAAAATTAAGATGTTTGTAGTTAAATTCTGCTTTATTATCAAAGTTTCATGTTTCTACTCAGTTTCAAAGAATTCGCCAAACTCAAAAAATTCAACTAACGATTACTCAGAGACAAATGAAGATTTTTTTAATTTTCAAACAGGATTTTCAAGGGGAAGAGTAGCACTTTCAGGCTCAATATTGACCTTTTAGAGAAAAAAATTATCTCTTGGTGTTACATGACATCAAATATAACTAAAAACAGGTTTTTTGCACTTT
The DNA here is from genome assembly GCA_032873175.1 of Leptopilina drosophilae. NCBI lineage: Eukaryota > Metazoa > Arthropoda > Insecta > Hymenoptera > Figitidae > Leptopilina > Leptopilina drosophilae. The sequence continues at coordinate 12,125,183 of CM065486.1, forward strand.
TAGGTAAAAATATCTTGAAAACCTGGCGTGATGGGCCCTTTTTGAGGTCGGATTCAGATTTAGCACGTCGAAAACCTTCGGAAAAGTATTGTCTGATCCTTGGAAAGTAAATCGTGTCGGCCTGTGTAATTGTGATATTATATGTGATTGATTAATAAGTCTCCTGAGTGTTCATAATTTTTGAAGAGTAATTAGAGTCGATCGAGTAACATTTACGTGGATATTTTAGGAGTAGTGTACCTTCAATTTGAAAATTAGAAAGTATGTTTTCATGTAATGGCTTCTTCTATTCTGACACTTGGTTAATAGCTTCTGCAATTATTGGGCGAACGAGTTGCGTCGATTTGGGATTTCTTTAATTACTCCCTATAAGAATTTTTTTCCCGACCACTTCCTAATTCAAATAATATATATAAAAATCAATTATTAATAGTGCTTTAAAAGCATAATCGTTGGGACTAGTTTCGACTAATCTTAACGACTAGAAATATAACCTTGCCGTTTGTGGGTACAAGGCCACAGGATTGGAAAAACTTCTGGTCGAATCCTGGTGAGTTCCATTTGGAATTCTCCAAAAAATAAATCAAAAATACAACTTGATCGCACAGGAATCAGCTGGAAGCCAGTATGCGAGCTTTATTATAGTCTTACAAAACCGTTGATAAAGTTTCGACCCATTTGCAAAGTTACACCCACCCCTAGACAAGCAGATCCTGTACAACCAATTCCGGCACAACCGGAAGGCCCCATTATTGAAATGGACCTTGATATCGAGGAGGCCTTAGCACAAAGACAGATAGCTCGTGCCCAAGAAAACCACGTCAGATTTGTCCCCTTACAGCGACAAGACATCAATCAACCTGTCGGTGACTCAGACAGCACACTCGACTACGACAGCAACGTCATGATTATTAGTTAAATGCAAACCAACATTCCGATTAAATAACTAAATGACCGACGTACACTACCTTGTTAGGTATAGTAAAAAGTTTCCTATACCGGAACAAGAGTTGCTGACCTTGAACGAATTAAAGAGTCTTCCCCTCACACTTATTTTGTTTGCCCATATCCTGGCCGTAGTTTCAAAAACTAAACGGGTCATTCTCCGTGAGATTTTCACTCAAAATTTTTTTTGGATTGAAACATTTTTTCTCGTATGGTATATGAAAAAAGTAAATCCATCAATCCGAGAAGACACAGTACGGTACGATTCAAGGTCATCCCAGAAGTCTTTGACCATTTTGTGGATGATCAAACCCTTCGGACAGAAACCGAACTATACACCCCAGGCTTATCAATTATCCGATGCGCATAATCCATGCCGTTCACGAGATTCAAGGAGAAAGTGCCAATCCTGACCAGAAGATCACCACAAGGAACCAAGGCATGAAACCAATGCGAATACAAGATACAGACAATGTTGTAGTCAAGAAGTGTGCGCCTCTCAGTTCTGCGTTTCTTAACTTCCAGACTTCCTATTTCCATCATCTACTGAAGCCTCCAGTGAAAGTGATTGTTATAGTGAATCCGATGAATCTACTGCTTTGTTAAAATTAATTGTCAAGTACGAAATCTGTTTATATATTTTCAGGACCAAATTTGACATGTTTAAAGTTATTTATTTTTTGTCAACTTAAATAATATATTACTCTCATAATGTCTCGACTAATTCTACTGCTAAAAACATTTATAATTAATGGAATACTATTTTTAGGAAAACATCAGCCCCAAGACGATTATGCCAAAAAATTCCGAAAAAAATCAGAATCACAAGATAAATCGTTTGAAAAGATGGTTGACATATTTCAAGAAATGAGAAAATCGTTAACAACATCTTATGATAAAAAGTCATCAGACCAATCAAAAAACAATGCAAAAGCATGTACATGTCAATGTTCCAATAAAATTGGAACATTGTAACTTGATGGGTATGAAGAAATGATAATTGCAGTGTTTAGAAAGATTCCGGCAGAAAATAAAGAAGAATCATTTATAAGGGTTCGAGAAATATTTAAAAATGTTGAGAAAGAGTAGAGTAAGATTAAATAATAATTATAATATAATATTTTGTTTTTGTATTTTCACATGTTGTTTATGTACAAGAAATGTATAAAAAACTGTTATTAATTATAAATCAAAAAATTTTATTCTTGCAAGTCTTCTGCTTCTTTTTAAAAATAGTTGGCTAATTTCTCCCTTATTTTTTTACCTAATAGAGAGCTCGGTATTTCTTCATCAGAAGCATCATACCTTCTCATCATATCTTCTTCTTCATCTGCGTCACATTGTGCACTATCTATAACTTGGATGTCACCATCCGTATTATCATGGTTTGACTCATCTCCTTCTTCAAACGAAAAGCAGTAAATACTAATTATATCATTTACCAAAAAATTATGAGACGACACACAAGGTCCAGTGGTCCGACGCCGTCAATAGAAAATCCGATTGTGAGTCTTCCTCGAAGAAAGTTAATTTACCCTTTTGACACGAGACCAGACTTGGTGAAATTGTATCGTGAACTCGACAGTAAATATTTTGATGAAAAATTAAAGTCTGCTGGGATCACGTTCAATTATATTAATGTGCGTCAGCGTCGGGGGGTAACTAACAATCGTACGAGGTAGATCACAATCAGTTTTCGCCATCATTAAAAAAATGATTTTTGAAACCTGAAGGCGATGAAGGAGACATTGCTCCATGAGATGATCCATGTTTAGATATTTATCAATCATCCCAGCGATATTGATTGTTATCTGGAACATGGACCAACATACATGGAGCATATGGACTCCTTGAATAAAAGAATCAAGCGTGGGGGGCTTAAAATTTGTGTGGACAAATATATGAGCCTAGTGTAGATTAGTAAATTCTTACAGATGGCTCTTCACATCGTGCAATTATGAGGTTGCATTAAGTTCCTCGCAACGCCCCCAATTTCACAATTTTTGGAGGGTAGGGCGCTTGCAAGAAGGTGATGTGCAGAATAATCTGTAATGATTAAATTATTTCTTTTTTGGATGTTTTAAGAAAAACGAGCGCGTAGAGTATTAGGCGAGTAGAACCAGCACGGAGGTATGCGAGCGCGCCTGGGGAGTGGAAAATGTGAAGGAAGGCGGTGAGTGGTGAGAGTGAAATGAAAATGGGCCGACCGTCCCCGGTGACAGTAACGAATGGCAAGGAAAATGGGTCTGGCGAGCGTCAGCGCGTAAGGGAGAGAGAATCTATATGTTAGACGGAGAGAGAGAGTGCAAGGGAGGGAGTAGCCAACGTGACTGAAAGGGAATGGGCCGTGACGCCCGGAGGAAAATGGTGATTGTGGAAAGTGTTTGGTAAGAGGAAAATGGCGAAAACACACTACCCGCTGGTTCCTTATTTTCTACAATTATATTCTTAACAGAACAAATAAAATTAGAGTGATGTAATAAATGTATCGATATTTCACCGATAGTTACGCGGTGAAAGTGACATTTAAACGATCATTTAATTTCAATTAATTAAATTAAACGACCGTTTACAAGTGTTACGAAACCAAACGGGGTGACAACTAACATTTTGTTGTAAACATTTTCGTTACAACAAAATGCCGGAGGATATTAGGTTGCATGTAAATGTGTATATGCATTACTCAATATGTAAAATGCATATAAAAGCAACTTATAAAACGTAGGAATAATATAATAACAATAAATAAATTATATTTATCATTATAACTGAGACGAATAATAATTTCACTTATTAAAATATTATACAATTATTATTTACTTCTTAGTTATTTTAAAAATAATGTCTCTAAAAGTATCATGTTAGCGACTGTTTCCATTCTCACGGACCTACCGGAAGATCAAAAAAGTCAGCAAAAATGCATAGACCAATGAGCCCATCACTTACTCCTACTCTTTACTCCTACTTCTAAAATCTTTCCCCACATTTGCACTAAAGGTAAGGGTTGGAGGCTTGTCGCGAAATTTCAATCATTGCAGTACGATTTCTTGCTTCTTCTTGAAGACACTTCTCGTGGGTCTAACCTAGTAAGTGTTTTGGGACAAAGGAATTTCCGATTCGCCAGTCCGCGACCCGGAACCCGAATTTCTCTTTGAAGTTTAGGGCAGACGCTAACTCCTTAAATTCTCTGAACCGATGGAGTCCAGTGCGAGTTGATTTCGGTGAGATTGTAGAATTGTTATTCTAATTAACAGTTCTCAAATCTTGTTATTAACACAACCGGCAGGTTGCATAGATATTGCCCGCGTCCGTTCAAACTTTAGTGGCCCACAAGTGTGATCAAAATTCTTTATCTATCTGACGGTTGCATAATTATTGCCCGCATAAGGTTGATAGAGAAGGGATCCACAAATGTGATCGAATTCCTTATGAAACTGTCGGTTGCATAGATATTGCACGCACCAGTTTTCCTAAGAATAGATTCACAAGTGAGTTTACACAAAGAAGGAACGGCCGGTTGCATAGATATTGCCCGCGACCGTTCACCTACAAGTGCAATCTCTCGAATAAAGAAAGAAAATTAATTGATCGTGGTTCAACGTCAATAAATTTTCTGTTAATTAAAAAGAATATTAAAGACAGTAAAATAACATAAATTTTGCCCGAAGAAGATTCAATTTTGTGATTCCAAAATGAGCAACCCCGCCGTTAGCTACATCCGGAATTTTCTTACTTACATACCTAAATTGAATCCTTGTTTTTTAAAATTAATTAACAAACACAGCAGAACGTTAACTTTTAAAACAGTAGGAATAACGATCCCGCAATAATAAACAGAGTATTAACTCTGGCAACTTGGAGCCTCCTCAAATCTACTAATTAAGGGCCATCTTAAAAGCCCATTTTATAAATTATTTTACCGGTTTGTAACAAGCTGATGGTGGCAACGGTGGGATTTTTCTTACGCGTTACCGCCCTGCTTCGTTACCTGGTAACATTATTACCCATGGCCTCAACTTAATATTCCTATCTTTTTAAACTTTTCGCAAATATTAGTTCATAAAACGTTCTTATCTCTCTTTGTTAATTTACTTTTCATTGGATATATTCATAATGATTTAGATTATTTTTACCTTATTTTCTGTCTAATATCGATTAAAAGTATAACTTGTTACTTCACTCAATTTAACAGTCCTAATTAACCTTAACAATGAACGACAATGTCCGATAAAGAGGAAAACGAAATCGAATGAACAGACCCAAAAGAGTTCGAAATCAGAAACAGGAAAAGAAGATTGTATTAGAAGATAACGATTCACAAGGCACTTTCAAGAGACCTCTAACATTATCTTTCAAGAAATCGCAACAAAAACAACCCCTAAGCGATTGGAAGGAATTTTCAGATTATTTCGAAGTTTTGCTTAACAAGCAGAACGTGAAATTAGTAGAGCAAATAAACGCCGCGAGATCGAAAAGAGGGTAAAGTTAGCTTTAGAACAGCATGAACCTAACAATTAAATCCTACTTGTGTACTGTTTGTTTTTTTTCCACTCTTTATGACAATTCGACAAAATTCGAATGACTTCGGAGTCATTATAATTAGTTCAGAGTTCCTACAAGACGAAGTAGTTAATGTACTTTAAACAGTTTCTACGAGCACAACTACATTTGCCAAACTGTTTTAAAACTAGACTGACCCATTTTAGGATACCCGACTGGAGACTACGTCAACGACACACGTAGACATTGTAGGTGTGGTATATCTGCAATTTGAAAATCAAGAAGTTTGCATTCATTTGGTAGATTCTTTCTACTCAGATACTTGGTTGGTCGCTCCTGCAATCTTTTGGCGGGCTAGTGGCATAGGCCTGGGCCTTTTCTGATTTCCCGTATAAGAAATCTACACCTACCATTTATACTTATATTTTAAAGCTTCTAATCAAGATAGTATGACAATCGCGTAAAAGCTAGCTTTAAACGAAACCGAAACCAAAAGAATACCCAACGTAAACTTTTGTTTTCGTTAATGGCTGCTCCCGAAGACTCTAACGACCTCGGCACCATTGTGTATACCTGGCAGCTTCTAAAGGGCGAAGCGGCAATTCTTTCAATAAACCTTTCTTATGAACTTAACTATATATACCAAACGGCCTTGAAACCAAATACTATACTTTACATCCTAAACGTACATAAAAATTAATTATTAATCGTGCTTTAAAAGCATAATCGTTGGGACTAGATTCGACTAATCCTAATGACTAGCAATACAACCTCGCCGTTTGTGGATACAAGGCCGCAGGATTAAAAAAACTTCTGGTCGAATCCTGGAGAGTTCCATTTGGAATTCGGAAGGAAAGAACTTTATTTTGTTCTTTCCCTTACACTAGGAAGCACCGTTGTGAGTACTCATCGTCCCGCCTAGAAGACCTCTCTGGCTGAACATATATTTTAGCGCACTAATATAATTTAATCTAAATAAACTTGATTAAAATGATTGTCCAAAATGACCTCTGATCAAAAGAAATAAATACCGCATCTCGATCGCACGGGAATCAACTGGGAAACCAGGATCTGAGCTTTATTATAGCCCTACAAAACCCTTGATAAAGTTTCGACCCATAAAATCAATAAGCGAATTAGAACAATTAATTATTATTAATTAATTTTTTTTAATTAACATGAATCTAATCACAGACTTTAAGGCACGTTCTCTCTACTCCACACCGATTATTGATTTTTAAAAGAAACCGGAACAAGAGTTTATTATTTGTTTCTCTCAAATAAACCGAATAGTTCAACCCCGAGAACCATCAACAACAAAACAAGTTAAACAATAGACGATTACAACTCCTGCTTGGGTCAAGTTGCAGTAATTTTCTGTTGTGGCAAATCGTCCGAGTTTTTAAGAGTAGCAATCTCATATTTAATTTTCTATACACATCTGTTTACATTCATTCACACTTTCTGTACAATTATAAAATCGTAACTACAAAAATATACATATTTAATTATATGGCATGCACTTAAAATATGCTCATATAATTATGGCTCAACCCTGCCACACCTTAACGCTAGTGTAGCTAACGCTTTAGATCGGTTTAATCAACGAACAAGCGCAAGTGACATCCCTCTTTTTGAAGATAGGAACCCCTCTCTAAAAGAATTTCTACAAGCCATGCAACGTGCGGGAATTTTTGTTACGGATACCGCCGAACCAAAGTTTCTTAGGATTGATTTAAGTCAGTTCAATATTATTTTGCAACCTATTCGTGAATGTACCCTAGAATCGTTCGTACGGGGGCTTTCCACGGAAATATCGAAATTCATAGATGCCAGAAATCCACGCGACTTAGACGAATCTCTCGAGTTTGCAAAACAAGTTGAAGATCGTGAAAACTACAGCGAAAGATCGCGTACGTCGTCTTATCATATATCCAAAATTGAGGAACGAACAAGATCTCCAAGCCCATATTCGCGCCAAATTGAGAAATCCAATATTGGGACGAGACGTAGAACGGACTCTGACATTAAGACAAATTATGTCAACCATTCCTCTAAACATACATCCTCTGACATTTTGCACCTTACCCCAAAGCAGCTTGGGAATTTCTATCGATCTACCATGCCTCAGTATCCCCTTCCTTTTGCATATCCTACACCATCCATCCCACATGATCCCACCTCAGAATCCACAATATCCAACACGTTTTGCATACCCGCAAATGATACCTCAAGCTCCTCTCAATCCCACGCCTATGACGAACCAATATCCTATATAAACTCAGAACTATCGGACTAATACAACCCCACCACGGGCTGTGTCTCCAACACCTGCTAGTAATTTAAACTACCAGTAGGCTCGCCGTCCGGACGCACCAGCGAGTCCCCTTCCGCAGCGTCCGAAGAACGTGCACTTCGCGGAACACTCCATAGGATCTTTAGAGTAAAATCAGAGGCCGAGGACTCCCCAGTAGTTCAGTTAAGCGCCCCACAGTGGTCGGAGGATGCTAATTTTCGGGAAAAAACTATTTTCTTTAAACTGCTTTGATAAATTGAAATAAAACTCGTTACCCAGGCTCGCTAGTTGCAAACATAATGTCAGTTTTTAAAAATTAAAATTATCGGATCCAATATAGCGACTGTCAAAATAAAAAATTAATCGGATTCGTTTGAAACTTGTTACTCGGGAGTTATTGGGGCCACTGATTACGGATATCAAGTCAGTTTTTAAAAATTCAGAATGGTGTATAGAATATGGCTCATATTGTAATTAAAAGGTTAATTAATTTTAATTAAACATTGTGTTTAGAAGTTTTCGAATTTTTTCTTAGATTTTACGAAACCAGGCTTGTGATAAATGAAAGCGGCAACCTATAATCCGTGCAAAGAACCAAATTGTTTTTATACTATTGTGAATAGCCGTTTCAAAATTAACTACTACTGATAAAGGTTTAAAAATAAAACTTTTTTCTTTACATAACAAACTCAATTTTTTAAAGCAATCAGTGTAAATAATTTCACGTTTATCTTTAAAAAGGCAAAAGGCCAAAGGAATATAGTAACCATTAAAATATTCGTTAAATGTAAAAATCTGTTTAAAACAAGAAGTTGCATAATCAAATGATCCATCAATGTATATAGATTCAGAAGCAGAAAGATATTTTAAATTGTTTTCTGTGCCAAAAAAATAAAATTCGAGATAGAATCATTTAAAAGTAAAAAATTTTCCTCATATTTAGTATTTACAGACATTTTTCTTAAACATTCATGCGTTTCTTTTACATTTGAAGGTAAAGATGTCAAAATTTTTCTTCGTGCGCGGTATAAAATTTTGTTTTGCATTTTTTAAATCTTTAGGGGAGAAGGCCCTAAGGTGGTCACTCATCTTTTGAAAGACTGTAGGTTTTGAAATGGAATTATATATAAAGGTCAATAAGATGGCGTTTGAAGCTTTGTCTTATTACCTAATTTCCTATCATAAAGTTTTTTCATTTCATTAACCACTTCACTGGCAGGGCGTTCCAAATGGCGTTTCACGCGCCAAGGACCAGACTGGCAAAAACATATACGTATAATATTACCATTCATAATGATCCATAATAGTTATTTATATACTGTATATTTATGTATATTATCAATAGTTATATTATTATATTATAAAATTGTATGTAAATATCTTTTTTCAATAAAAATACAAGTTTTATTGTGTAAAAATTGAAAGAAAGTGAAACGCCATTTGTTGAAAAATATTAAAAATAGCCAATTTGAACGTTCGGAAAAACGTTGAAAATCACAAAAACTTAAATTTTTAATGTGATAATCTTGTTCTCTGGTGTCTAAACTATAGAAATATTTCTTTACAACAGTTAAATGTGGGGTACACTCTTTAAAAACAGAGTTTTTTTAGGAATGCCATTTCGGTGTTTTTGCCAGTCTGGGCCTCGGCGCGTGAAACGATATTTGGAACGCCCTGGCAGTGAAGTGGTTAATAAAAAAAAAAGTTATGTCACTTTTGAAAAAAAGTTGAAAATTCGACTTTTAAAAAAGTGGCCCCAAGGTGGTCACCATACGAAAATTCACTAAAAAAGTTATTAAAAAATTTCAAAAACGTATTATTAAGTTGTTTATTTAATATTAATTATTTTTCAGGATCACAGAAACATATTACATATTTTTTTTTGTACTTTGTCCTTTCGTCAAAAATGATACTTTTTGTGTATGCATTAGGCACGTAAAATTTTGAAAATAATTCTATTTCATTATTATTCATCATAAAACGTAAAAAATTGATACAATTCACATTCACAGTGATAAATGTTGATAAATATAGTGTATAAACACATTTTCATAAAAAATCAAAAGTGACCACCTTGTGGACAAAAAAGTGTTCACCTTAGGGCCAAGACACAATTTTTTAAACGTTAATGAACAAAATTTTTAAAGCACAAAATTAATTATATTCATTTGGAATATAATTGTACGATATATAAAGGTAATTATAACGATTTTTACTAATTTAAAATGGTTAATTTCGATGATTTTAACAGCCTGAGAAAGAACAAAAACAATAACAGAAAACATTTGAAGATACTAACTAATATACAAAAATTTTTTTAGGGTGACCACCTTAGGGCCCTGACCACCTTGGGGCTCTCTCCCCTATACTTTAAATCTTTATGATCTGATGAAACGCAAGAATGAATTAGTTTTGACGGTTTTTCACATGGATCTCAAGTTGCTTTTCTTTTCACACTTGTCAATAAAGAAAGTTTTTGAATTGAAGTTTTATCCATTGGCGAATGATTATGGTTTAAAACACTTTTTTCAGCTATCACTTTACGCGGTAAACTATTCGAGGAACGCAGAAACGATTTACAACTTCGCACCGAACACATCCATCTTTCTTCACTACCAGCATAACTCTTGTGAAAATGAAATTTAAATTCATTACAAATTAAAATTTGTTTACCTTTTTCTGACATCGATTCCGTCAAAGAGAGAATGCACTTTTTATCACAATTCATCTTTCACAGATCACTGTTGAAATCAAACAGAATAAAAAACAATTATAAAGACCGTTACCACCTACATAATACAATAATATCGCCACCAACATGAATTAATGGCTGGCTTCACATTACATTGTGGTTTCTTAAACTTAACCTCAAAGTAAAGGTATTAAGGTTAAGTTTAATTTAGACGCATTATTTATAATGCATTAGGTAAAATTATAATTTAATAGTTCCCACATAGCACAATATCTTACTGTAAGTTTGTGGTGTAGATTACACGTATAGTTTGTAAGGATACGGTTGTATACTTGTGGTAAACTTAAAGTAAACTTTAAATTTCCGCCATTACCGTGAGCTTACGAGTAAAGGTTATTGTAAGCTTACATGTAAAGGTTACTGTAAGCTTACAAGTAAAGGTTGTTGTAAGCTTAAATGGTAAGGCTGTGGTAAGGTTACTATAAAGTTGTGAGGTTGAGGTAAGTCTGTAGTAAGTTTACTGAATGAGGTAAATCTTTACAAAATAATTTATAATATAATAAAAAATAAATAAAATTTTTAAAAAATTTTTGGTCTTGCTCCATTTTGGAAATTTAACAAGCCATTGAAAATCTTGAAAACAAATTTGGAAGGACTGGGATTCGAACCCGGGATCGACGCGCATAACCCTAACATTCTAACTAACTGAGCTAAGTGGTAAACTGACAAGGAAGAAAAATGAATGTTTTTTTAAGGTGAACCAAGAAGATGACTAACTCTTTAAAAGCAATATTGATTTTTTTCTTTGTCAGTTCCCTACTTAGCTCAGTTAGTTAGAATGTTAGGTTTATGCGCGTCGATCTCGGGTTCGAATCCCAGTCCTTCCAAATTTGTTTTCAAGATTTTCAATGGCTTGTTAAATTTCCAAAATGGAGTAAACTATGCTTCTAAGCTTACAATAATCTTTACTTGTAAGCTTACAGTTACCTTTATTTGTAAGCTTACAATAACCTTTACTTGTAAGCTTAAGGTAATGGCAAAAATTTATAGTTTAGCTTAAGTTTACCACAAGTGTACAACCCTATCCTTACAAACTATATGTGTAATCCACACCACAAACTTACAGCAGGATATTGTGCTATGTGGGTTATAATAAATAACCGTTTATTTGTATATAAACAAAAATTATATTCTTCTAGGTTATACTCACAGCTCTACATTCAGGTTGTCATGGTAGCGTAAAAGAGTGAGAGAGGATATCCGGTCATTTTCCCGAATCGAATTTCCCGAATGACTAATTCCCCGACTGACCATTTTCCCGAATGCTATTTTCCCGAATGGCTATGTACCTGAAAATAAAAGAAGATTTTTTTAATAGTTATAAAGAGTAATAATAAATAATAGTTATGCATATATAAGTAACATAGGGTAGAGTGGGTTATAAAAGCCAAGGGTGCAAAAAAGCCATTTGGCTTTATTTTGAAACTATTGAACTATTTTACCAACCGTTTGAAAGATAAGTTTAATTAAGTAAAACTCAACTTTTCATTCTAGTTCTAGTTGAAACACTACTTTTAGTGTTAAAATAACACTTTCTTTTTTTTCCTTGACCTAATTTACTTAAAACAAACCCAATATTTTCTTATTAAAAGAAATTTATTTTCTTGTGTTAGGTAATTTTCAGCATTGGGCAAATCATTTTTTATTTTCTTTAAATAACTATTTATTTCATCCAACAAGAAATTTCAGTCATGTGTGAAGGAAGAACTGTTTTCAATATTATCAATTTAATATTTAATTAAATAAATTGAACTAAGTATCTAAAGGTTTCCTTGCCTCAGAAACAGTTTTTTCACTTGTTAATAATTTATTTTGATAACAGAAGTCATTAAAAAATGACAAAAAGGGTCCAGCAGAGAAACCAGTAACTTTGATCCATTCACAGATTTTGTGAAAATTCCGCTATTTAAACTAAATTATCATTTCCACGCCTCGGAAACAATTTTTTTCTTTTAATAATTGTTTATTCTTGTTTTGTAAATGGCTTTTAATATTAAAATAAATAATTATCGAAAGAAAAAAAATTCCTTCCGAAGTGAGGGAAATTGAAAGAACATGCATTTTTTCGATTACAAGTTACTAATAAATTATAAATTTTTTAAATTTTAACATTTTTAAGGCAAAAAATATATGCACAAATTCGTAATGAAGTCAGGAATCTGAATTTAATCAAAAAAATTAAAAAATGTTAATGTTTAAAAAAATTATTTTTATTTAAAAATGTCATTAAGGAAAGGTACTTTAATGAGGGATTAAGGGTCCAGACCCCCGCTGCGCTACGTTCGCTTTGAACCTTCAGGCAGGCCTATGGCCGCATGGTGAATGTAGGCCCCTTCCCCTCATGGGAGCGAATTGATAATCGCCTGATAAAATAAGGTTCCTTATAGATCCTGGATCGGACACTAATCTCGTTAAGGTGTGTGCATTAAATCCCGTACTTACACTTGTTCCAGACAAGTGTCTTGAGATTACGGAAATAACTAATCACGCTGTTAAAACAATGGAGACCATTCAGTTAACTATCGATTATGTTCCAGTAGAATTTCACGTTGTCAAAAACTATTTTCCCATTTCGACCCATTGTATCCTTGGGAAACCATATCTACGACAGGTCCAAGCCCAAATTTCTTTTAGGCATAACACCTTAGTGACCATATTTCCCCAGTGACCCCTATCAATTTTGTTGATAAGGAATCACTGGATGCTAAAAGAACTTTAAGTTCTAAAAAATAAAATCGTTTGCTCGAGTTCTACGCATAAGATTCCACACAAAAACGCCGGTAGCGATAGATATTATAAACTCGGAAATAAAAGAATGATATCTTCCTGGAGCTAGATTGACATTCAATTATTAAAGCAGTTTAATAGCGGAATCATAGGACATTCTAATTCGCTATTCAACTCGCCATTGCTGATCGTCCCAAACAAACTAGACGCGTCGGGTGAGAAAAAGTGGCGTGTTGTTGTAGATTACAGAATCCTAAACAAAAATATCATAGATGACGCCTTTCCACTGCCCAACAGAAACTCAATATTCGATAGATTGGGCACTGCATGATACTACACCGTGTTTGACATTTCCAGTGGTTTATATCAGGTGGAAACTTACCCCGATGATAGGTACAAAACTGCCTTTCCATCTCGCAATGGTCACTACTAGGCTCGATAATAAAGCGTTTGCATACTTAGACGATATCATTATATCGATAATAATAATTCCCTCTTCCAAAAACCCCTAGGGACATTAAAAGTTTTCTTGGTCTTTCTGGATACTATAGACAGTTTATCGAAAACTACGCTAAATGGGACAAACCTTTGACCGAACTTTTAAAAATAAGTTTGAATTTAAGCCGGGAAAAATTAATAGGATTGTTGAAGCGTTACCAAAAAATCCTGTTAACGAAGAATGCGAATCGAATTCAGATACGATTTGGTCAGAATCATTCTCCTCGGATCTCGAGATGCATAAACCTCGGAAAAGGGCAATCACCAGCAAGGCAGAACCCAGTGATGTCGAGTCAAGCAAAAAAGTAAAAACTTGTCAGGCATTACCTATAACGCATTCTTCAACCAGCGAAGCGAAAGAAAGTGCACGAGTGAACCCCAAAGATAAAGAAAGAAAGTCTGACGGATCTAAAATGGCCAGCAAGTCAATAACCGAAAACGGTTTGGTAGCTTACAAGAAAGTCTGAGTCCAAAACAAACAATGTTAGGCCCTCGACCTTTCTCCAACCTTGGGACAATACCAAACACGTTTAATCCAAAACATTTAGTATTGGAACCTCCTTGTCTACCCTTTGTTACCATGGCACCAAAAGGGATAACAGAACCAAAAAAAACAATTTTTAAACACCAAAAGGACTCGGAAGGACAGTAGACCTGTGAAAGGACAAATTTTTATTTCTCCCAACGGTAAATACAAGGTCTTTTCAATCATTTTAAAATGACGTCATTTTGATGAAATTTGTTGGCAGGATGTCGTAATCGGACTAAAAAACCTGAAAGGGGCTTTAACAACCAACAATCTAAATTCTTTTCGAATGGCAAACTGGATCAGACCTACATTTAAACTTGACGAAACTCTCTCCAACATTATTAAAATACAATCACCTGTTAGCGGACACAAGAGTCTTAACGAAATTCGCAGTTGACGGGACTCAAAATTGACCGCCTTCGAATTGATATCCTAAACACTAAATGAACTTGAACAACAGCTACAAGAACTTGCCTTAGCAAGTTTATTGACAACATCATAGAAAAGGACACTCAACACTAATCTACGGCTCCGACGGGGGACTCTTTCTGCTGATCCTATTGCTCATTGTATACCTATGCCGAGCACCACTAAGAACCGGAACCTATAAAATGTCTCAATCCATTTCATTAAAATGGTCAAAACGAAGTGCCCCATTGATTGAGATTCTAACACCCACGGATACTACTGGACTATACGAGTAACTATTCTAAGAAGGGAAATAATGTTCGCAACATTAGAAGATAAGTCATCAACGAAGATCAGATGACTAACCGAAGGGTTGGATTCTAAATTGCGTTGGATCCAGATAGAAAAAACTTCATTGAGAATGAATCAACCATTTTCTCGTTAATAGTTTCCACTAAACAACACAGCAAGACAACAAGGAAGATCCTCAATTTGAAGAGGTTAGTGAGCACAATGACCCTAATAGAAATCTAAAATCATCACTCGAGACATACATGTTATAGTTGTTATTCTCTCCCCATTATAAGTAGGCGTTGAATTAATTGTCAATTATTAATTGTTTCGCTTGACTAAACATGTTAAAATTGGTCGAGAAACCTATTTAAAATGGAAAGTATAAAATAGTTTTTAAAAGTGATAAATATTAAAATCCATACATGTAATTTTATCATTTTCATTTACCTACCTAATTGTAGTTGTTAACATCTTTGAAATTAACCTTCTCAATTTTTATAAAGGAAGAATTAATATGTTTAAAAATTTCTTATAAGAGTTTTTGCGTTGAGAACTCTATTCGCTTTGATTTTCATATAAATGAATTTTCCTAATACAAATTATCCATAATCAAACTTTCGTTAAACAAACTTATATTATATCGAATTTAATTTTCGACAATGTATATATATATATATATGTGACGCTCCACGGTGAAAGGGACCTTAGCTGCTTAAAATTTTAGGTTATGTTTGGAGTAGTTTTAGCTTCATTAAAAATGTATTATTGATTATTTAACATCAAAAGCATATTTTTTTGAAAATATTGCATATAATAATGAACTAAATATTAATAGTTTGTAAAGAAAATTAGTCATTTTTATTTATATGTACTTCGAATTTTAGTTCTGTCAAAAAAAGCTAAGGTCCCTTTCACCGTGGAGCGTCACACATATATATATATATATATATATATATTATTTTTGGACAAATTGATTCAACTATTATTGACAGAGGAAATTTTATTTCTAAGGATATGGGCGCTAAGATAATTTAATTCTAATATAATCACTTTACGAAACGACGCATGTTTTTAAAAAAATACACACACAAACAAGATATATGTGATTGCGTAATATGAATATGTGTATGTGTATGTATATGCATGAGTCTTTCGCATTTCCAGTTATAATTCCTGCGATTTAATGGCATGGAATTGTCTACGGCCATAATATCTTTATCAATGCAATTCTACTTCCGAGTTCAGAGCATTGAGCATGAAACCTTCCTTTCCTCTCAAAGCCCATAAGCTGTAGAATACAGCATCAAAAATAATATAATATAATAATATAATTACAATAATGAAATTATATTTATTAATATAACTGGGATTAATAATAATTTTATTAATTAAAATAATATAATTATTATTTATTTCTTAGTTATTTTAAAATAAGATCTTGAAAAGTATCAAATGAACAGACCGTTTCCGTTCTCACGGACCTACCGTGAGATCCCAAAACGTCAGTAAAGATGCATAGACCAATGGGCTCATGACTTACTCCTACTATTTATTCCTACTTCTAAAAATCTTTCCCCACTTTGCATTAAAGGTAAGGGCTGGAGGCTTGTCGCGAAATTTCAATCATTGTAGTACGATTTCTCGCTTCTTCTTGAAGACATCTCTCCTGGGTCTAACCTAGTAAGTGTTTTGGGTCAGAGAAATTCACGATTCGCCCGTCTGCGACCAGGAACACAAATTTCTCGTTGAAATTTAGGACAGGCGTTAACTACTTAAATTCTCTGAGCCGGTGGAGTCCAGTGCGGACTGATTTTGGTGAGATTTTGGAACTGTTAATCTAATTAACAGTACTAAAATCTTGTTATTAACTTAACCAGCCGGTTGCAAAGATATTGCCTGCGTCCGTCTCAAATATCGGTGGCCTACAAGTAATCATTATCAGTACTTATTATAAAAATATCGATTGCATAGATATTGCCCGGACTAGTTTGGTAAAGAGTGGAACCACAGTGAGTATTTACATAGTTTGATAGATATTGTCGGCGTCCGTTCGCCTACAAGTGTAATCTTACAAACTAGGAAAACTGCGCGTATTTGACGGTAAGATTTTCTAATTAAAATAAAGAACAAAAGTTTTTTTTGCCCGACGGAGGTTTTGTAAACCAAAGGATAAGCAGCTCCGCCCGTAGTTTGTAAGTAGAAGTATCGTTTTAACATACACATCATAACACACACACTTTCTAATTGTAAAACACTTCATAACCACTCTTGTATTCCAAAAGATATTTTGCTATTAATAAATAAAAGTCAAGTGTTTACGAAAATCAATTTCTATACTTACCTAACTAAAACTAAAATTCAATACATATTTAACAATAGTGCAATTAACGTATCAGAAAGGCAAGTTTTAAAAGATG
Organism: Leptopilina drosophilae; assembly: GCA_032873175.1. Taxonomy (NCBI): domain Eukaryota; kingdom Metazoa; phylum Arthropoda; class Insecta; order Hymenoptera; family Figitidae; genus Leptopilina; species Leptopilina drosophilae. Next base: position 12,142,549 of record CM065486.1, read on the forward strand.
AAAACGATCCCCACAAATCAAACAGAATAATCAAATATACTGGAAGCTTGGAGCCTTCCCAAATCGAGAATTAAGGGCCATCTCAAAAGCCCATTTTAAAAATTAATTTTCTGGTTTATAACAATTATTCTAAAAATATTTTTAAAAAATTCTATATGAAATTCAAATTGCTTTCGATGCAATTTTTAAATATAATCATCTTAAAAATTAAAAAAATTAAATTATTTCCAATATATAATAAATTCTTTTAATTAATTCAATTATTTTGTATATACTTAATTTTAATAAAATTCTTTAAACAAATTTAATAATTTTCGAAATAGCTTTAACTGGATTTTTCCCAAATATTTCTATAAAATTCTTCATAATAATTTAATTTTTTTTAATTTTAATAAATTCTTGGGAACAATTACATTATTTTTGAAAAGAGTAAAATTCTTCCTAATAATTAAATTCTTTTCAATTAATTTTTATTAAAATTCTTCCTCATAAAAAACAATTGCTTTCAAAATTTTCATTCAAAACCATCAAAGAAACTACATTAGTTTAAAAAAATTTTAATAAATTCTTTAAAAGAATTTAATTAGAACTTTTTAAAATTTTAAGGGGTTACGCCACCCTGAAATTTTCAAAAAATTGATTTTTTTTGCTTAATTTCAAAGTGTATATTCTAACGAATATTTTGAGATGTCTCCGATGACAATATCTCACTAATTACAAAAGTTATGGTCATTAGAAGTCAGCGCGGTCGGGACGCGCCGAGAGCTGCTGGAAGCCGTCTGGCGCCTCCTTAACGACTTTCTATTTTCGAATGGTCTAGGGGGCCCTTTCATGATTTAGAAAGGGTCCTTTTGATTGTATCCCTTCCACTGAAATAGAAACTCGTTTCTAAAGGTATTTTGCACCTGCCAGGTGCAAACCTTACGAAACTTGTCATTCTTTGGCTCCGAGCTGCAGAGTAAAGACTATTGAGTTTTATTCGAAAATTTTAATATTAAATAAAAATGTCGAAAACTGTGTGACCGGGTAGAAAAGGTTCGAGAGAAGATAAAGGACGTCCGTGTCGATCCAAGGAAAAGCATGTTTTAAATCCATATTTAATGGAACAGGAAGAATTTTCCACAAGTGCATCTGCGAAAAAACTAAAGAGCTTGGCTGACGCGGAGATAGAAATTGATGCATCCTTCGGCTATCGGATTTTAAACTTTATATCAGTTTTTTCTGTAATCAATAGTGTTGTAAAGTGTAAAAAATGTGATAGTGATGTTACATTTACTGAAACGGCGAACCGTGGTCTTGGATTTAAATTGAAAATCTCATGTTTGAATTGTGAACCAATTTACGCTTATTCATCTCCTCTTATTGACAATAAAGCGTATGATATAAACAGGAGAATTGTTTTAGCTTTTAGAATGCTTGGAATAGGATTGGCAGGTATTGAAAAATTTTGTGGAATAATGGATTTGCCAAAACCTATTTTCCATTCGTTTTACGATAGAATAGTGACCAATATTCATGTTGCTGCGAAGAAAATTTGTGAACTGTCAATGAAACGTGCTGTTGAGAAGGAAAAACAATCAAGTTTTAAAAAGGCTGAGGATGGACTTACCGTATCAGGAGATGGAACATGGAGAAAACGGGGTTTCTCTTTTCTTTTTGGCGTTACAACAGTTATTGGTTACTATACAGGAAAAGTTGTAGATCTTGTGGTTAAATGTAGTTATTGTAAAGTCTGTGAATTTTGAAGTAAATTTGAAGGAACTGCTGAATATGAGGAATGGCAAGAAAATCACAAAAATGAGTGTAACGCGAATCACGAAGGATCGGCTGGGAAGATGGAAGTTGACGCCACATGTGAGATATTTGGAAGATCAGAAGAGTTATATGGAATAAAATACACGAATTATATAGGAGACGGGGACTGCAAAACTTATAAAGGTATCGTTGATTCAAAGCCATATGGAAACACTGAAATAAACAAAAAAGAATGCATTGGTCATGTGCAAAAAAGAATGCGTACACATCTGCGAAAAGTGAAAAAGGAAAATAAAGGTCTTGGTGGCAGAGGAAAATTAACTGGAAAACTTATTGACGAATTAACTGTATACTACGGCCTTGCAATTAGACGAAACACTGATTGCATTATAAAAATGAAAAATGCAATTTGGGCAACGTTTTTTCATAAAATTTCAACCAACAATAAGCCACAGCATCATCTCTGCCCTCCCGGCGAAATCTCTTGGTGCAACTGGCAAAAGGCGAAAGCTTGTGGAGTTTTAAAAAATTATGATCACAAAACTCCACTACCTATAGTCGTTCAAGATGCCATCAAACCCATCTACGAAAAATTAAGTGACAATAATTTATTGGAACGTTGTTTAGGAGGATTCACACAAAACAACAACGAAAGTGTTAACTCTGTGATTTGGTCCCTCGCGCCAAAAGTGACATCCAGCGGTGTAAAAGTCGTTGAAATTGCATCCTGGATTGCCTGCAGCTTATTTAATGACGGACATAAAAATCTCCTTTTGATTATGGAAGTATTAAATTTAAAAATCGGACCAAATGCGCAGCGAATGTGCGAAGAAGTTGACCAACGCCGAGTTTCCATCGCCAACCTGAGAGCGCAGGAGGCGACAAAGGAGGCCAGGAAATTGAAAAGAGCTCGCCAAAAGGACTCGGAGGACATTCTTTCCATTCTTGGAGAAGAATATTATGGCCCCGGAATTGCTGATTAAATAGTAAGTTGAAAAATTTTCAAGTTATAATACACTAAAGTTCATTTTTTTCTTCTTTTGCGTTTTTCTCGAAACCACATTTTTCGAGACGGTGTACACGATAACTCAAAAACTATTGAATCGATTGACTTAAAAATTAATATACATCTTCCTAAATACATTTTCCACAGAGTGACGTGGGATTTTTTTGATTGAATAATTTGAAAATTTTTTATCCAATTTTTTGTACGGTACTTTTAGCCCAAAAAAAAGACAATTTTTGAAGTGCTTCCATTTGCGTAAAACATTTTTTTTTAAATGGCTTCGTCACTCTGTTCCAAATTTATCTCTTTTTAAGAAAAATATTGTTTTACTTGTTTCAGATAAAAATTCAACTGTCAATCATGTACACCATCAAAGAGTGCTCCGGAAAAATTGGTCTACGCCAATAGCTATATCTCCGCCATTTTTTATTAAAAACAATTTTATTTTTTAAATTTATAAAGCTTAATATATGTACTGAACCATCAATAAATGTAAAGAAGTCCTACCTCAAACAGTTTTGTTAAAAAAATTCCTAAAAAACCATCCGATTTTCATGCGTTCAGGGTGGCGTAACCCCTTAATCTAATTCTGTGCGAGAATTCAGTCAGTTTTCTAAACAATAAAATTCTTTGAAAGAATTATATTATTATAAAATTTTTTATTAACATTCTTTGCAGCAATTCTATTGATTTTAATATATTAATTTTAAAATTGAAAATATTTGAAAAGAAAAATTATATAACAGTCAAGAAACAAAACAACAAATAAACGAATATCATTATTTTCTTCTACATTTTGTTGTTCTTAGAAATACACACTATCCTCAAATTTTTTAGTGTTTACAATCTATAACAAACAACTATAAATGGTTTTTATATATTTACAGTTATAATCATTTTAAAGTATTATAATAATTTTGAGGTTAGTTCGTGTTTATAAACACAAAAACATTTTAAAGAAAAGACTTCTTTTATTTTTTAGATTTTCTTAAAATAAAAAGAAATTTAACACAAAGTCCTATTTAATTGGAAATATAATTATAAATGTATATTAATTGTGTAAATTTAATACGTACTTGCCACTAACCTGTCGTTAACAATCCTTCTTCGACCAGCAAAAATTTAGAAAGATCAAAAAAAGAAGATTTAAATTTACAGACAAAATTTTGCCGCGGTACCTATCATTGTAATTAAAACTACGCGATATTGTAATTACTACTTACCCACTTTATTATTATATGCGGTCGATAATGTAGTTATTCTTCTTATTTCACCACATTATTCACATTTAATTAAAATTTTAATAATTATTAAAAAAACCATTCTTTCCTACTATTTCCTTTCTAATTTTCAACCAAATTAGTGCAAGTTATTTAGAGACATTAGGAAAACAAGTTGTCTTTTGTATCAAGGTACGGTGTTCTAAATAAAACTTAATGTGAAAAATTAATATTGTATTATTATATCTTTATTTGGTTTTTAAAATCTCAAAGTATAGAAATATTTCTTTGTTTAAATTTCTTTTACTTTTAATTTAACTGAGATTATGATTTTGTTCTTCAATTACCGTATCGTAATTTAAATACATACTGGCATTATCAGGTCTTAATCTTGCTTCTTTTTCATCAACAAACCAATCGTCTAGAAACCATGAATTGCTTAATTTTCCCCTTCCCATATAACGATTTCCTAAAATTTAAGTAATATAAAACAAAAGTGTAAGATTTTTCATAAAAATTCTAAATTTACAAATTAATTCACTATCCCATAAGCAGTTTCTTCTTGGTTTTATATCTGTCAACGCGATATTTATTAGATTGTTTTTTCGCATTAATATTTTGTAGTTTATATAGAAAATTTTATTTTTGTCTTTTTGATAGTGTGTGTGTTTATCCACGTCGTACATTTTTAATCCCCGTAAAAATTAACATGATATATTATTTCCTCGCGTACTTGTTGTCATTTTCTTTGAAAACGACTGACAGACCCGATAATTCTGCATTATCGTTATTAAAATTAATTCTCAATTGATTCTCATTACACCCTAAAAAAAGTAATCTCATAGTTAGAGGAATAATCCTCTTCTAAAATCATCTCAAGATTTTCTCTCAAAACAAAAGTAGTCCACTTGAATGTATATTATTTTTATTCTTTGGTGGTTAATCATAAAATAAAACAATTTTTTAAGGTTCAAATTTTAAAAACATTAAATTTAAATGTATTAAAAAAACAAATATACATATTAATTAATGTAAGTAATTAACCATTACTAGTTAATTATATTTATTGAAATAAAACCGTTTAATTCAGTGCAGAAAAAAGCTTTTTTTTATTATCTTATAATCATAATTAGCAAAAAATATCGGAGAGGAAAATCCTCTAAACTGAAGTGTATTACTTTCGATACCATATACAAGAGGAAAATATGCTTTCAGTTTAGAAGAATCCGCATCAAATCAAGATTACTTTTTTTAGGCTGTAATATTGTAGTGGTTTTTTCTTTCGTCCATTTTGAAACGTTTTCCTTCGTTTCCAAGTATTCTAACTCTAAAGAACGACAAACTGAAAGGACCTGCAGCTTTCATTTCATGTATGTATGTATGTATAAAATTGCATATGCGATTTTTTTACCCTGGTCAGTTCTTATGACTTACATTTTCTAGACAAAAAAATTCTATAATATATGTACATTTATGGATACTAAAAATTTACATTTTTTTCTTCCTTCTTTCTTTCTATTTCACATTCTAAAGAAAATCTAAACTACTTTCCGTTAACATGACTAAAAAGAATTAAAATTTGACTTAACCCTTTAAGGCTATGTCCAAGTTGTAAAATGTAAACAAACCAAGCACTAAAATTACCTTTTTTATACATCTTTTTCTCTCACAAAAATTACCATTAGAAAACTTTTTTTTACAAAAATGATAAATTAGAGTGTCAAAGTTTCCAAAAACATCATTTTTGATTGTGATCAATAAACAGCAATTAGTAAAATAACTAATTAAAATGACCTGTAAAATAGCATTTTTGACGCGTCGCGAGAAATAAACTGTTTGACTATATCAACCGCACGGACGATGAAGAAGTCTCATAACAGCGATTGGGCCTTCAACATGTTGAAGGGGAAATTTTTCCCTTTCCTTCATGGAATTACAAGGGGAAAGGGTAAAAGTTTCGTCATCGTCCGAGAAGTTGATATAGTCAAACACTTAAACTTTTCGCGAAGTGAACTCTGTTGTTCTACGTCACGCGCAAACCGTGCCAAGGACGCATTGACAACACTACGCAGAAAGAAAATTTTGTTCTACTCTGAAACGCAATTATTTTCACATGCTTTTAGTTATGCTGGGTGTAGTAACCAAATTCAATACTTCAATTTACCATTTTCATAAAGAAAATGTAAATTTATATTCATTTTTAAAAATTATTAGTAAAGTACTAGTACCCTTTCTCCTTGTAATTTCTTAGAGGAAAGGGAAAAATTTCCCCTTCCACATGTTGAAGGTCCAATCGCTGATTTGAGACTTCTTCATCATCATTGCGGTTGATATACTCAAACAGTTTATTTTTCGCGACGCGTCACAAATGCTATTTTACAGGTCATTTTAATTAGTTATTTTACTAATTGCTATTTATTAATAACACTCAAAAATGATTTTTTGGAAACTTTGACACTCTAATTTATCATTTTTATAAAAAAAGCGTTCCAATTTTCATTTTTGTGGGAGAAAAGGCTGTTTTCGAAATGTGATTTTAGTGCTTGGTTTGTTAGATTTCTCAACTTGGACATGCCCTTAAGGTTTAAAGTCAAAAGTGGTTTTGATCGAAACTGCTGGGCCTTAAAGGGTTAAATACTGTAATATTATTAATTCTAGTTTTATCACTTTATTCAACAACACTCTTAATAACTGAATAGACAAAATAATACTAACTTGCAACCAATGATGAGAAATTGAAAAAATCAAAATTCTGCTCATTCATACCTTATATAAGGTAAATGCGTCAGTGCTCGGCAGCTTAAGGAATTTTTCAATTTTAAAATGACTAATTAGCAGTTTCAAAGACAATTTTTTCAAATGAAACAAATTTTATTGATTAAAGGGGATTATAAAGAAGAGTAATTAACATCACTTTTTAAGAAATCAAATACTATGCAATATTTATTTGCATTTAAAGTCGAAAATATGCAAATGCGTTAGTAATCGGCAGGTGCGAAAACTGACTGTGTCAGTAATCGGTCGTCGATGTCGATGTCGCAATATTGAAACTTACCAAAAATATTGTTTATTCATGCATAAAATGACTGTGTGTCTTATTTTTTGGTTAAGTTGTGACAACCTGCCGACGACTAAAGCACTGACGAGCACTGACGCATTTACCTTAATAATTTCTTATTTGCAATTTTTTATACTAATTTTCTTATATATTGAAAATTGCATGCTTTTATTTTATTCTTTTTTATTCTATTTCGTTTGATTTTATTTTTCTTTCTTCTTGCATGGTTATCTTTTCTTATATATGATTATTTTAGTTCCTTATATTTTAACTATATTTTTAATATTTTAATTTTTTTATTTTATTTATTTTCATTTATATGCATAATGAATGACTTTCATTTTATTTTGAATTCTACATAAACTAACACTTAGTGTTTCTATCACTTTAGTTTCCATTATTTTCTTCTTCCTTTAATTTTGTTAGTTAATATAGATAAAATTAAAATACCAACTACTAATCACTATCACTTAGTTACATGCACAATAATTATTTAATGAAATTAACATTACAGTTCAAAATTATTTTTAAAATAATTTTTCTGTAAATTTAACGATTATTTAAAATTTTACATTTTATTAGCTATTTACACTTTGTTTATTTATACTAATTGTTATTTATTTACACATTATTTATTGTTTATTTATATAGGGTAGAGTCTCCAGTTGTGAGACAGTCAATTTTTTTAACATGCAATATTAAAAAGCCGATTAGTTTATATGAAAACATTTATTTTTATATGAGCTTACTTTTTCGTGTACGCCGAAACGGATATATAAACTGTTTTTGTTAAATACCAACACTGGGAATGGTAATCGACAAAAAAGCGTTTTTTCAATAAATGCAAAGTACTTTTTTCCAAGTTAATTAATTGGAAAAGGTAAATGTAATGAATTTTCTTTTAGTGTTTTCCCTATATTTTGTAATGCAATATTGCATTGTTCCAATCTACGGTTGAAAATAATTTAATTCTCCTTTTTCAAAATAGCGCCAATTACTAGGTGTGACACACAGCATATCCCCAGTTGTGAGACAGTCTCGACAGCCATTTGGGCAGCATAAAAACTACGACTTTGCAGGCATGCTATTTAAATATTGTTTTGATTTTTTTCTAGTATTTTTGGGCATGTCAAGTGGAAAAAAGTCAATTGATTCAGAAGAAATCAATTTTAATGCTCTTGTTGAAGCTATTTATTTGTGTTTATTTGATAGTCATATTTTGGCGAATAAATATTATTATTTAGTACATAATAATATATATTATTAATATATTTAATAATTTCTACTAAACATAACGTTTTATATCAAGCTTATTAAAGTTTAGCATTTTTTAATGAGTGTTTCACAACTGGAGACATTTTTTTTAAAAGCGATGTGCTCCGAAAACTTATCGTAAAATTTCTTGAGTTCATCGAAACACTATACTTTCTTTTAATAAAAGTTGCGTATTTCTGTTACCTCTCGAACGGTGTATTTTATTTACAATTTCGTTTACCCGTTTACAATTTACGGGTTAAAAATAAAACCCGTCTCACAACTACTTTTCCGACTTTAAATTCAGATAATTTATGCAAAATATAAAACTTTTCAGCTCGTTTCCGCTGCCAAACATCATTGAAGTCCTTTATGACTGGGGGTAGTGAATGCGTAACCGTTGCCAAACATGACTGGCATCATGAATATGTTCGTAGATCTTATCGTGGTGGCGGGGCTTTTTACTGAAGGACAGTCAAAACAGAAAAAGCCAATATGAGTGATAGTAAAAATCAGGCGTAACTGCGGAGTAATGCTTTGGCTGAAAAGTAGATGAAACAAAAGAAAATGAAGGAGAAACTGAAACCTCCCAAACCGGCTGCAAGTAATCTTGAGAAAGCGTTGAATGCAAATCATGACAAAAACGTACCAAGGCTGCCGCGATAATCAACAATGACTGTCAAGGTGGCAAAAGAAATGAGCTATACTGATATATTAGGAAAGCTTAAAAAGAGGCTAAACCAGATGTTAGCCATGAAAGAGTGGTAGGAGCAAGACCTACAAACAAGGGTGACCTTCTTATAAAAATTGAAGGATAACAAGTTGAGGAAAAATTTACCGAGGAGGTTACAAGGATTGTGGGTAACCTTTGTGTTAAGTGTGAATTCGATTATTTTAATTAATATTATTAAAGAAAATCTATATATTAAGCGAATTCAGGCTTAACTGTATCGAAAGTAATTTTCGATAAGTTAAACTAAAAGACTTAATATTTATTCACCCCAAGATAAACGTTTAACTCTTCATAAAATAATTATTATTTTTGAAAAAGTAGAGGATCCCCTTTTAAGTGTACTATTAATTCAGTACCTCCGATTAGACGGTATTTTAATTGAAAATATACAAAAAGGAAAAAAAGGTTGTATATAGTTGTAGACAGTAATGACACACTTCAGTTATATAAGTAGTACAAATATAAATTTTATTCAATTCATAAAACTTGAAAAATTGATAGAAAAATCGTACAATACAAGAATATAAACTATCTTTAAATTATTTACTTGTATAAATCGTAGTAAATATTATTATAAAAAAATGTCCTCTTAATAGAATATAATTAATATAAGATTCTCAATATTTATATAACAATATAATATCGATAAACAACAAACAATTTTTATTTATATAATAATTATGTTTTATGTAAATTTGTATTATGTGTGTGTATAAAATATGTAAAATGGAATAATTAATAATCAACTCACCAACTTACAATTTATTATTTTTATCAAGAATGGAAAAGTATCCTGTTACTTTTCTCAGGTGAATTACTCAGATTCACACCTGTTATAGATACCTTATATGAATTATTTCTTCCTTTTTTTAGTATTTCCTTTAATTTGTTCTTCAATTGCTTCTTTTGTTTGATTCTTTATTATTATTATCGATATAATACTTCAAATTATTCACTTAATATTCACTTTTTATATCCTTTTTTTATTTCAATTCGCGTAAAAAATTCAATTCACTTTAATCAATTAATAAAATAAAAATTCAAAATCAACCCTTATTTCTGGGGACAAAAACATACACCTCCGCCTTTTGCGGATGGATGGATGGATCACACCTTGAAATTAATATAAAACGACAGAGTGGGGATGTCTGTGCACACGGCTCGCCAAAGTTCGTTGTTGCTAGGCAAGCTTTTTGCAATCTTGCAAATTCCTTAAAATGGCGTGATATAGTTCGATGCTCTATATCCTCCTTTGCCAATGTGTAAATGTTATCTTTTACTTAGTATTTTTACCAACACAATTAGTCTTTTCTGTGGAAAATATCTTATAACAAAGTATACAAATTCCTTTTGAAATAAGAGTGATATCCATATTCTTTCAACCGATTTTAGAATTATAATTTTAAAATTAATATTGAATATTATTAGGAATGAAAATAATTGAAGAATGATTATAGTTATTTTTTAAGTTAGGATATAATTTAATTATGAAAAAATAGTTTTAAGACAAATTAATTGATGAGTTAATTATGTAAAAATCCTCTTATGTCCTGATGATATGGGTATTGAGTACTTAATTCTATTTACAAAAGTCCCAAATTTTAAATGAAGTTATACAATATAACAAATTTTTAATTAATAAAAATAATTAAAAATAGTTACGAAGTCATACGTAACACTTTGTATGGTGCAGGTGTCGGAGCGAGGATCACACTGGAGATCTGTGACCTAGGCTGCCTTGTCGACATCGACGAAGTCCAGAAAGCACTAGTGCAGATTTGGGATTACCAACAGCTGGTGGAAAAGTGATAGTCCTATAGGGCCCAACAATCGTTTTGGTTTATATTTAGAGAAACGATAAAATGTTGAAAATAATATGATCTTATAGAAGTCATTTGGCCAAAATTTGTAGAAGATATTCTTACAAATCGTCATTTTTTAAGGTTTTACAAAAATTTGAATAACTTCTAAAATAATTAATAATTATAGACATTAACCTGTAATTTTTTACTTGGAATAAGCATAACGTCAAAGTTGGACAAAAAAATTCAAAAAATTTAAAATAATATTGTTAAAAGAAAAATAATTTTTGAAATTCAAACCTATTTTTTCATTAAATTTTCTTGAAAATTTTTTTAGGAAGATTTAATAAAAAAATGTTTGAATTTCAAAAATTAGTTTTCTTTCCATATTATGTTTTCTATTGTTACTCAAAGAAATTAAATTTTATTTTAGCTATAAGTGGCAACGCTGCATAATGAATTTTGAACGAAAGTAACTGACAGCAAGGATTGCTACAACGTAGCAATCCCTAGCTGAAAGACACACAATTCCCCGATAAGACACGTTGCCAGGTCGTGAATGCCTTCGTCTCAATGCCTTTTCCTTCTGAGAAACTATTAAATATAAAATACATTTAATGACTATATTATGAAACTAAGAAGTGAAAAATTAACATTTTTGCAATATTCCAGGAAAATATAGTAAAGTTAGAGTTATTTTATTGTAACTTTTTAGAAAGAAAAAGAGAAAATAAAGAAATTATAACAAAAATTATTATTGGGAGTAATATGAATGGAGAAGATAATTCCTAAAAAGAAATACTGTTCAATAGTCGCATGTGTTTGGACGGCTACGGCGACACGCGTGCGGGCGTTTTGGTTGAAATAGTCACACCAATACATAGTTTGCATCTCTGGGTGTCAACACAAGCGCTACGCTTGCCTCTACCGTTGCTTTGCTTTCTTTACGCACCTCACCTCTCCTTGCCCATGAGTTGTGATTCACAACGTCAAAACAAACGCACGTGCGTTTGAACAAGCACATGTGTTCACCACTACGAACATAAGCACATTTTTCTGCTGAAACTTATGCGATATTTCTAATATACGAAACATCGATGGAACATTACATAAACATTCTACTGCAACATTAGTTGCAACAGAATGCCGGAGGACTACGAGTCACGGATGTGTATATCATATAAGTGAATACATGTATGTACATGATTGTGATTCGTAACATGTAGGAAAACTATAAATTGCAATAAATAATTTTGTTTTAAATGGCTGAGGTGAATAACAATTATATTAATAACTAGCTGTCTACGCGCGCCTTGGCGCGCGTGAAGTTTCTTTACATTTGGACAAGTAAAAATCTCTTGCTTCTAAATCCAGTCGGAAATGAAAGATCTAATAGGCGTCTCGAAACACAGATCTAGAATAGAGATTTTTGTTGTTGCATAAAAACAGTTACAACTAATTATTACTTTACCAAACCACATAAAATTATTTAAAGAATTATTAAATAAATATAAATTTACATTTCGCATAAAATATTATTTATATTGATAACAAAATATGCTTTATAATAATTCTTAAAATAAGATTGTGTATTATTTATTGGTACAAATTTTCATGACCTATATTCTTTTCTTGTTATAGAATAATTATAGAACGTGTTCATTGGGCTTTTTCTTTAAAAATAGGGAAGACCGGGGCTAAACTGGACGGATTTGTTCTTTGGCCAAAAAACTCATACAAAAAAATTTTTTTTTGCTAAAGAGTAATATACCGTTTTGAAGCTTGTACCTTCACCTACAAATCGCACTTGTTCGATGTAGAAAAACTACAGTAGCTTTGGAGATATGTTGCTTCGAAGATGACTACCTCAAAAACAAAAATCCGAAAATTGGTGGGGCTAAACCGGACACCCCATGGGGATAAATCATACACGGCTAATTAATTAAAGAATAAGACACAAATTTTCGTTTTTTTTGTAGAAAAGTAAAATCAATTCTTCTCTTATTTAAATGTAGGTAGTTCTATACAAAGAATATAATATAAAATGTAAAATCAGTAATTAATATAATATAAAATGAATTACAGTTTTCAGACTTGTCTATTTGCAGCAACTCGCTTGCAAATTCGAGTTTTAAAATAAATTCTTTATTTATTTAGTTTTAAAGTGGTTCTATGCAAAGAATATAATATAAAATAGTTAATTAATATAAAATAAATTAAAGTATTCAAAGATTTGGTTGTTTTTTATCACGATGTTCGATTCAGCCCCACACCGTCATCTAATAATTAAACTGCAATATATTTTTTCTTCTTAACGTTTTTCATTAAACTCTTTTTCTACTAAAGTGAGAACATCATGAGCTAAAAGAAAAATTGCTGTGTGATATTTGGACTTTAATTTTAACGATAAAAACCCTAAAAAATGAGAAAATTTTTTTTTACTTTTACCTCAAAAAATGACATTTTCACATATTAACGGCAACTATTATTACAAGAAAAATGATACGTCCCTAAAACCTCGTGCAGCATTTGCATCAAGAAATTGTGCGTACATAGGTTATTTACACGGTTTGAAATTTTTTACGGTTTCGGAAATATTTGACTTGTCCGGTTTATCCAAGGTCTCCCCTACAATAATACGTGATCGGACTAAATTTGGTTCCGACTGTCTGTTTGATTTTTCCTTAAGAAAAGTTCTAATAATTTTGGATAAAACATATACTTAACACAGTCAGAAGTGAGAAACTATCCCTTTTTTGGTGAATGGAAAACAAAAAAAAATTAATAAAAACTGAATTTTTTTTATTTAATTATTAAAAAATTGTGGAAAGAATAAGTTCTTATAGAAGTGATTTGGCTAACATTTTATTCAGATATTTTGATAGAAACCTCATTTCTAACGTTTAACAAAAATTTGAATAAATTATTAACCCTAACGGGCTCGAGTTCGTTTTTCCGCCTGCGCGCACAAGCCGGGCCCGAGGGACCCGGTATTTAAAATCAATAGAAATAAAAAATTTGATAGCAAAATTGTTAATATTTTTTATCTAACATATAATTGTATCATTTTAGAGAAATTATTTTAAAAAATAGTTTTAAAAACAACATTATTTATTATAAAAAAATAAAATAAAAAATATAAAGAACAAAAAAATATTTTCAGACAAATCACCGTATAATGTATAAAAAATTATATAAACATTTTATATTTACATTTATACATACATATATAGTAAGTATAAATAGCAAATGTAAAAAGTATTAGTTATTCCAAATTAAAATTTAAACATTTTTTGAGAATAAAAAGTTTAACCATAAAAATCAAAAACTTTTTTTCGCTTAATTACGTATGAAAATAATTTTTTTCCAATATAAATTTTAGAATAAGAACTCCGGAACTAATTTGCAGATCTACGTATATGGTCAAAAATAAGCATGGATGAAAACGAAGATGTGGATTTTATATACGAAGTAGGCAGTTTTATACACTTTCACTCACGCTTCACTATAATTTTCTCGTTCAATCACACTTAAAATTACTCTGCATTTACTCTCACTGTGACTTTCATTCATCCTCACTTTCATTCTCACTTTACTCTTATTTTCTCGTTCAATCACACTTCAAATGACTTTTCATTCACTCTCACTGTCACTTTCATTCATCCTCACTTTCATTTTCGCCTCACTCTTATTTTCTCGTTCAATCATATTTAAAATTACTCTTCATATACTCTCACTGTCACTTTCAATCATCCTCACTTTCATTCTAACCTTACTCTTATTTTCTCGTTCAATCATATTTCAAATTACTCTTCATTCACTCTCACTGTCACTTTCATTTCATCCTCACTTTCACTCTAGCCTCACTCTTATTTTCTCGTTCAATCATATTTCAAATTACTCTTCATTCACTCTCACTGTCACTTTCATTTCATACTCACTTTCACTTTCAATTTTCTTTTATTTTCTCTTTCAATCTCACTTAAAATTACTCTTAATTCACGCTCACTGTCACTTTCATTTCTTACTCAATTTCACTCTCAATTTGCTTTTATTATCTCTTTTAATCACTCTCAAAATTACTTTCATTCATCCTCACTTTCATTTTCGCCTCACTCTTATTTTCTCGTTCAATCACACTTCAAATTACTCTTCATTAACCCAAACTGTCACTTTCATTCATCCTCACTTTCAGTCTAGCCTCACTCTTATATCCTCTTTCAATCATATTTCAAATTACTCTTCATTCATCCTCACTTTCATTTTCGCCTCACTCTTATTTTTTTGTTCAATCCCACTTAAAATTACTCTTTATTCACTCTCACTGTCACTTTCTTTCATCCTCACTTTCATTTTCGCCTCACTCTTATTTTTTTGTTCAATCCCACTTAAAATTACTCTTTATTCACTCTCACTGTCACTTTCTTTCATCCTCACTTTCATTTTCGCCTCACTCTTATTTTCTCGTTCAATTACACTTAAAATTACTCTTCATTCACTCTCTCTGTCACTTTCATTTCATACTTAATTTCACTCTCCCTTCCCTCTTATTTTGTCGTTCAATCCCACTTCAAATTACTCTTCATTCACCCAAACTGTCACTTTCATTCATCCTCACTTTCACTCTAGCCTCACTCTTATTTTCTCGTTCAATCATATTTCAAATTACTCTTCATTCACTGTCACTGTCACTCATATTTCATCCTCACTTTCACTTTTGCTTCCCCCTTATTTTCTCGTTCAATTACACTTAAAATTACTCTTCATTCACTCTCTCTGTCACTTTCATTTCATACTTAATTTCACTCTCAATTTTCATTTATTATCTCTTTTAATCACACCTAAAATTTCTCTTTAATCACTCTCACTGTCACTTTTATTCATCCTCACTTTCACTCTAGCCTCACTCTTATTTTCTCGTTCAATCACACTTCAAAATGCTTTTTATTTACTCTCACTGTCACATTCATTTCATACTCACTTTCACTCTCCCAATTTTTTTATAGGATCCCGACAATGGCTCTGATTCCACAAAAGATAATTGGTCAATTTCTTCGGTTAATTTAGTTGACAATTCTTCGTATGGTCAACTTTCAAGCATATCATTGTCCTTGGTGTCAAACTCAAGTAATTGAGCTTCTATAGAAATTGATGATTTATCAACATCAGATGTTTTTGTTAGTTCTCCTACTTCGACTAGTATTCTTTCACTGTTATCATCGCCATCGAGATCCAGTTCTATTAGTAACGCTGCTTTACAAGAAGCTATTTTGACTCAAGGCTCGATTGATTCTACCGCTTCGAATAGTCAACCATTATCCGATACTATAAATTTGTCTGTTAGTAATTTGGAGTCACTTTCAGAGACGTATCCTCTGTCTAATTTTTCTTCAAATTTATCGATCATTGCTGCTGTTTCTTCGGAATTTCATAATAGCATCCACGAAAATTAAGGTCTCGCAAGTGAATGGTTATTTTTACCATTGTTAAATGGAGATGTTTTACGCCAAATTCTGGATGTTCATATTTCTAGTGCAGGAACAAAACAAATTTTGGATGAAACTATACAACTTGTTGTATCTACATTGCCATCAGGAGCCAGTAATTTTCCGAAGTCAAGATATTTTGTTTTAAAAATTATAAATCAATTAATGCCTCATTCGTTCTCGGAAACATTCATCAGACACAGGATCTGTGATTTGTGTTTTAATTACATAGGTAAATTGGATTTAGTACCACAAAACAAAACCTGCAATGTTTGTTCGAACTCCGATTTAAATGGTTTGATTATGCAATTTTGTATCACAACTGCCATGCAGGATGCATTCGAAGTCGGGAATCTGAAACGTTTTATGGATGAATATGAGGAAGAGCGCAATTCTCAGCAACTAGATCACATCGTGTACGATATAACTTCTGGCCAAGAGTTCAAGCATTTGAATGCTACTGTAATTAATGGGAAGTATGATTTATGTTTAATTTGGAATGCTGACGGAATACCAACAGACAATGACACTGGCCAACAGTGAGATTTACAAGCACAAATTGTGAATATCCACCCAAGGTATAGAAGTAGGTTTCAAATTCTTTGTGCTTTATACTACAGTAACAAAAAGTCCAAGCACAAACCGGAGATGTCGTCATTTCTTAAACCATTTGTTGATGAAACAAGGGAAATGTTTGAAAATGGAGTTAATTGGAAAAATAAGGAGACAGGTGAAACTGTAAATAGTAAGGTGATTGCTCCAGTTGCTACATTTGATGCTCCAGCTAAAGCCGCTGGTATGAATACTATGCAGTATAATGGTGAATGCAGTTGCCCTACTTGTGAGCATCCTGGTGAGACTTATCAAAGAGGAAAAGTGTGTAAACGCGTATTTCCTACCGACGAACAAGAATATAAGCTTCGAACTAAACAAAGAATGTTGAACCAGGCAAGAAAAGCGATTTTAACTGTCAAGGAGCATGTAAAAGGAATAAAAGGACCGTCAATGACATTTCTCATACCTCATTTTGATCCAACAAAAGGTTTTGTACCAGACTATATGCACGCTGTACTTTTGGGGGTTATGAAAATGTTACTATTTCTTTGGCTCAATACAAGCAATAAAAATAAACCTTTTTACATCAGCCGAAAAACAAAAGAAGAAATTAACACACTTATGTCTGATATTAAACCTGAGGATAATGTGACGCGGACACCAAGATCCTTAGAAGTTATAAATCACTGGAAAGCTTCAGAATTAATAGCATTTCTCCTTATCTATGGACCGATTATTCTGAAAAATAAACTTGATAAAAAGTATTATGATCATTTCTTGCTTCTTGTAAGAGCTATTCACATTTTGTTAAAATCAGAGATAAAGAGTGAAGAGATTAATTTAGGCGACACATATTTGTATTTGTTTGTAGATCAAGTGGAAGACTTATACGGACTTGATGAATGCAGTTATAATATGCATCAACTATTGCACCTGGCAAGATACGTCAAAATGTGGGGACCTTTGTGGTCGTGGTCGGCTTTCCCGTTTGAAAATGGAAATGGCTATCTTGTACGTATGGCACATGGGGCCAAAAATTTAGAAGTCAAATTAGCAAACACTATGCATTTGCGAAACGCTCTCAGGTTTATAGAAAATTTAATGGATTTACGACGTATCGATAACGAGTTTATTGGAACTACACTTGGAGCTAAAGTAGATTTTAAATTAACCGAAACACACCTTGCTGCCTTAAGAAATGCTACCGGATATTCAGAAGATGAACTGAAGAATAAAGTAAAATCAATTTATCGAAGATATAAAGTAAAAAATCAAAAATATACTTCCACTCTTTACGCTAAAGAAACAAAACGTATTAATTATTGCATTCACTGAAATATACGTAACACGTTTTGGAGGAGGGGTCAAGCAATTTGTTACGGAAGGGAGAAAAAATGGCGTTAATTTGTATAACATTACGTTAGGGGGGGGGAGGGGGGCCAAAATTTCAGAAAAATAGCTAGACATATTTTTCGAAGGACCCTCTTAAGTAAAAAATCAAAAATATACATCCATTCTTTACGCTAAAGAAACAAAACGTATTAATTATTGCATTCACTGGAACAACCGACAAAACTTTGGCAACATAAAATTCTTTGTCAAAATTGATGAGGTTATTTATGCAATAGTTCAAGAACTTTTACGTTCATCTGATTACAATCCACAGTTGCAAATTAATAACTCTGAGTTTGATCTGCGCTTTAATGATATTTTCATTCCGGTTCGAAATTCTTATTGTATACATGCTATATCTGTGTCGCAAATAAGTGGAAAACTCGTTTTTCTAAATAATTATGTAAGCTTTCTTCCAAATGAAATGGAACATAAATAGCAAGTATTTCTATTACGTTAATTTTGTTCGTAAAAAAATTTTTCGAAAATTGTATTGTCGTTGTGTGCATGCTGACAAGTTAAATTTCTTTAAAACTCAAGTTTATCAATTCTTATTGTAAATTTCTTTGAAATGGAAAAATCTGAAAAGAAACAAATCTTTATGTAGCTAATTTGTTTAATAAATTTACAATTTTTAAGCATATAACCAACAATTTGTTAATTCTCAGCAGGACTTTTACATTTTGAACTCAACTTCTGTAAAGAACTCTAGTATCAAAACATTTCAATTCAACATTGCAGGGAAATATAGCAATAACATTTTTCACATTGTTAGGCAAGGTTGAGTCAATATTAGAAGTAAATATTATGACAATATTATGTTTAAATGATGTGTTTTTTGGGAAGTCAATAGGAAAAAAACGTGAAAACGAGTCGACAACTTCAATAATTCATAATCAACTATTTTGACATTATTTAACTTCAAGATATAAAGGTAAATTTACATCTTCTTCATTCTTTACTCTAACTTTCAATCACTATCACCCTTACATTCACCTTCATTCTCATGAATAACTTTTATAAAAATTTATATCATTTTTGCAAAACTCATTCATCAAGTTGATTACAAAAAGTGAAAATTGATCATCCAATTCAATATAGATTTTTTAATCACTGTTCAAAACTATTTAGATAATAGAAAAATAAATGTAAATTTTCTTGTAATAAAGTTAACATGAAAGTGAGCCTGAAGTCTTGTAATAAAGTTACGATTAAAGGTGGAAGTGACTGTAAAGTTGAAGGTAGGAATGAAAGTGAATTTGAAGGCGAGAATGAGAGTGAGAACTAAGTGAGAGTATTGGTGAGATTGAAGATGAAAGTGAAAGTCAAGAGATTGAAGGTGGAAGTGAGTGTGCAGATGAAGGTGGGAATGAAAGTGAATTTGAAGGCGAGAATGAGAGTGAGAACTAAGTGAGAGGATTGGTGAGATTGAAGATGAAAGGGAGATTGAAGACGAAAGTGAGCCTGATGGTGGGTGTTAGGATGCAGGTGAAAGTGAGGATCAGCGCGAGATTGAAGGTGATAATGAGGACAAATATAACTTTTCTGCGAAGGGCTCTATAGAGTCCCTTTTTGTCCAAAATATGAGGAAAATATGGGAGCAAACGATTGGAATTTTTCATTATTTTCGAGTAAAAAATTTGCACTTTTGAAGTATGGCCAAAATATGGGGAAAATATGGGAGCAAACAATTGAAATTTTTCATTCGTTTCAAGTAAAAAAATTTGCTATTTTAAAGTATGGCCAAAATATTTTTGTCCCATATTTTCCCCATATTTTGGCCGTACTTCAAATGTGCAATTTTCTTACACGAAAATAATGAATAATTCAAATTTTTTGCTCCCATATTTTCCCCATATTTTTTCATACTTCAAAATAGCAATTTTTTTACTCGAAATGAATGAAAAATTCCAATTTTTTGCTCCCATATTTTAACGATATTTTTTCATACTCCAAAATTGTAAATTTTTTTACTCGAAAAGAATAAAAAATTCTAGTTTTTTGCTCCTATATTTTCCCTATATTTTGGCCATACCTTAAATTAACAATTTTTTTTCACGAAAAGAATGAAAAATTCCAATTTTTCGCTCCCATATTTTCTCCACATTTTTTCATACATCAAAATTGTAAACTTTTTTACTCCAAAAGAATGAAAAATTCCAATTTTTTGCTCGCATATTTTTACCATATTTTGTCCATACTTCAGAATAGCAATTTTTGTTACTTGAAAAGAATGAAAAATTCTAATTTTTTGCTTCTAAATTTTCCCCATATTTTAGCCATACTTCAAAATTGCAAATTATTTACTCGAAAAGAATGAAAAATTCAAATTTTTTGCTCGCATATTTTTCCCATATATTGGCCATTCTTTGAAATTGCAAAATTTTTTTCTCTATAAGAAAGAAAAATTCTAATTTTTGCTCCCATATTTTTTCTATGTTTTGGCCGTATTTGAAATTGAGCAATTCCATGTGAAATGATCAATTATTTTTCGAAATTGTTAGCAATTTTTTTGAAACTTTTTTTTGTAGCTATAATATTCAAATTTGAAAATTAATGTACAAATTTTTTTTAATTAAGATAACTTCGGTTATTTTAACTATTTTTTCAAATTTTTTTTTTAAATTTCTCAGTATAACTAATACTTTTTAAATACATTTTTTAGAAATTAAAAATTTCATTAAATATTAAAAATTTTCCAAAAATAATTTTTTTTTAGTTTTTTGAAAAACATCCCCCTTTGATTTTAAAAATTTTTTTTATAGTGATAGCCAAAAGTAATATGAATTTTTTTCAAAAAGTTTTATAGTGGAATCGCGAAAACTTTTCGAATTTTCACAACTGTCATTATTAATTTTTAAATACAAACATCAAATTCGTAGTCAGCGACCCCAAAAACCCTAAGTAACAAATTTTAAGAAAATCAAAAGAAATCCGAATTTTGACAGCTCTTATGATTAATCTTCAAATACAAACATCAAACTCGTAATCAGCGACCTCAAAAACCCCGAGTATAAAATGTCAAGGGAATCAAAAGAAATTCGAATTTTGACAGCTGTCATGATTAATCTTCAAATACAAACATCAAATTCGTAATCAGCAACCCCAAAAACCCTGAGTAGAAAATTTCAAGGGAATCAAAAGAAATTCGAATTTTGACGATATATATTACATACAATTATTATTTGAATTTAAAACATGTTTGCATTGACATTTTTATTTTACCTATAGAATATTGGAATATGATCTCTTTTTTTAAACGTTTTAGTAAAAACGTCTAAGGACTTGTATTTTAAATAAATTTTTTTCCAGTGTATATGCACTTATTGATACAGAAAACGACTAATAACTTAGAAATAAGTGAATTTTCACACATTTAAAGTAAAAATTTAGACTAATAAAAGTAATTATATTGGCTGCTACAAGATCTGCTCGCATATTATTCTTCATGGTCAGCATCTTTATCTCGAATATCCTCGTTTGTAGGATTTTTGTCGTTCCTATTCCTAAAATATAAATATAGCTATCATAAAAAGAATCCCGAAATACCACCCAAGGTGTCTAAAAATTAATATTCTTAACTATGTGTTGGATATGTGTGTTGACATTACATTACAATACCTTCATGTATCGTTGAATAATGTTAATATAATAAAGATTAGTATTTATGATAGAAAATAATTACATGAAATTTTTATTCAGATAAATTTTTGTACCTAATTTTAATTTTTTTTGTTGAATGTGCAATGTTTGCTAATATCTGAAGAAATTCGTCTTAAAAAATATAAGCGTCAATTCATTTTTTTAAAAGTGTGCTAATAAGATTCAGAATTTAAAGAAAAAACTAGCATTATAGCTCCGGGTTTGTTAAAGAAATATACGTAACACGTTTTGGAGGAGGGGTCAAGCAATTTGTTACGGAAGGGAGAAAAAATGGCGTTAATTTGTATAACATTACGTTAGGTGGGGGGAGGGGGGCCAAAATTTCAGAAAAATAGCTATACATATTTTTCGAAGGACCCTCTTATACCTACACTGAGAAAAATTTATTTGATTCAAATAACCGATTATTTTACTACTATCAAATAAATATTTACTTGAATCAAATAATTTTTATTTGAATTAAATAAATCGTAATTGAATAAAATATTTCAGTATTTAAAGCAAATATTATTTAATTGATTCAAATAAAAATTATTTGAATCAAATAAATTTTTTTTACAGTGTACTATTTTAGATATTTATTAAAATGTTATGTTTTCACACACATGGACTATTTTTTAAAAATGTCACTTTTGGATTTTTAAAATCCAAAACCATGAAGATACATCAACAAATCGAACTTAAAAAATTTTAGTATTATATAGCGTTTCTTTATGAGAAAGCAATAAGAATATTGATTTTGACGGGTTCGATAAATTTTTAATTTACAGCTTCACGTTTAAATAATGTTATTACAATAGAAGATATTACATACTCTTCGTTGTTTTGATTTCGAATGTATGTATCGAATATATTGTTATTATATTAATAAATGAAAAAGTGATTTGCATTTAGTCTGATTTTTCTGTGTTAAGCGTAAGTAAGCAATTTATAGGCCATTCGGTTTGTGCAAAAAGTGCACAAAAGTGCAACCTGAAAAGTCTCAATAGTTTCTTGTAGTTTGGGGGCCCCATATAAGAGCCCCATGGTTTGCTCTTGATTCCCGGTTGCAAAAAATAATGTAAACAATCGTCAAAGTTCGAGAAACTTAGTTTTTCAATGACCCTTGCTTCCGGTTAAATTGTAGAGAAAAAAGTTGTTATTGAAAGTTGTATACCTTTCAAATGACTGATCATACGTTAAAAAGGTTTATTGGTTTAGTTGCAAATGAATTTAAACCATCAAAAATAGCACTTCTTTAATTGTTAACACATCTTTTACTCCTCAGGGATGGGGCCCACGCTGGTGCTTCATAAAGCATTTTAGCATGAGCGACACTCGCCACCAGTCTTCGTTTTTGTTCACGGGGTCCGCCTACGTTTGGCATTAACCATGAGAGATTTGCCGCACACTCGTTCGCCGTAGCCATGTGGTGGTGGAAATTTAACCTTCCATCCAACTCCACACCAAGATATTCAATTTGCTTACTTCACTTGACCTCGAATCCGTCTATCACGATTCGTGGGAGCTCATAACCACAACTGTCTGTGACCAGCAGTACTTCGGTCTTTTCCAGGGCCATTTCAAGACCTCTGGTATCCAGCCAGTCTTTTGCTAGTCGCAGACATTCGTTCACCAATGTCCCAAGAGCCTCCTCACTTTCGGCAGTGCACACGAACAACGCGTCGTCCGCGAAGCCGATGATCACCGCACCTTCAGGCAGATCCATCCGCAGGAAGTCATCGTATGATACATTCCATATAAATGGTTCTTTCCATCTTGCGGAATTAAACGCGAACGTATGTCAATTGCTACCAACGCGCAGAAGCTCTTCTTTTTTTCAGGTCCCAATTTGTTTTTCCTGCTTTGGCTATGCCTACAACTGCCTGGATGGCATCAACTGTAGACTTGCCTTTACGGAAACCAAATTGGTGATCCGATAGACTATTCTCTTCGGTCAAGTGGCTTTGCATTCTTTGCAAAACCATATCCTCTAGAAGTTTACCCATCGTATCCAACAGGCATATTGGCCTGTACGACGAGACTTTATCAAGAGGTTTTTCGCCTTTCCTTAGGAGGACTAACCTCTGTCGCTTCCAGTCGCGAAAGAACTTTCCTCTCTCAAGGCAATCCTCTGCCTGCTTTTTTCAATTTACTAAGTGTGAAAAGATCTTCCTCTTCGACTTTGCAAGAACTCCAGTCCCTTCTAAGGTATGGCTCCGCAGGAGGAAACAAAGAACTTATTATCTTTCTGACCCAATCGGGATTGTCCAGGCCGGGGGTCTTTTGCCTCGTCACTAATTTCTTAGTAACGATTTTAAAAGCCATACCCCATGGGTCCTTATCGACTTCCTCAATTAGGTCCTTCCAGCTGCGGCGTCGCGACTTGCGGATCTCTTTCTTGAGGTTCTTTTTCGCCTCCTTAAAAGCCTCTTTCAGCAAGGGATCTCCCTTAGATCGGGTATATGTCCTTCTTGCTTTGAGGCATTCCTTTCTCAAGGAGGCCAGCTCCTCTGACCACCAGTGCAAGGATTTTTCCCTTGGAAAGGCGCCTTTGCGACGTGGCATCGACGCATTGCAAGCGGTGACGATTATATTCCGCACCGCTCGCACCTCTCCATTTAGGCTTTTCGGCCTCCTCACCCAACCTGAATCCTCAATTAAGATAGATTCTTCTAGGGACCGGCCGAAATTCTTCTTGTCGAGTTTCTTAGTGTGCCACGAGAAGGTCCATAGGCCAGGCACCTCTGACATCTTGTCACTTCTAAGTGCGTTCGAATGGATGCGTTTTATCCAACCAATACGCACTTTGCCTAGCTTAAGCAAACTCTCACTGTCCGTTCCACTCAAGCGTACTAGTGCCACTTTCGTACCACCAAAACGTGTCAGAAGTCGTCAAGTCATATCTAATTCGGGCTTTCGCAACTTTTCGCAACAATTTCGAGGGTCCTTTTACTGACAAGAGCCGTAACCTCGGCCTTGTCCTGAAGGACGGAGGTAAGTTTCTCAGCGAACTTTAAAGTATCACCCCCCTTTTTCACTACAACAAGAACCTCCTTTTTAAGAGTTCTCCTTATTTTCAGAATCACGGTGCCAGTCTCCTCTTCTTCTTTGGGTCAATGGACTCAGACTCGAAGGGTGCGGCGTGCAACATCGACCTAGGAGATCCTGGATTCGACCTTGGTTTGCTTGGGCTAATGAAGGGCCTAGGTATAAAACGCAGGTTACAGCGAAGCACCTCATTATTTTCGAATCTGCTAAGTCCTTATCCTCGGAATTTTTGCTTTGGCTCCTCCAAAATTCTTGGAGCCGTCTGCGCCGACTATCGGGGCTTGCACCCGATCAGAATCGGTGGTGGGATTACCTCATTTGAGGTATCTACTTGGAGTAATTTATTTGAATCTTTATCCATTTTATTTTTTGCCCCGTGTCGCTGGACAATCGTGCCTTAGCAGGGTACTACCATCTGGCCAGAATGGGCCCTGAATAAATGGGTGTGATAAGTGTAGGGTGACCGTGTGTGACAGGCTGTATGTGTAGAGTGTACTGTTTGGTTGCCCTTTTGTGAGAAGCCCCGCCACCACGGCAAGGTCTACCCAGCATATCCAAAATGACGCTCGTGTTTGGCAGCGGAAAGGTATCCCACCCCGGCGCGCCAACGCCGTCAAGAATGGCAGTAATGTCCGGCTAAGGATATGCATCCAGACCCAGCACCCCCATGCCATCAAAGACGGCAGCCCCGCCCGGGAGTGGATAATAATCATCCTCTTCTCCTAGCACGTCAAAGACATCACCGATGCTCGGCAGTGGACAACCAGCGGCGGAGAAATCTGTAAGTTTATAAACGTAACTCGGTCAAACACCTAACACTTTGCAAAGTTTCACTCAAATCGGATAAGTAGCCATTTATTAGTGTAAATTCGTCTTACATTCAAATAAATAATCTTGAAAATTTTAAACAAGGTACAAAAAGAAGTCTGTTTGTACTTATATAAATAATATAGTAAGTAAATAAATAGAATGAAATTAATGAAATATAAAGTAATACAGTTTTTTAATTTGTAGCTGTACTGATAGCCCTTCAAAAAAGAGGAGAGATTATACTTTTAAATGTCGACGATTCTCTAACATATCCAAACGTTAGAGATATGATCGGAAATGTTTTTCAATACATTCGAAATCAAAACAACGAAGAGCATGTAATATCTTCTATTGTAATAACATTATTTAAACGTGAAGCTGTAAATTAAAAATTTATCGAACCCGTCAAAATCAATATTCTTATTGCTTTCTTATAGAGAAACGCTATATAATACTAAAATTTTTTAAGTTCGATTTGTTGATGTATCTTCATGGTTTTGGATTTTAAAAATCCAAAAGTGACATTTTTAAAAAATAGTCCAAGTGTGTGTGAAAACATTACATTTTAATAAATATCTAAAATAGTACACCGTAAAAAAATTTATTTGATTCAAATAATTTTTATTTGAATCAATTAAATAATATTTGCTTCAAATACTGAAATATTTGATTCAAATACAATTTATTCAATTCAAATAAAAATTATTTGATTTAAGTAAATATTTATTTGAGAGTATAAAAAATCGGTTATTTGAATCAAATAAATTTTTTTTCAGTGTAGGTATAAGAGGGTCTTTCAAAAAATATGTATCGCTATTTTTCTGAAATTTGGGCCCCTCCCCCCACCTAACGTAATGTTATACAAATTAGCGCCATTTTTTCTTCCTTCCGTAACAAATTGTTTGACACCTCCTCAAAACGCGTTAAGTATATTTCTTGAACGGTCCCAGAGCTACAATGCTGGTTTTTTCTTTAAATTCTGAATCTTATTGGTAAACTTTTTAAAAAATGTATTGACACCTGTAAATATTTTTCTTTAATATTGTAAAGTTTTTAAGACGAATTTCTTCAAATATTAGCAAATATTTCACATTCAACAAAAAAAATTTAAATAAAGTAAAAAATTTATCTGAATAAAAATTTCATATAATTATTTTCTATCATAAATACTATTCTTTATTATATTAACATTATTCAACGATACACGAAGGTATTGTAATGTAATGTCAACACACATATCCAACACATAGTTAAGAATATTAATTTTTAGACACCTTGGGTGGTATTTCGGGATTCTTTTTATGATAACTATATTTATATTTTAGGAATGGGAACGATAAAAATATTACAAACGAGGATATTCGAGATAAGGATGCTGACCATGAAGAATAATATGCGAGCAGATCTTGTAGCAGCCAAAATAGTTACTATTATTAGTCTAAATTTTTACTTTAAATGTATGAAAATGCACTTATTTCTAAGTTATTAGTCGTTTTCTGTATCAATAAGTGCATATACATTGGAAAAAAATTTATTTAAAATACAAGTCCTTAGACATTTTTACTAAAACGTTTAAAAAAAGAGATCATATTCCAATATTTTATAGGTAAAATAAAAATGTCAATCCAAAAATTTTTTAATTCAAATAATAATTGTATGTAATATATAATAATAATTATATGTAAATACTTATATATGGGACGTTCCACGTCAAAGGGAACAGAGCTGTAGCCAAAAATTGGCGCAATGATAGTTCTAGTTCTACATGATAAATGAATATATATTTGGTAGCCCTAAAAAGGGCTGATTGTTATGATGTTTTAGGTACTTTTTATTTATATTTTTATTTTTAGGCTTTGATAAAGTTTATAATCGATATATCGATCTATAAAATGCTGCTTTTTCGATGAAATATTTTGTTCTAGTTCTATATGAAAAGGAATATATTTTTGGTAGCCCTAAAAAGGGCTGATTGTTATAATTCTTTCGCGATTGATAGATTCTGTGTGGGGGTTGATACTTGTAGAAATACCCCCTATGTCCTTTCGATCAAGCATTTTTCAGTAGTGCATAATGCTCAAAGGAGTTGTGGCGCTTGAGTATCGTAATACTTTGAGCGTCTTTTCTGGTTCGATTATGAATCCGTGCCCATTTTGGATACTTTGAACCAGAGTAGAATTGGAAAACCTTTTTGCTAAGTGGCTTTGAGCTGTTTTATGTCTCGCTGAATTATAATAAACAATTTTTATGTTCTCAAACTTTTCTACAGCCCATGAAAAAAGAGCTTGCGATGTCAAAATTGCGTCTCTTGGCTTAGCCTGTAAACTTGCGCGTGTAGCTTCTCGCTTAAAAGTTGCACCTATTCCATCGCAAGCTCCTTTACCATGAGCAGTAGCATGCATGTGCCACTCAGCTTTTACGTTAAAATCTTCCTCGTGGTAGACAAGGTTGCACATTTGAAATCGGTTTTTGTAATGCTGCTTAGCACCGTCTGTAACATAAGTAATCTTCTTTACTTGAGGAACTACTTTCTTAATTTCAGGTATTAAAAATTCTTGCAAAATATAAACGGCAGCAGTATCATGTGTTGTGCTTTCGGACAATGCAATTAAACTACTATGCAATACCTCCATTCCAGATTTATAATAAAAAATTGCTGGATGTACAGTACACTTTCTTTCAAATTATTTTTTAGGTGCGATAAATACTTGGCTTGGTTTTTTGATATAAAATGATGAGGTATTAATTTTTTCAACTGATCACATAATTCGACAACAAAGTCTTCTACCCCAAGACACTCTTTCTTCAAAGTGCAACGATCAGTTGTTTGCCACGTACTATAAATTATTTCCTCAACGCCTTTTTGCTCAAAAATAGCAGTGAGATAAGTCGAGAAATTTTCAAAATTGGGACAAGATGAGCACTGATTTAGATGACACTCAGGACGTGGATTTTCACAAATCACAAACTTAATGCAATCCTTGTAATTTCGAATTCGATTTTGTGACCCCTCCGTCAGCCTTTCCAGATT
Organism: Leptopilina drosophilae; assembly: GCA_032873175.1. Lineage (NCBI taxonomy): Eukaryota > Metazoa > Arthropoda > Insecta > Hymenoptera > Figitidae > Leptopilina > Leptopilina drosophilae. The sequence continues at coordinate 12,171,344 of CM065486.1, forward strand.
GGAAGCATCCATCATAGCGTTGAAATTTTCATGAATAGTGCAAACGCATACACTATGTGTCCCTTTGGCTCCCACTAGAACGCAACATTTTGGCCTTAATTCTGCAAACTTACTTAAACTGATTGGATATTCCGGATTAAGTTTTTTGAATTCTTCATGTAAATTACTTACATCACCCAGCAATAAACGTTTCTGAACTTTTCGTTTTTCCCCATTTACTTTAACAGTGACCGTATCTTTTTTATTTGGCATAACTCCACTATATACATCACTCTCATAAAATTGTATGACCTTATCAACCGTAGTAGTAGATAACTTCTTTCCTACTTTCAGAATTGGCATTGATAATACACCTTCGGTTTTCTTCAAATCTCTTGCCTTTTTAGCCATTCTGATGGATGTTCCAAATTCTTCTGCTACTTTACGAAGAGGCCAACATTCAGGACAAATGGTGAGAATACTGACACGAAGTGGATCATTAGTTGGTAAGGTTGTAAACTTTTCCTTTAGTCCATTTAATAGTACGTCTAATTCCTGTTCCCTAGTCAAGCGAATTCTTTTTTTGGCGGAGAATCTATTTCAAGGTCCACTTCTGCAGAATCTTCTTTAAAATTGTGTAAATCTACAGCGTTTGTGCTATTTTCAGGAACAGACTTATTATTTTCATGAAATGAGGTACGACATTGCTTACAAATTTTTAAATTCGCGTACTCACTGCCAAATTTTTCAATCATAATCTTCGACATACATCTTAAATCTTTTCCTCTGTGCCCGTCAATTTGAAAAGGATTTGCGCACCGATCTGTGCGATGATTTGAGAGAGTAGGATTTGTTGACGACATTATACATTTATTTAAAACTGAGACCTAAATAATAACAAATCTCTAAAAAAAACTTAAAAGACTGACTAATACTAGAAGAATAATAAACACTATATTAAAAAAAACCGACAAGAAAACAATTTTGTATATAAAAACCTTATTGTAGTTGAAACAAAACAAAAAAATACTGTTTTATATAAAGAACACAAATCTATGATCGAACCAGAACAAGAACACTATTTCCTATAACAATTAGTAGTATGCTGCTGTGACAAAGGTTGAACAAAAAAATACTATCTAGAGTATCAAGCAATGCACTTTAAAAGAATAAGACAATTGAAAAACACTATCGCCAATTGCAAAAATAATTTTTTGACAGAGCAAGAACAAAAAACTATCGCATAGTACAATTAGTAGTAAACTGATGTGAAAAATCTGAAAAAAAGAACTGTCGTGAATATCAATTAAAGTACTCTGCCAGGATCAGAAAAAAAACACTATCGGCAATAACGAAAACAATTCTTTGACAGAACCAAAACAAAAAACTATCGCATAGTACAATTAGTAGTAACCTGATGTGAAAAATCTGAAAAAAGAACTGTCGTGAATATCAGCTGAAGAAAAAGCACTAAAGTGAATATGCAGCAACGCACTCTACCGGGATCAGAGAAAAAAAACACTATCGGCAATAACGAAAACAATTTTTTTAAAGAACCAAAACAAAAAACTATTGCATATTACAATTAGTCGTATACTGGTGTGATGAAAGATGAAGAAAAAAAAAATAAAGTGAATTTCAATTAATGCACATTGCTAGGATCATTTTCCAAATTTGATGTCCTATTCGTAATCAGCGACCCAGAGAACCCTTGAGGCATAAGTTTCAAGCAAATCTGATGAATTTTTTGAAAAAGTGTCCACCATATTGGATCCGCCATTTTGAATTTTTGAAATCTGATGTCATATTCGTAATCAGCGACCCCGAAAACCCCTGAGTAATAATTTTGGAGCGATTTCAAAGTGTTTTAAAAATTGTCCACCATTTTGGTTCCGCCATTTTGAATTTTCAAACTGCAATTAAAATGTGACGTCAGACTTGTATTAAACGACCCGGAAAACGTTAAAAAAAATGATAAATTTTTTTCCTTGGTTTTTGTCATTTTTATTAATGATATTATTTATAGGGTCGTGATTTTGTAAATTTTGATCGCTTGTAATTAAGCCGCCATATTGGATTTTCAAGATCGCCCAACTGCTTTCAAAAGTAGACGAGTGTACGATTTTAATTAACTTATTTTTGGTTTTTTGACAAAGAAGTTCTTTTTAATAATTTTATTTATTAAATACCTGGCGTACATAAAGTAGCCCCAGTTGACGGCAGTATTATTCAATGCATAGGGTGGTCAGCTCCGTGGCAGCCAATTTTCGAAAATTTGTTATAATTTTTTTATAATTATAGCTGTAGTAAAACCATTCAAATGACAACTATATTATGCCCTAATGATGAGGAAAAGTGATATTTAACATTAAAAATGTCTTTATTTATAAGTATATCAATAACTTTATATATTTTTAGTTATTGGTATAATTATTTTATTTATTAGATTAATGGTATTCTTCATTTGGTCATGCACAATTCGTTAGACTGGTGAAAACTTAGGTTTTTTCAAAGTTAATGTTATTTTCGCAAGGCAACGCATAATAATTAAAATAGTTTTTTCTTAACTTAACATTGTCTGAATGAATAGAGTGAATAAAATATAAAGTTTCGAAAGGCAATGCATCGTAATTAAAATAGTATTTTTCTTAACTTAACATTGTCTGAATGAATAGAGTGAATGAAATATAAAGTTAAATCTAGTTTAATGTAGAAGCAGCAACGAACAAAGTATAATTAGAGTAAATAATTATAATAGTTTTTTCCTACATTTAGTTTATTATGCATTTTAACAAAATGTGATTACTTTAATGGTAATCATTATGGCAACTATTAAGCTTGATTATTTGATTAAGCACTCTAAAAGCGAAATTGTATATGTGTATTATATATATATATATATATATATTTCATTATGAAATAAATGCATATAGGATGTTCGAATATTTGAATGCTATCCCGCGACTCTACAAGCCTTTACGCTTGATAGGAAGCTTGTAGGTGCTCAGAGGTAGTGGTGAAACGCCGGGATGACTAGCGGGGTTGAGGAAGCGGGGGACGGGAGTATAGAGATTGACGTTGCCTGTAGATGACTGAGGAGTGAGCGGAGTGTCTGGCGAACGTGAGGAAGCGGAGAACAGGCGAGGAATCGTACAGAGCGTATATCCATATAGAGTCTCATATGTATAGATATACAGATTGAGCACTTTACTAAGCATAGCCATATAGCGAATACTTATATATAGATATACTCAATAAGCCTTATAGAATCCACAACACAGCCCTCCAACATTCGAACTATTTAATTATACATTTTTTTAAAGCATAATTGTTAGTATTCTTAAAAATATATTTTTTGTTAGTAATTTCAAGAATATTTACACCATGGAGTAATTTCAGTTTTACTCAAACAATCAATATATATATTTCAATGGTTTCTTATTTACCTGTTTGGTGTTGACCTTAACTGCGAAATTTTTTTGTTTCTTACCGCTCCTTGACAATTATACATAATGTGTCCTCTGGAATAGCATAATTGACAAGCATTTTCCCATTTGTATAATTTTAATCTTAACATCTTTGAAGAGCAATCCAAACAGTAAACATAACTTTTTTCTGGATGATAAATACAATTCAGAAAGTTGAGCCTTAGGAAATTCATATTCCTCTATTCTTCCCTTGGGAGGAACAGAAGATGGGGAAATTTCTCCATGCAATGGTTTTGTTTGAATGTATTCCATTTTCCTAGACAAATAATGCATATTAGTTTTATTTATAAAAAAGCAAGTTTTAATTTGTCCATATGTTTTTAAAAAAGTTTCCCTTCTGCATTTTCTAAAAGCACGTTATATTTATCTAAAATTTTATTAATCTTATAAGGTCCGTGATAATGGCTATCTAACTTTTTATGTAATTTAACCTCCTTTTGAACATAAACCATAACTCCCACCTTCCCTAAAAATGGTTTAACCTTTTTGTCATAATTTAATTATGAATTTTGCTTGTGCTTTATTAAATTTTCTGCAGCTATTCTTTTAATTCATTTAATCTAATAATACATTTTTGCAAATATGATCCATATGTCTCTAGATTTTCGTTAATAGGGTAGGATATAGGGGTACGTGATGGTATAGGTACAGCAATACAATATTTAGATAAATTGTCTTGTATAGTAAGAATGTGTTTCTTGCCATGTGGAGTAGTAGGCAATTTTCCAACTGTATCTATTGATATTTTATCAAAAGTATCGAGAGCGGTATCTGTGATTATCATAGACTCATGTGTTTTTGCTCTTACCAATTTTTGTTCTTGACATGTAGTGCATTTTCATACAAATTCTGTAATGTGATCTTTCATACCTGTCCAATAATATTTTTCTCGAATTCATCTGTAAGTTTTATGCATACCTTTATGACCTCCAAATTTACTAGAATGGTTTTATATTATGATTTGTTTTTTTAGTTCTTCTTTTGGAATTAGTATATTGCCATAACAGACGATTACTTTAATTTCATGAAGTGGAAATACTTTTGACAATATGTTTAAAAATTGCCCTATTGGTAATTCATCCGTTAAATCACCAGAATGCGAAATTCTAAAATAATTTACTTTATCATAATTCAAAACTTCTAATAAATTTTAAAAACATCTTTCTAAATTTTTCCTACGTATTTCATCAAAATATTTTTCTTGTACTATTAAGGTGTATATTTTATATTTTCCTCGAGGTATTATTATTACTTGTCTTATTGTAGGTTTTGTATTTTTAATTTCTTGCGAATCTAACATTCCAGTCTCTATTAAAACTCTACTAATAGGAATGTTAAACTCACAATCAGCGACTAAAAAATAAACATAGTTACTTTTCACACAGGTCAAATTTTCTCTACTAACATTAAATTTACTTTGTTGTTCAGTAATATAGAGTGGTAAAGTTGAAATTTCGTTCATGGAACTTTCTATCTCAACATGTTCAGTAATTTCAGTTTTCGTTGAGTCAGTGATTGTAGTTGGTGTTGGATTAAATTTCATTTTTCGAGGTAATTCTTTGCTTCTTTCAGAATGTGGTGTTTAAACTACTCTAGGTTCAATATGAGTAGAGGGAATAGTCTCAGAAAGAAAGGATTGGATTTCTAAATTTGGATTAAAAACTACACTTTTTCGTTTTGACATTTTTATCGTCGTTAAATCGTTACTACATGTTTTATTTCTTCCACTGCATCAAAAGATAAATTTTCATTTGCAGAAGATTAAATAGGAGCACTTTTAGATATGGGATCATCAATAAATGTTACCTAAGGAATATCTAAACTAGGTAAAACGCTTTTTCTTCTTCTTAATATAGGTGGTGCTTCCTGGTCGGTATCTATTTCTTCAGATATAATAGATTCTTCACAATAATTGCGTCGAGCTACATTTTTCTGTTGTTCCATTCTTCATTGCAATAATCGTCTACCAATAGTACTCTCATTTGCAATTTCTTTTGTGTCTGTAATTTTAATTGTATCTTTATTCATTTTTGCTTCCTCATACTGAGGAAGTATTGTAATACCAAAATTTTTCGACTTCGATTTTTTGACATATCTTTATGTTATTTGACCTCAGGAGTTCAAAAATGACATTTTTACAAAATGTCATTCCGTATGTGTGTGTGTGTAAACATCACATTTTCATAAATATCTCCAAACTATAAAGAGCTTTTGGACTGAATTTTTTTTAAGTTGTAGGTCTCATCTGTGGACATAAAATGAGAGTACTTTGAGACAGATTAATAAAGTTTTACTGTATATTTTTTTGATGTTTAATTTTTCAAAAAAACGTTTTTTGCCCATAACTTTAAAAAAATGTTCGGACACCTATGAATGTTTTTCTTTAATTTTGTAGAGTTTGTTTAGACGCATCCATATTCACCAGAGATATTAAACTTTTAAAAATCAAAAATTTTGGAAAAATAGACTTTTTTGAATATTTTGTTGAAAAATGTAGAAATAACTTTGAAACTATAGTTACAAACTACTAGAGCATTAAAAAGAGCTTCGATTGATCTATTTTTGAAGCTAATTCGATTAAAAATAAAAAAGTTATTGATATTTTAAAAAACAGAAATTGTAAAAAAAAATTTTATGTGGAAGTATTAAATAAAGAGAAAAAAATATTACAGCCATTGAGAATAATTGTTCAAAATTTATACTTTATTGTTATTAACATCTCTATGAGGAAGCAAAGTGTTTATGAAATGAACAGAACGAGATTTACGAAAACGAATGAAATGAGCACCAAAATTATAACAAACTGGCAGCGGCTTTTGTTTTTTGTTTAGAATAGTAGCATAAGTTGGTTTTTTTATATTTCCTAAAGATTTCTTACTGGAATTTTCAACTGTTACTTTTTGTTTTAGAGCAACTGTCTTTGAGGATACTCCAGATGTTGACGGTTTTTCTCTAAGATTCTTCTCGGCTTCTTCCAATTTTTACTTTGGCGTGTATACATTAATACTTTAGCTTGAAAGGGTTGTTGTTTATCGTCATCATTTATTTTATCAATATAATTAATTACTGGGTTTCTAGACAAAGCATCAGCATTTGTATTTAATTTTCCTGGATTGTATTTAAAGACATAGTCGTAGTAACGCAATTTTAACCTCCATCGTATTAATAGTTGACCTGGTTCCTTGACTGAATTAATCCATCGTAAAGGCTCGTGGTCACTTATTAATGTAAATTTTTTCCATATAAAAAGAGTTAAAATGTCTAATAGCATGTAATACTGCTAGGCATTCTTTTTCTGTTGTTGAATAATTTTCTTCTGCAGGTGTCATGACTTCTGAATAATACGCTACTGGTGATTCTACTCCATCCTTTTCTTGACTTAAAACAGCTCCTATTGCATAATCTGAAGCATCAGTAGTAAGTGAAATTGGTTTATTAAATTCAGGATATTTTTAATAAATTTTTAATAAATCTACGATAGTAACCTGCAAGTCCTGGAAACTGTTTTATGTTTCGAGGTGTTTTCGGTGTTGGAAAACAACTAACCGCTTCTATCTTTTTTGGATCTGGTTTTACACCTTCGCACCTAATTATATGGCCCAAATACTGTACTTCTTTGAAAAGGAATCCACACTTTTCCAGTTGTAAAGAAAGATTAGCACTTCTAAATTTTGAAAATAGTATCTTTAATTTTTTACCATGATTTTATAAAACGGTTGCAAATACTACGATGTCATCAAGGTAGACAAATACTTCAGTTCCTTGAAGTCCTAATAGTGTTTGGTCCATTAGTCTTTGAAAGGTTGCAAGAGAATTTTTTAATCCCATAGGCACCCTTACATATTCATAATGACCGATCAAAGTTGAAAAGGCTGTTTTTACAGAATCTTTTGGAGATAATTCTTATAGCTCCTTCGGATACCATTTTTGTTATTACTCGTTCAACTTCTTCATTTTGTGAGGATGATAATCGATAAGGCCGCGTATTTATTGGAATATCATCATTTGTAAAAATTTGATGTTGTACTAAAGGAGTTACCGTTAATGGTTCAACCGGTAAATGAAAAATATCTTGATATTCTTCCACTCTTTCCAAAACATGATCTTGTTCTTCTTCATTTAAATGTGAAAGTCGTAGATTATTTACTACTGCTTGATATCTATCTGAAATGGAAGGGATGTCAGTATCTGTATCTTCACTAGAGTCTTCTCCTGAAAAATTATAATACTCAAATGGGACAAGTTCTTGTGGTGGTAATGTTATCTCTACATCCTTTTCAGTAGTATTGATTGCATATACATTAACAACCATTAAAATTTGTTACAATTGAGCGGCTGGATTCCATAAGGGCACGTAAATTTTTCTCGGCCGAAATCGAAGTCCCCTGGACACTCAAAATTCAACTTCTGAATTTAAATGTTTAAAATATATATCCTTATAGGAAATTTCATTGCGCATCTTTTTTTCTTTTAAATTTTTATTGAATCTATTACCGTTTTCGAAATATAAGTAAAAAACTTTTTTTTAAAGAGCGAAATTTTTATTGTTTTTTTTTCATCGAAAGTTACAGTTCAATTCAAACAATTAGTTAACAAATGGCGAATGTTAAAAGTCGTTGGCGGCTGAACGCCCAGCGCACGTATCTCACATTATAGTAAGCTGGAGAGTTGTATTCTGCGTATATATAATACGGGTAATAGAAAACAATAAAATTTAAAAGAAAAAAAAAAAGATGAGCAATGAAATTTCCTATAAGAATATATATTATTAAAACATTTAAATTCAAAAGTTGAATTTTGAGTGTCCAGGGGACTTCGATTTTAGCCGAGAAAAATTTACGTGACGCTCAATTGCTTCTTTTAATAAATACTCCCTTTTGTGTTTTTATAAAATGGTAAAATATCCTTCATTAAATTTTTTATTTTAGATTTTTACAGGTATTACTTGTCTAGTCCTGGTTTTAAGTGTGATAGACCTAATTTGTTTCTTTTTAGATTCTAATTTTTTATTAAATTCTAATGATTCCTTATCTACAAATGGAATTGGATTTATAGGATTTGATTAGGTAACTATGGTATTATGCCAGAAATATATTTGAACTTGTTCATGTAAATATTCTCTACCTAAAATTCCATCTGCACATAAAGTAATATAGGTGTGAAACAACATGAAATTGTACATATAAAATCTCCAAGTTGTAATATTACATTCCAGAAAGTATTTATTTTAGATTCGGTTATTCCAGTTATTTCCATGGCATTGCTTTCAGTAACTAATACTTCCTCATCTAAAGAATTTAATTTGATTATGTTGACATCTGCTCCAGTATCTATAAGGAAATATCTTTGTTTGTTTTTCATGTACGGGGAAGTAAACATTATGATGGGTGACTCACTATTGAGTCTTGTTTTGCAGACTCGCGTTTCAATATAACTTGAACATTTTATTAACGCTCTATCTTCCCTTCGTTCGTCACTGCGTCTGGGCGACGAGCACTGCTGTAGTTTAAAGTATCAGTTGGTCTTGGTGATAAGGGTGACTGACTTCTTAGCGGTGTCAAATATCCACTTCTATTGTAACTATTACCTTGAAATCCTTGACCACTATAATTGTTACTTTTATCTGTAGTTGTATTATTTCCTGGTGGACATTGTTTTAAGAAATTGCTTTTTTCTGGTAATGATGCAAATCTTACCTGAGGACTTAAAGTTCGGTTTCGATAGTTTGACTGAGAATATCTATAATCTTTATAACCATGATATTGAACCTGATATCTGGTTTCATATTTAATTGCAAAAGCTAAAGCATCTTCTAATTTTTTTTATTTTGAGCTTCTACCATACTAGATATATTGTCGGGTAATCCACGAATAAATGCCTCAAGTGAACAATGAATTAATGGTTAATTCATTTGTTGAGCGTTAATAGGATATTTATCTTTTAATGCAGCTTGCGCGCCAGATAATAGAGCAGTAATTCTATCATAGAAATCGCTTACATTTTCCGTTCGATACGTCCTAATCGTAGAAATTTCATGCGAATACCAAGCGTATGTTTTTCTTGGAGCAAAAAAATTGTTGAAATTAAAGAAATTATAGTATTAAATTCTTTTCCATGAGTGCAATTTCTAGCTGCACCCTTAAGACGTGATAATATAATTTTTATATATTGCTTTTCACAATCTGGGGGTACACTAGCTTTTCTATTTTGTATATCTTCTACAAAATCTCTACTAGGCATAATTTTTTCCGTCAAAAATTGGTTACACTTATTGTTGCTTGTTGTAGGGTGAAACATTCAGCCATAGTAGCTACCGTAGAATCATTAAGAGTACGATTAATTGTACCTGTTAAGTTATTCGCAGCATTATCTGTGGAATTATTTCTAGCATTATTAGTGGAGTTTCCTCCACCTCAAACACCCTTGAGTAACAATTTTCAAGCGAATCCAAAACAGTTTCAGAAGTCCATTAAAGCAACCCAAAAAACACATTTTTAGTAATTTCGACCCCATTTTTGAAAAAATTTTTATCTTTTTTGGTTTTACGGATATGGGTCTTGTAGTGGACAATTCAAGCTTCAATTTAAGTCTATGTAGAAGTTTCTGTCGCGTCAGGTTTATGATAAAAAAATTTTGAAAACCCTCAAAAACACGTTTTTTTGGGGTCATTACCCCCACTTTTCTCAAAATCCTGACGTGAAGGCCAATTTTGTGACCCGGGATCGTGTTCAACGTCTTTAATGGACACTATGAAATCTCATAAAAAAGTAAGACTTTTTTTGTTGACCTGTGTTATTAATAATTTTAGCTCAAAAGCCCTATTGTTTGCTATATTATATGGTTATAAAAATTAAAAAATTCGAAATAAATAGATCCCATCGTTTGCCCACAATCAGTACAACGCCTAATAATAGTTGTTAATTTAGTTCATAGTTTCTTACAAAATTTTTTGAAAGAAAAGTCAATCGATACATACATTTTTAAAAATAATTTTTTTTTATATTAAATTAAAAAAAATTTTCGTAAATTTAAAAAATAAATA